>CAWUFW010005105.1:1007500-1403527 GCA_963921515.1 Calotriton arnoldi | reverse complement strand
TGTAATAACTGTATTTCTAAATGTTGCCGTGTATGACCTACATCTTGCTCACAAAACGCTTTCTTGACCTTTCACAAGATTGTCTCCTACGTGACCCTGTGTTGGTGCCCTGGGCCGGTTTCTACTGCACCCACGCATTTATCTCTGGAACTTGTATAGGCAACAGAACAGGTCTGTCCCTGCCAACGGCCTAACACCTGGCCAGGTCACGAAACCCTCCTCAGCTGCAAGGCATGAAAGCTGCCCCCAAACAGGAATATGTCCAGCGCACTCCTGAACTCCTGCATTCCTCGGAGTTTCCTTTGGCCCAACACCTGAAAATCTGCTCCACACACCTGAATTCCTGCATACCAACTGACTTTCTGTCATCCTCCTACACCCGAGGGGAGTGTCTACATCCTATAAAAAATGCTGCATGCCAAGGACATTTTGAACAGTCTCCTGACACCTACGCAATCCGTGGGTCTCGGACACTCTTCCATCTCTAGAGATTATCTTTTGTTGTACTAAATAAATCTTTTGTTTCCTTGCTTCCAGAAGTGTGGTCTCCCTTTCTTTGGAATGACATTTGGCGCACCAACGTGGAACCCGTCAGAGACTCGGTGGCCCAGGCTTGACGACCCGGAGAGGAGGGAAATATCGGTAACTTAGGAGCGCACCTACGGAAAAGCAGATTCAAGTCCCTGTAGCCAACGTCGCCAGTATCTCCTTCCCTCAATGGTGTCCTCTACAACAGTAGCCCCGGTCCTGACTGGGGATCCCTTCTTTGGTCCACCTGATTTGTTTTCGAAAAGAAGAGACCCCGCTGGAAACAGGACACATCAGTATTCTGGTAAGGTCGTCTTGAGCGACATGTTTTTTCTATTCTGAACGTCATATTGAGCATGCCTTTGACTATTCTGGTTTTGGATTAATTATTCGGTCTTTGCAAACACCGAAGAGCAGGTAATGTGTTCTCAATTTTGAACAAAACTGCAGTCATAAGAGAATATCCTTGTTGATACCCATATCTTAGACATGCCTGTCTCTAACAGATTAAGGAAATTATGTTGCTGTTTTTATGGCCAAGATACTCTCGAAGACAGTCAGCCGGCTCCTCCGGAAGGGACCCCTAATAAGGAAATGTACATAAAGTATGGTAATTCCGGCATTATTCACACAAAATCGTGGCGGAAATACACAAAATCAAATATAGAATTACAATGGCCAAAGTTTGGGTCATTTGAAATTCCGCAGATAACGTACCTAGAAGAACAACTTCACCGGCGGAAGGTTAGAGCAAGTATGTTTGATTCTTTCAGCCTTTGGAAGAAAGAAATACATGAGAGAATTAGGAAGGCCCAGGCTAAAGAAAATAACCAGAAAAAGAGAACACCCCAATCAGACATAGCAGCCCTTAAAGGGAAGGAAATAGAGCGGAATAAAGAGAGACATGACAGAGAATTTAGGTTAAATGTAACAGGTCAATATCCGGTACTACCAACTAAACAAGATGAAGAGGATACACTATTGTATTCAAGACCTCCTGCTTATCAACCACAATTGTTAATGCAACCGCCACAGCCTCCACCTGTCATTCCTAATGTACTCCCAAACCCGCAACATCAACCTGTTCAGCCATCTGAAGCAACTGCCCCGATTCCCCCGGTTAGCGAATCAGATTCCGTGCCTCTTACCGCTAACGAACCAGTGGTGAGATTAAAAATAAAAAAACAAAGAAGCGAGCCCCGTCTGCTGCAGATTCAGACTCCGAGTCAGAATCCCTGGTACTAGGTCATGAATCAGATACTAGTGAATATAGACAAAACCATCCCCCACGATTAAGAAGCCACGACAGGAAAAAAATAAATCTCAGAGCCCAGCAGCTAATATACAAAGGTGCCACCCCAGCAGATATACACAGTGCAACCAATGAGCAGATCCAAGTAGCAGGAAAGAACTATCTACTAGAGAGGATGGCTTATCACCTAATGGCTAAAAATGATGATACATATGTAGATACACCTACAGCATTTTGCAAACTCTATCGTTTGGTAGAAAGTGGTGGGTCAACAAAAGATGAAAGAGATACTTTATTGACAATGATTAAAACAGCTTCACATAAAGAAAGTCTTTCCAATGAGGTAGAACCTATTGAAAGGATACAGCAAATGCCTGTTAAAGAAGCAGCACCCGTTTTTGTCCCACCTCGGGGCGATGGGTCTAATGTTACTAACCCTAATGATCCCAATGCGTGTTCTAGATGGCTGTTTAATTTTGTATACACCCCCTGGACCAAAGCAGAAATGTTGCAACTGCGGAAGGACATCCCTGATATCCGAAAGAATCCCACAGGATTCTATGAAAGCGTCCAACAGGTTCTGAGTTCATATACACTGACTCTAACAGACATAATACAGTTTTTGGACTTATACTTCCAGCCGAACTGTGGAAACCCCTACGGTTTACAGATGACCAGGCAGCCCTTGGGGATACATGGGAAGAATTAGCACTCAAAGATACAAATAGGAAACCAGGCGAAAAGCCACACGACCATATTTTAAAATTGCCCCAAAGATTGTTGACAAAATTGAAAACAATGGCACCTGAGAGGAAAATAGACTGGACATTACTTGCTGCCTGTAAACAGAACCAGGATGAGTCAGTCTCTGACTATTTCACAAGGCTGGGAAAAGCATACGCTGACTTCAGTGGTCAGGATGTGACCACTGAAACTGGCAGACATCTCTTAATTCAAACTTTTGTAAAGGGTCTGTTACCTTCAGTAGGGAACAGACTAACATCTAGTGAAAGTAGTTGGCCAGCGGCCACTCCGGCCACTATTCTGACTATGGCTCAATATTACGAGACACAGAATAAAACAGCGGAGGATGAGAAAGAGAACAAAAAGAAGAAATTAAAAGAACAAGTGTTGCTTAGTCAAATAGATACGCGTCGCACAAACAGCCATATGCCCAGACCAACGGTCTCATACCCCGAACCCAGACCATATACCTCAGATACCCCATGCCAACTACCCAGACTAGGCCCCCAACCTACTGACATCTGCGCTTATTGTAAAAAACCAGGACACTGGAAAGGTGATTGTAGGATTCTAGCAGCCAACATCGCTTCGGGGAAAACTCAACCCAGAACACATAATACCCAGACACGAGCTACACCACTTTACAGGGAGAATAGATTTGATAGAGGCCCAAGACAGCAGGAACTTCAAGCTACCCTTCAGGACTATACCGTGGATGATCCTGAAATGTCATCCCTGTATTGGGCAGCATAGGACAGTCTAGGATGGGGGAAGGAACCAGTGGAAGTACCTGTAGATCAACAGGGACCATATGTTACAGCATCAGTTGCAGGGTCAGCGGGACCTTTTCTAATAGACACAGGAGCATCCCGTAGCACTCTAACCACAACACTGATTCCGAGGGCTCCTCCATCCGGCAAACTCATTACATCGACTGGATTCGATGGTCAGCCCTCTGTCAATTCCTTGTCCTACCCAACACCATTCTCAATGCAAGGTGAACAAATTTCAGCTACCTTTTTACTGTCTTCCCAATGCCCAGAGAACTTACTAGGCCTAGATCTGTTAAAACACTATAGAGCTACCATTCGGTGTTCACCGAATAACGTTCGGTTAATACTGTACGATAACAATGCTCCTTCTGCTTCTACCCAGCTTTTACAGTTATCACACATACAAGATGATTTGGCGACTATTTCCCCCTGTCTATGGGCGACCTCAGACACGGATGTTGGATCCATCCAAATGCCTCCAGTGCATATCACCGTAAAACCAGGAGCAACTCTGCCAAGGATCCCACAGTATAAAATATCTAAAGAGGGAGAGGTCGCCCTTCAAACCATTGCTCAGGACCTCATACTCGCTGGTGTAGTGGAACAGGTATCAGGAAATATCTGTAACAGTCCTATTCTCCCAGTTCTTAAACGTTCCCCTACAGGACAAAAGATATATAGATTTGTGATCGATCTGCGAGCTATTAACAAAATAGTGCAGCCTCAATTTCCTGTAGTTTCTGACATTACCACCATTCTCACCATGATCCCACCAACAGCTAGAGTATTCACAGTTATAGACCTTAAAAATGCATATTTCTCTATTCCTATACACAAGGATTCCCGTTTTCTCTTTGGATTTACATTATTGAATGTCTCATATAGATTCTGTAGAGCACCTCAAAGCTACACTGAAAGTCCCAGCATCTATGGCCAGGCTTTAAAAACACAACTGGATCAGATCCAGCTTCCACAAGGAGTAGTATTAATTCAATACGTTGACGACATTCTTTTAGCAGCAGACACAACACAACTTGCCCGCAAAGCATCCATGATCACACTCCAGTTTCTTGCTACTAAGGGACACAAGGTCTCTAAAGACAAACTACAGTATTGTAAACAACAAGTGACCTACTTGGGTCACTTGTTGTCTGAGGAGGGACGCACTCTTACACCAGATAGGATTCAAACTATTCTGAATTTTCCAACTCCTGTCACCCAACGAGATGTCAGAGCACTCATAGGACTGACTTCCTTTTGTAGACAATGGGTCCCTAATTTCTCCCTCATCATTAAACCATTTCTTTCTCTAGTCACCAGAGATGTATCTGACCCCGTCCCCTGGACCACCCAACACACAACACCCAACATTCACGACACTACGCCAGGCCCTGTGCTCTGCTCCCGTACTAGGTACTCCTGACTATCACAAACAATTTTTTCTTTTTGTACACGAGCGATCTGGATGCAGCCTCTCGCTCCTCTGTCAGACACATGGCACACACAAGCGACCATGTGCGTACTTTTCTGCAGTCCTGGACCCTGTTGCTTCTGCTTTGCCCACCTGTCTACGCGCTGTAGCGGCCACTGCAGTGGCGGTGCGACAGACGGAGGGCATTGTTTTGGGATCCCCCTGACGGTTTTTGTCCCACACTCAGTGGACATATTGCTCAACAAAACCAAGACACAACATCTCACCAGTGCCCGACTACATGGATATGAACTCACCCTTCTTAACCCGCATATCACAATACAACGTTGTACCACCCTCAACCCAGCCACACTCTTACCCTTACCAACTACTGATCCCCTCACACAACCAGCCCACCATGACTGTGTATTCCATACTGAAGCTGAAACAAAAGTCGGGTGGATCTGAAAGATACAGCTTTTCCAGAGGCAGAAGGCCACTTATGGGTGGATGGGTCATGTCTAAAAATACCGGACGGTACTACTTCCGCTGCCTATGCAGTCACTACAGCCCTTACAGTGATAGAAACAGCTAGAATTCTCCAGAAATCAGCCCAGGCAGCAGAAATAACAGCCCTTACACGAGCATGCATCCTTAGTACCAATATGTCAGTCAATATATATACCGACAGTCAATATGCCTTTGGCGTGGTACATAATTTTGCACTACTATGGAAAGAACGAGGTTTCCTTACTTCACATGGCACCCCTATTCAGCATGGCGACCTTATCAATGCCCTTTTGGAAGCAATCACTTTACCAACCAAACTGGCAGTAATCAAATGTGCAGCTCACAAAAGGGTGACAGATGAAGTAGGGCAAGGGAATGCCTTAGCAGATAAGATAGCAAGACAAACAGCATTGGGGGAAGTACCAGCTAGAGTATACGTCCTAAAGTCACAAGCTGAGAAATGGCATGACGCTAGACAGCAGATAATTGACATACAGCGTTCAGCCACTCCTGAAGAAAAGGCCCAGTGGGAAACAGAGGGAACAATGGATGAAGAGGGGTGCTGGAGGTCCCAAGATATGCTAAAATGGAAATTACCACAGGCTTACGTAATCCCCTTGCTCACTATGACTCACTTACCTGCACATATTGGTTCCCAGGCCATGTGTACCATGCTCAAGGAAGTATGGGATTACCACCGACTCCGCCCAGCAGCAGAGCGGTTTGTCAAACAGTGCCTCACATGTCTCAGACACAACATAGGTCAGGGAACTAAAGTCCCAATGGCAGGATTCGCCCTTCCTACTGCACCATTTGAAGTTCTTCAGATAGACTATATACAGTTAAACAGAGTCAATCACTACAAATATGCATTGGTGGTAGTCTGTGCCTTTAGCAAATGGGTTGAGGCATACCCCACAAAGGATAACACTGCCATCACTACAGCTAAAGTCTTATTGAAAGAATTTTTCCCTAGATATGGCCTTTGTAGATTAATGCAAAGTGACAGGGGGTCCCATTTCATTGGACAGACAGTCAAGAACATCCTGGGAGGGCTTGGGGTCAAACAATAATTTCATGCAGCATTCCACCCACAGGCAGCAGGGCTGGTGGAGAGGTACAATGGGATCCTTAAAGAAAAGCTGGCTAAAATAACAACAGAAACAGGACTGAATTGGGTCAATGCTCTTCCATTGGCACTACTATCTATTAGATCAGTCCCACATTCCAAATCCCATCTTACCCCATACGAGGTAGTTTTTGGCAGGCCCATGAATATCTGGAATGCACCCTCTCCAAAGTCCATTTCACACCTACCACAGGAAATATTGACTGATTATTTGTATGAACTTACTGAGACCCTGTCTTTAATCCATGAACAGGTGCGGGCCACTACTGAGGACAGATCCCAGGGTCCAGGCCATCACATCCTCCCTGGCGAATTTGTCCTGGTGAAAAACTTCGCCCGCACCCAATCCCTACAACCACGCTGGAAGGGGCCTCTGCAGGTACTCCTGGCCACAAGGACAGCCGTCAGAGTGGAGGGAAGAAAGTCGTGGGTACATGCGTCCCACTGCAGGAAAGTGGACCCCGTCACCAAAGAACAACTACAAACTCAGAAAGAAGTCTTAAGGCAAGAAAAATCAGCATCACCACGCCTTGAGTCGGACACTGAGTTGGAACTTTGTGACGAAGGAACAGACGGATACTACCTCCGGTCCAAGGCTAAGCTAAAGAACAAGTCTAGCTCCAAGGCTGAAGAAAGCTAAAATGAGAACTTGTAGTACCCGGACAATAGTACTGTTTATCCTGACTGCCATTTTTGTCCTGTTCAGCGTAGTGTTCTGGATCCTCGAAGAAATAGTCCCCGCCAAACATACTGTATTACCCCAAGCAACAGTTCCACCAACGCCACCTGAACATTCTCATGTACCTTGGCCAGACACACATCTCAACAGACACTTGGAGTTTCATAATAATACTTTTATTCAAATGTTACACCAGTTTAATCAGGTTTCCAATGCGACAGACTGTTATGTTTGTGGACTCCTACCTCATGCAGTTCAGCACACTATCTCATTCTTGGTGTTTCCCGCCACTCCGGCCTACACTTGTGCTCTGATGTACAATTTGACGAACGTTTTTCCATCATGTTATGACAAAGGCAACCTTACAACATTCCAACCCTTTCTTTGGACTCTTCATAAAAAAACAATACTCTCTGCAATGCCTCTGACCCGCCACAAATGCACGCTATTATGTCCACCCCTATGCAGGACACCTGGGGTTACACTTTCTTTCCTACTCAAGAGAAAGAAGTTGCCATTTCAGTTACATCACGTCCTGGTACATTGTGTCTGCAAGGTCAAGGAACAATACCTATAGGAGCCAGTCTGTGCAATACTACCATAACCTACAACAACTTCACCCCATACCTCAGCCTTCCATCAGGACTGCACTTTGTATGTGGAAACAAAGCTTACACCTGGCTGCCTTCTGACTGGAGTGGCACATGCTATATTGCATTCCTGCTGCCACCCACATTTAACAGGAACAACTTGTACCACAGACAGAGGAGACGGGTACCAGATATAGACCAGACCGACACCAGCAACCAGCAATTTGGCGATGCCCTGAAGGGCCTTCTACCTTTTGGGGTCCCATGTCCAACAGTCTCAACACCAGGCGACTCACCAGAGTCCTGGAAGCTACTGCCAACATCACTGCAGGAATACTGACCCAGCACACGGCCGAAATCGATGCTACACGGATGGTTTCTCTTCAGACTCGCATGGTGCTCGACGTCATCCTGGCAGATCGAGGAGGGGCCTGTCGCATCATCGGGGCTAGCTGCTGTGTGTATATTCCTGATTCATCGCCCTCCGTCTATGAAGCAATCTCCAAACTACACCGGATTGCCACCGAAATACAACCAGACAATGGGACCCCTTGGACCTGGACAACTGGCTTATGGAACATTCTGATCACCTGGGGATGGAAGATACTGGCGCTCCTCACGATCCCCTTGGGTACCATCTTCTTCTGTTGCCTGTGCGTCCATTGTGGCCCAGCACTCTGTTCTCTGTGTGCATCTACCTGCAGTCAGACCAGTCAGACTGAAAACAGCAAAATACTATATCATCAGACATTTGAAGAACTCTGTAAAATTGACATTTACTAATGACGTTGCACACGGCAAGAGGAGGGACTGTAATAACTGTATTTCTAAATGTTGCCGTGTATGACCTACATCTTGCTCACAAAACGCTTTCTTGACCTTTCACAAGATTGTCTCCTACGTGACCCTGTGTTGGTGCCCTGGGCCGGTTTCTACTGCACCCACGCATTTATCTCTGGAACTTGTATAGGCAACAGAACAGGTCTGTCCCTGCCAACGGCCTAACACCTGGCCAGGTCACGAAACCCTCCTCAGCTGCAAGGCATGAAAGCTGCCCCCAAACAGGAATATGTCCAGCGCACTTCTGAACTCCTGCATTCCTCGGAGTTTCCTTTGGCCCAACACCTGAAAATCTGCTCCACACACCTGAATTCCTGCATACCAACTGACTTTCTGTCATCCTCCTACACCCGAGGGGAGTGTCTACATCCTATAAAAAATGCTGCATGCCAAGGACATTTTGAACAGTCTCCTGACACCTACGCAATCCGTGGGTCTCGGACACTCTTCCATCTCTAGAGATTATCTTTTGTTGTACTAAATAAATCTTTTGTTTCCTTGCTTCCAGAAGTGTGGTCTCCCTTTCTTTGGAATGACAGTCTTGGCTCCGAACCCGTTTAATTTATATCTAGCAGATCTGGCCAATGCTTTGGATTTGGAAAAACATCACCCACCAATCCTTGCTGCAGAGAAAATGGGCTGTCTACAATATGCAGACGATATATTCCTACTAAGTAAAACACCAATTGTGTATGGATGCCCTAAATAAGTACATGGCAAATCAAGGGCTAGATCTGAATCTAAGCAAAACCAAAGTGATCCGACTGGTTGACTTTAAGTTTAAAAATTATGCATGGTTTTTGGAAGGGAAAGAATTGGAGGAAGTACGCTCATGTAAATATCTGAGGTTCACTATGGATAAGCAGATGTCTGTCAAATCTCATCTGTTATCCATTCAGGCCAAGGCACAATCATTAACATATGGATCCAAAATACTAAAACAAAATTTTAGTTGTCAGTCGTTAACCTATCTACTCAAGGTTATAGAGGCTCGGTTACTACCTTCATTATCTTATGGCACAGAAATGATGCGGGGTTTGGAAATAGATACGTTGAATAGGAGCCAAATAAAAGTTTATAGATCCGTATTCAGTATTCCAAAATCGGTCTCACCCACTCTAATACGTTTAGAGTTTGGCCTAAAAAATCAAGCACATCAGTGTGAAAGTGCTTTTATAAAATTGTGTTGGAGATTGCCAGCATCAGAAAGTGGATCTATTAGCAATTTATGCTGGAGGGGAAGTCATTTAACTCTGGCCATAAAGGATTAAGGCATACTAGAAGCATGGGAAGCAACAATGGGGCACGTATCATTCAATCAAGTGCTAAGAACTGCACTCCGAATAGCATCAAACCAAATAGATAAAAATGTATTTGCACTAAGGACACATGTCTGGACACTAAACAAATGTGTATTCCAATATAGGCCCTCAAGGGTATCTGGCAAAACATTTTTCATCAAGATTAAAGCATCAAATTATGTTATTCCGATTTGGCATTATGGAATCCAAAGACTTTATCCCATCCTGGAAAAAACAGCCACAGAATCTTTTCTGTAGACTATGTGGATATAAAAAAGAAACATTAACTCACCTATTAAGTGTCTGTCCTGTACCATTGGCTCAAAGGAAAATTCTTTTGAAATCACTATTCAGGAACATGGGAATACGCTCATGCGGGCAAGCCGTTATCACCTGGCTAAGTGAATGCTCAGCTGCCCTTGCTTGTAGGGGAGTAAAGTTCATAATGTCTTTATTCAAGGAAATTTCTAATATAGGGTTAAAGGAATAAGAACTGTGCTCATTAGTGGTGTCAAATATACGTATTATTATATTAACCTAATCCTGTTGTTATGTATAAATTGTCCCTTTTTGCCCAGTAGGTTAGATGTTATAAGGTCCATGGCTCACTATAGCTTGTTTATTTTTAAGAAGAGGCTATAATAATAAGATTCTATCATATGATTTTATGCTTGGTGAAATGTGATGAGGAAAATAAAAATAATAAGATTGTCAACGCTGCTAGTACTGGGAAAAAGATTAATTATCAATGGTTTTAATAAAGTGTTGTTTTTTAGAGCTGCTATATTACATTTGTAATTGTGTATGTTAATCAAGAAAACCAGCAAATGGAATTTAGTATGTTGTAACATCTGGGAGGCAGCTAATGAACAGTGATATCTCCTAAAATTGTATGCAATTTTTAAAATGTAATCAAATTGTTTTATGCTAGTTTTTGTATTGTAGACTTATATTTATGAAATTCATATTGTGGTATTGTCATGGTTCTAAATAACTAAATACAATAAAGCCTTATCTCTATCTCTAGTAAGAGGAAACATACCTAGCATTACACAACCTCAGGTATACTTTTGTCTTCTTGTGTCCTGTGGGCATTGTTTCTGTTCTTCCTGTGTGCCGTGAAATGTTGATAAATACTGTGGTATATAATGCATCTAATAATTCCTAATACCTAAGGGCTTGATTCGCAAATGTAAACTTACAATTTTGTATAAGTTTTATGTTTTTGGTGATTCATAAACTACAAATTAATAGTTGGGTTGCAACTGCGGACTGCACATAAAAAGATAAGCCTGTCCTATCTTTTTATGTGCAGGGTTCTCTGCCCCAACCACAGGGTCTCCACAGCCGTAAACTCATTATTAACTCGTAGTTTGTGAATTAAAAAGAAATGTAAACTTACACAAAATTGTAAGTTTAAATTTATGAAACAGACCCTCGGAGTGACACATCATATTTTAAAGCCGAATTGTGTAGTTCAAGTGCACCAGAAGGTGGCTTCAAATATCTACAGACAACCAGTATTTCTGAAATATTCTTTGGGGGGCACGTCTATTCAGGTGCTACCTCTAGCTGGGAATAGGATGACATTAGCTATCACATTCAAACGAAATTACGTTCTGCAGGGGATGAAACCTCATCTCCTTACAAACACTCCACATTTCTTCTTTTTTATCTTCACCCTGACATTTTAGTCCATGAAATATTTCTCTCCAACTTACGTTTGTTTGTTACACTCTCCAATTTACTAATGTTCGTTTACCTGTTGGAAACCTAAATCTTCATTCCATCACTTCCCCTCTAGAAACAACGAAGACAATGCGAATAACTCTGTTTTAGGAGAATATTATTATTTCCCTTGCTCTCTTATTTTAGAAGTGTTTCTCTTATATTTTGCCAGATGTAAAATTGAATAGCAATTAGTTTAACTTTCCATTGTTTGCAGAGTTCTCTGTAATCTCAGGAAGTTCCGTGTTCTGTAGCCAAAGGCTGCAGTGGGAGACAGAGTTACTCTAAACCAATTAAGATAAATACATTACCAATTAAATTAAATGACATTTTTTAAATATCATGTTTGGTACATTCTACATTCTTTTAGGCATATTGGAAATGTTCATAATAATTGAGATTACTCTTAAATGTTATTCCCTCGGTGGGGCAAGCAATTTGCTTGCTGCAATGAAATTATACTATCTGCAAAACACAAGACATCCCTAACTGTATAGCTTGTCTTTTAATTTAATCACTAAATGTTTAATAAATAGTGCATTAAGAACATAGTTAACAATTATTTAGCCAATTCTCTAGGTTTGTTATGGGGTGATCTTGAATAACGTTTTATTAAATCACTTATTTTCCAAAAATGCATCATTTCTAGTATATAGATGTGCTGCTGCTTGAGCCCATACCAGAATTATCACTACTGAGAATTTAGGCATTATCGTACTAGCCTACTATGGCGGTCACTGATTGGGTACTGCTGCTTATTGCAGACTCTTCTCTTGTGCTCTTTGAATGTGTCAGTCAAAGCGTATGAACATAACCATGTTAGCAGGAGACCTGGGTTTCCAAGGGTCCTGGTGGGTAATTTAAATAATTCTTGCCAGTTATGGTTGGGTTTTGTGTAGGGTGACCTAAAATCTAACACTTTTAAGCACAAAATGGCTCAAAATTAAATATGCTTCTGTACATTTTTCCTTTTAATTTTATAGCCATTAATATTTTGGAGAGCAAGATTTAAAAAGTAAAATCAAAAATAAAAGTGTAAAGAAGTTATGGGCAGTTTTGGGAAGTAAAACGCCCAGAGGATGCCTTTGGCAACCTTACCAACAATACATTTGTTCGAATTGCTTAACCATAAAACATAGTCAAACATTGCTAGCCATTTGCTGGGTGAAACTATAGAACATTGCGAGGAGAAAGATGAAGGCCCAGCACTGGATAAGGATTAGTGTAGCTGATACATATAAGGATAGAGAATCAAGAAACTTTGACTTAATTAGGAGACAGTTCCTTATTGCCAGTCTCATCAGGAATTATGAGGTATGCGAGCCTGTGTTGCATTGGCACAGGTGTTGGACCAGTCCCTTTTTGCAGGGTTATCCCCAAACGTTTTGCCTTCTTCTTACCATTTTTTCTGACCTGTTTCTGTTGGATTTAGGACTCTAGGCACTTTACAACTGCTAACCAGTGTGAAAGTCCATATGCTGTCTGTGTAAATTGTAATTGTGATTGGTTATCCATGATTGGCATATTTGATTTACTGGTAAGTCCGTAGTAAAGTGCACTGTGCTTGCCCAGGGCCTGTAAATCAAATGCTACTAGTGGGCCTGCAGCACTGATTGTGCTGCCCACACGAGTAGCCCTGTAACCATGTCTCAGACCTGCCACTGCAGAGTCTGTAGGTGCAGTTTTGAACTGCCATGTCGACCTAGCAAGTGCACCCACTTGCCAGGCTCAAACCTTCTCTTTTACTATGTGTAAGGCACCCCTAAGGTAAGCCCAAGGTAGCCCCATGGGCAGGGTGCAGTGTATTTAAAAGGTAGGATATGTACTGGTGTGTTTTACATGTCCTGAAATACTTCTAATTTAGTTGTTCACTATTGTAAGGACCATATCTCCCTAGGTTATCACTCGAGCTGCCTTGTAACCTCCTACAAGGGTAATGTCCAATTGAGAAGAGATAGAGATTTTAAGTTTGAGGTCCCTGAACTCACAATTTAAAATACACCTTTTAGTGTAGTTGGTTTTTAAATTGCGTGTTTGAAAATACCACTTTTAGAAAGTGTGTATTTTCTTGCTTTACCATTCTGTGCCTCTGCCTGTCTGTGAAATCCACGTCTGAGGGAAGTGACAGTTGGGCTGTTTGTTCATTCACTCTAGACAGTCACATAAAAGGGAGCTGAAGTGTGCCCTGCATATCCTGATGGCCCATCAACAGGATGATGGTCTTTCTGAGCTAGAGTGGTGGGAGGAGTTGTCACTGACACCTGAATAGTCTGTGCCTGTCCTCACACAAAGCTGTCTCAACCCCCCTGTAGTGTGTCTGGTTCAGGTCAGGGAAAGTCAGGGTCTTGTGCACTACAAAGACTTTCCTCTGAAGTCTGCCTACTTCTAAGGCAGAAACTTGTATATGTACTGGAGCTGTGACACCATAACTTCAGCACACTTCTGGACTAAGAGGAGATAATGCCAAGAAGAAGAGCTGGAGAATCTGAAGGAGGGGAACTGCCACTCAGCTTGTTGCCGTGTTGTGCTGGCCTACTGCTTGCTGCTTCTGTCTTGGGCAGTGAAAGGACTGGACTTTGCTTTCTTTATCCTGCTTGCCAAGGTTATCCAAGGGCTTGTGTGTGCTTGCCTCCTTTTAAGATGTCTCAGGGCCATCAAAGACATCACCTGCAGCCCCTGAACTCCTATGCTGAGAGTTCTGACCTGCCAAGTGGTGCCAACTCCAGCTCTGGGCCTTTGAAGGTGGGTTTGCTGCAAAGATGTCTAAAAATCCACACAATGACCTTCAGCCCCTGTTTTTCCAACCACAGCCTTGCTATGCAATTGAAAAACCAATGCATCACTGCGGTGCCCCGAAGAATCGATGCTGTGTCTGCCGTGCGGCTGAAAAGATCGCCACGGCCCAAGTCCTGAGCACCGTGTCTCTGACGTCTGAGATACCTGCTCCGGCTATGACGCATGCCCTGCTGTGCGGCTGAAGAAATCGACGTGTCACTTGCTCGCAGCTGGGAAAATCAAGACATCGCCTATTTTGCTGCCGCCGCATCGATCCCAGCGCGTCCAGATTTTCAACGCATTGCACCTGTGCACTAAGTTCTTCATTGACGTAGCCCCGCAGTGCGGACCCGAGGCTGCGTGTCCGGGTATCGACGCTTTGCCTCGCAATCAGGAATTGACACAACATTTCCCCTGAATGTGCAGAAAGAACTGACACCTCCATTCCCCTGGGACTAAGGATTCAACGCATCGCTTTTGGTTTCTGGCACCCCACCTCTCCCGCACCTGTTTTCCTCTTTGTTTTTGAAGCCACCCAGGTACTATGTGCTAAAAAGTGACACATCCATAGTTTCCCATGGACTGACTGTTTTAAACATCTTTAACCTGATATCTTTATTTGTGTATGCTTGATTTTTGTCATTTTGGTCTTGTTTTACTTAGATAAAGATTAGTTCTTTTTCTAAACTGGTGTGATGTTCTTTTGTAGTGTTCTCACTATGTTACTGTGTGTGTTGGTACAAATGCTTTACCCATTGCCTCTGAGATAAGCCTGACTGCTGGTGACAAGCAGGGGTTATCTTGTGTGGGTAACTCCCTTACCCTGACTAGATTAAGGGTCCCTACTTGGACAGGATGTAAGCCACTGCCAACTATAGACCCCCATTTCTAACAACAAGGATGACAGGAGCCGCAGCTGGTTGATTAAGATGAGTTTCATTTCCTTGAATCAGGAGAATTAGCACACATCTCCCTGCGAGCGCTCCAGACTTCCAGCATCAACTGACAGCCTAGCACAAGCATGGAATGAAACCATGGCAATAGAATATGGGATAAAAATATTCTAACAATTAAAGAGGCAAGCCCCCCAGTATAATAACACTAGCCCCATGCAGCGACACCATGACAATAGAACATGGAATAAAAAGATTCTAACAATTGAAGAAGCAAACCTCACAGAACAATAACACAAGCCCATAACTGCCTGACTTGTTTACCATGGAGATTTCAGCTGCTGACACCAGCCAAACTCGCCAGTGGAAACTGTAGAGGGAAAACATGAATCTATTTGGGGAACTGTGCACAGAATTACTATTTCCCTTTATAATGTTTTGTTTCTCAGAGGATTCTCAGGATTCAGCATGTAAATCCTTGTTCATTCTGCACCACCCAAGTTAGCGTTGTTAACTTCAGGCATGAGCAAGTAACATCCCCTGCACTGGGGCACTTGTAATGAGCCTCACTGTCGGATCACGGTGACAGTCAAACAGCATAGCGGGCTTTCATTGGACCTGGTCTCACTAGAAGGACATCAATCTATGACAAGTTATGACCTTGAGTGAGGACATTTTGAAATACAATAATCCTTTGAGTTTTATTACTTGTAACTTGACACTCACATCATTAATTTGACTAGGAATGGAAGAAAAAAGGGGAGCGTGAAAAGATTGAGTGACAAAACCTTGTTTCAGCAGCATCAACAGTAATTAGAAAGGGTCAGCAAATTCCTATGTAAAGTTGTAAAGAGATGATGGGGCTGTTGGCCTAACCATAGCATATTCCTGCCATTATTTTATGATGAGGACATGAGGCATTTTGACCACCCTTGGGTATGTCACTTGTGACAATTTAGAAGGCATCATAGGAATGCTTTTTTATTTCTTTGGACAACTGAGCAGTGATCATGTGGATGTAGAGCTTTCTAATAAGAACATAATGTCAAGGGATGTTGTATAAAACAGTACTGAGTGTCCAATTAACTTTATGGCTGCTGAAGTAATGGGGATCATTGTTTCAACCCTGAAAATCTTCTAGAGAATGAGGCGTTAATAGGGGAAACAGTAATTCCTGGTCCAATTCCCTTATAGTTCCACCCAGAGAGTCTAGCGCCTTTTAGCACCTGAAATCTATGTGTTAAATATGTTAGTTCTTCAGTAAATCAGCATACGTCAAAATTCTTGAGCGGGGACAGTAATTCTGCTACCAGCCCCTTTTCAAATTACGGGAACCTCATAAGAATAAGGATTATGAACTGACACCATGGTGATGTTGGTGATGTGGAGAATGGGATAGATTGCTATATTCAAATAGGTAAAGGAATACATTTACAAGATATAATACTCCTGGGATTGTGAGCAGTATCTGCACAATTGATTAAATATTGAAGTGATGCACATAGAGCAGACAATTAAAGTACTCCTTTGATGTCAAGGGCATAATTTTCAGACCAAATGTATTCTCATCTCAGAAATCAATGTCAACCTGCGTGCACAAGACTTCAAGGACAAAATGAAAAGTGTACATTGTTGGTCCTATTACAATCTAGGCTATATGTCTTAATATTGTTTCATCAAAGAGAAAATGGCCAGAAACACACTATCAATTGAATCTTTGGGACTGTATGGTAGAACAATATCCCAAATGTGTCTTCTGTGTAGACATTTAAAGCCACAAAGTGCTAGTAAAACAGAATTCCAAAACTTTGTCTCATGGTCCAGATGCTGAGAAAAAGGGGTTAGAAAACAAATTTTAAATTAACATTACTAAACAGATTCCTGCCTGGATTATTGGATGAGGATCAATGACTGAAAAAAAGAAATAATCAATCTGATTAAAATAGATGGTTATTTCACTGCCATATTGGGAAAAGTGCAGAATTAACCAGTGCCATAAGATGTATGTAAGTCATGAGAATGACCGAAAGCAGGTGCTGGTTATAATTAGAATTTTAAGAACAAAGTTAAGGAAAGGTTTTAAATGGAAGAACCCATGTGCAACATCAAAGCTCAAAAATGCTCCCAACAGGCTCTGAAAATAATATAATGAGAAAACAGGATGCACAAAACAGTAGGCATGAAATTGTCCTACTTGACACAACTTGGACATCCTGGAAAGAAGTTTTCATCATTGATAATAGTTGTCAACTTTAAATGAGAAACTTTTTCATTAGTGCCAAACCCCCATTAGTGCCATCCAAGTGGGTGCAAACAGGACAGGGCATTGCTTGAAAACACTTACTAATGCGAATTTAAAGCTAAGGAAGCTTTTTTTAAATATCTACTGCTAGTGTAACTCGCGTACTAAACATTCAGGAAAAGAGAATTCCAATCTCAGTGAAAGGCACAGGATTAAGCAACCACAACAAAGTGAACGATTATTTGCTCAGCGATCTGAACGTGGAGTCATTAGCAAAAGTGGTGGACTCTAGTTAGAAGCATGAAAAACAAGCTCAAGAAGAATTGCAAATAGAAATGCCTTGACAAGTATGAGTTAATCTCAAGAGCAATATCTCCAACAGGCAAATGAAATTACGTTTTAATTGCAAATGTGATAAAATAACAAAACTAGTTTGGCTGTATCCACCACAGTGGCTCACTAATCACTAGCACACTCAGGGCCTGAGTTAGATCTCAGCGGACAGCTTACTCTGCCACAACAGTGACGGTTATCCTGTCTGCCGAAATATAAAACGCATAGGATATAATGGGATTTATATTTCGGTGGACGGGATATTCATCACCGTTGTGAAGGAGTAACCCATCCGCCGAGATCTAAATCAGGCCTATAATCTCTCATTACAACTAACCTGGTAAGTCCGATGGGACCAGTAATGTCCATCACTGGCCCCATTGGAATAATGAGGACTGCGACAACACTGCTTAACCATTTTGCTTTATCTGAAATTACAGGGGGCATGAGACATCATTCCTTTATTCAAAGGGGACCCCTAGTCTCCCACTGTTAGTCCACCAGAAGCTCTGCCTGAAAGTTACTGGTAGTTCTGTATTGGTAACAACTGTGGAACAGTTAACAGGAAGACTAATGGGACGTTAAGAATGAGTTCCTTAATATTCATGACATTTACTGCTGTCAAGGTTCCTTTTCCACTATCTAGAGGAGAGTGTCTGATAGAACAGTTCTGAAAACCCTAACAGCCACTGTATTTTTGTGGGTTATGGTGTAAGACTGAAATAAAGTTGTTTCATTTAGGCGTTAGCCATATTACTCTTTACCACATTGCATGTTAATTTTTTTTCTAGTTAAATCACCTTTTAACTCTGCCTTTCTGATACAATTTCATGAACTTCATGTTTGTTTA
This sequence comes from Calotriton arnoldi, assembly GCA_963921515.1. Taxonomy (NCBI): domain Eukaryota; kingdom Metazoa; phylum Chordata; class Amphibia; order Caudata; family Salamandridae; genus Calotriton; species Calotriton arnoldi. The sequence continues at coordinate 1,384,949 of CAWUFW010005105.1, read as the reverse complement.
TTTCCACTGTGTCCATGAAATACTTTGACTGACACCGCATGACTATAAAACGTGTATATTTTAAAGTTTGAAAAATGAAAAGTATAGATGAAATAAAAAACGTACTGACTTTCATAAAATTTCACTCTGTCAAGAACACATGATTGAATTCTTACTGACGGAAACTTGAATGCCTGACTTAAACACAAGGTTTATCGTATTCTTATGGAAGAGAAGCAGAGAAAGCCCTCTAACTAGGTTTATTGTAGTGAATTGCATTGTGTTGAATTGTAGTATTTTCATAGCGCGTCATAGCCCTGTTGTGGCCCTAAAATGCTGTCTTTGTGGTTGGGAGTGAAACTCCCCATTAGATGCATCTGGTTGGTACAGTGTTGATTTCTTGTGTGGCCTGTGGTAGAATCGTTCAGTGTGTAATGTTCGGATCTGCGTTAATGACACTTGTGGCTGTGCTTAGGCATCAAAAGACAATGAAGACATTGAAAGCATCTTTCCAGATACTCGCTAATATGTACGAGCTGATACTAGGACAGGGCATGGCCTTTTTGACAGAACATATTCGTGGTTGGAGTTATAGCATACACTTTAATGCAATTTAATATTAGGTTTGTGTTGAAACATAAAATGTACATACAGTCTAAATGCTCTCGTGGTTGACCAGAGATTTTTTTCTGGGAGAACAGAGAAGTTCCACTTCTCTTGGGTATACCCACTCAGTGACTGGAATGTGATCCCCGTACACTGACATGGTCCTCACACTCTTTCCCTTCATCATAGGCTCACAAACCTATACCTTTATGGTTCACAAACCACTCACGTTGTGTGATGGTGGCTCAATATATGTTTCCCAATTGAAACTCTTTTAAACCTTTCCTTTTTTCATATTTTTGTTTTTAAGCTACTGTTGGTTATTTGGAGCAATTAACAATTCTGCTTTTTTGTTTTGAGAACGCATCAAACGTAGACTCATTCTTCCTGGCCCCCTGCAATGGAAAGATCTAGGTGCCTAATGAATAAAATGAGTTAGCATCAACTACAATTTACCATTCACAGTGTAACCCATTTGGTCACACAATAAAGCTTGATTGCTGGGATTTAGTATGTATTAATTATACATTTAAAGCCAAGCTGATATAAATCAGTCGCAGAAACGTAGTATAAAAATACAGAATCGCTAACGGATATCCGAATCGACGGATAAAATTGATCCTCATAACAGAAAGCAATTGAGGAATTTGGTAGCTATTATTCAAAGAATAAGAAACAACGCTTGGTAAGCAGATTGAAAGTTTTGATCCTCTTGCCTATACATGAGTTTGTCTAGGGAGACCTACTAACCCCTATTCTAGCTGGGAATCAGGGAAGCAGAAAAGGTGTCAGCATAGCAGAACTTCTGTAGAAGTTCTCAAAGGCAAAGTATATTGTATAGCATATAGCATAATACATCTTAGAGTCTAAAGGGGAATCTGAACAAAGCTAAATTGTAATACCCAATTATACCCAGCAAAATCTAATTAATTTTCATCTTCAAACAAGAAGTTGGCACCTACACTTGAGATTTCTTTCCTTTGATCCACACAGTAAAATGTCCTTCAGTGCTTCCCGTCTCCATATTTCGCTCGGACAGTAGTCCTCCCTTGCTTCGTTAACTCCTCTTATCCTTGCCAAAAGATACTCCTTCCGAGCCTTACTATCTCTTTCACACAATGTGCCTTTCTTTGACCATGAGCTCATTTAACTGCACCTGCAGAGGAGAAAAAAACATCACATCCAAAGCAAGTATTCACGTTAAAATTAAAAATTGCAAAATCCACAAGACTAAGGCCTATGGTCAACTTTAGATGCACTCTGTATCTGCTCAAGTGCACTACATTCCGTTAATAAGGTTACATCACACAAGTACATAGGCTGTACGTACACATATAGGTGGCCTAATTACATATGAAAGGGTGAAGCCAAAATATGCTGCTCCAGTCCTTTTATGCAAAGCCTGGTCTAGCTATCTTAGTGGAGCAGGCTTTGTGTTAAAACTTATGCAGTGATTAGCTTCTGTAACACCCACTTGATGTAAAGTGTTTTTTATGATAAGGAAAGTGAACCTTTGCAGTGCTAAACCCCTTTTGAACTAGACAGTAAATAGAATGCTTCGCTTTGCTTTGTTCTGCAGTAGCGCTGAAGCAAAGCTGGGCACTGGAAGGTGTTATATTAGGTTCATCCTAGTCTGTATGAATTTAAAAAGATGATGGCTGTGGTTTTTTTTTCTCGGGATTCAAGGGACCACTAATATTTTATAATTGAACATTTTTTTTATTCAAGCTGTATCACTTAGAAGAAAGATGTGTATATCGATATTTATTTAAACCTTTTCCCTTTTATTGACGATGCTGAATTTATTGGAATGATTGAAGTATTATAGAACATTTATTCTATTACTTGTGATTATTTTATGTCTGATTTTAAAATCTGAGGTAATCCTTCTTGAATAGTCACTTGATTGCTGACCCATAGGCCAGCTACATTGGCAATTTTCTTGGGATAGTTACAAATGTTGATAGATGTCTTCGAAACAATTATTTAGTGACCCGATATACAGCCAGTCAGTGAGTTCAGTTCAGTATGAACCCGAGCTGCACATGCCCATAATTGTTTCATGCTATTGTTAAATGTGCTTTTCAAAACATTCTTTTAGTGACTTTATTGATTCTCTGAAGCTCAGACTTTACTGTCAGTGCCCTCTAGTGGTAATATTCTTTTATTGGTACGGCTGCTCAGTGATCTTGCCTTACTTGGTTTACAGAACTAGTAACGTAAACCAGGAGCAAAGCCCAGAGGCCTCAGCAATGTGAGATCTATTGGCTTTGTCAGTGTTTGCTTTGGCCATTTTGTCTGCAGCACTAAAAGCTGGCATGGTGTCTGCACGGTGCTGGCATTCATGTTAGTTAGAAAAATTAATAGCCTGACTGTGCAGATAGAAACAACAGTAAATAACCATGTTGCTAATGATGAATGACTTTCAGTGGGTGGTAAGCTGGCATCAGACACAGAACAGCGCAGAACACAAATTGGGATGTATTTTTAAAGTCCATGTGCCAGTGGCAAAACTAGTTAAATGCTAATTTCACAATGTCATGATGAAGGGGCTTACAACCATAACAGTTACTAATTGGAAATGGGCTGACCATACACCAGAAAAAGATTTAGCAGCTAAACCTTTCATTGCTTGCCTTCAGCTGTTCTCAGTGCGACTGCTAAGGGAAATTCCTTTTTTTTAAAGAAGCAGTCGTGTCATAGCGCTTTTTTTTCTTATGACAGATGGGGGTGATAGACAACACAAAAAAAGGGAGGGTGGGGTTAAGAAAGAAGAAGCAACATGGACAAGGAGGGTGGGGGTGTGAGAAGGAAATAACAACATGACAGGAAAAAGAAAGAAAAAGCTGTACAATGGGAAGAAGAAAGAAAAAAGAAGTAACATGAAAGGAAAAAGAAAGAAAAAAGAAAAATAGTACTTCTATCACAGCTCGAGCTGTGGATGGACACTAATCAAGATGAAGCAAGCAATTCTTGGTTCATGCTACACACGAAAGAAGGGGAAGTGAAGCCGGCATGCCTTCCCTAATTACACTGCAGCAAATAAGAGTGACAAATAAGTCAACGAATAGTAAGAAGTGGGCAGACACCAAACCCTTTGTACAAAACAATATCTCTTGCAAGTGAGAGTGCATGCGCTGTCGCTGGCAAGACCTAAAAATGTTCAACCTAGCATTTACATCTCAATAATATCTTAATTGATCAACGCCCTTGATAGGAATATGGGGGTCATGGTTTGCCCATGCACAAAATTCCACACAGCATTCAGTTGATTCTGTCTGTTCCGACACTCCCGGTCGCTTTAGATATGTCCTTTTGTCTCCGGCCTTCTGGAGCTTGAAGTGCTATTCAGGCAAGCAACTAGCCTCTTTTGCTCCTTCACAGCCAATATCCTTTTGTCCAAAGCCCTTTTTCCCCTTAGGCCAGCAAGATTTTCTTCCTCCCTTTACTGCATGGGCAATTTCTTGGATGTTACATATGTACAAATCCAACCCAAGTGATCAAGAGCAATGTTGCTGAATGAATAGGAGAAAGAGAACACACTCTTGCTTTGATCTGTGACTGAGTTCCCGCACTGCCTCTGCAAAAAGACCAACAAAGACCAACTCGTTTTTCCTAAGGATAACCGTGGCTCAGTTTTGGTATCCTGGTCAGAGGTTTAACTCCTAGAGAAATGTTGAAGAGATGTGATGTGTAACAAACTAACTAAAAAACATTAGAGTTAAATACAAAAACTATATAAAACCGAAATCCTATTGTAAGTAAAAAAATGGCAGAAAACCGACGTGTTTCAAAGGTTATAAAAGAAAAATTATCTTAATATAAAGTAATGGGAAAAGGCTTTCAATGACAACCAAATGTCTAGGTCTCTGCCCTAGGGCCCAGGCAATGCATGTAACAGTTGACATTAATATTGGGGCCTTGGTCAGTTAGTTTTTTTCTGCAGACTTTCAAACTTGCCTGGACTAAAACCAGTCCAATAGGGTGAAGCAAGGGTTTGAATACAAGTAAATTTCCAGAACCCCAGAAAAACAGTGCATAAGCCTTTGATAAGCTTTGGAAATGTTGCGCAAATAGATTAGAGTGTGCAAAATGAACTTCCAATCTGTGCAGGATCATTGAATTACTAAGAACCGTGGATTCTTTTTCTGGAGGTTTCCAGCTGCTGCATTTGAATCAGAGGATCAAACTGGCAGGCTAACTCAGGGGTGGTGGCCTTAATGGAAAATACTCTTAGTGCAAAAACTCATTCAGGAGTGTTGGTAGGAATGGAAGAGCCAATAAACGGCAAACAGTGAAATATTTTTGCTTCATTTATTGCACATTATGGTGGTATAAAACCCACAATTCACACAGACCCATTAGATATGGAAAATATTTCATGACCCAATATTAATATCATAATGAACAGCCTGTTAGACCTGTCAGCCTTAGGGTGGTTATCCCCCAAACGTTTATTTCCTTCCCCAATTTTGTTATTGATCCCATTTTTGCTGGCCTTAGGACTCTGCATACTTTATCAGTACTAACCAGTGCTAAAGTGCATGTGTATACACCTTAAAACATGTTAACATTGGCTTATTTAATTTATTTATAAGTCCCCAGTAAAATGCTACTACTTGTGCCCAAGGCCTGTAAATTAAATACTACTAGTGGGCCTGCAGCACTGATTGTGATACCCACTTAAGTAGCCCTTTAAGCATGTTTCAGGCCTGCCATTGCAGCTTGTGTTTCTATATTTAAACTGCTATTTCTATCTGGCAGAATAAACCTTTTGTTAGGCCCAAACCACCCTTTTTAATACATATAAGACACCCCTAGGGTAGGCCCTTTACAGCACAGAGGGCAGGATGCGTTGTATTTAGAAATAAGAGCATATACTTTTTAGATGAATATGTCCTGGTAGTGAAAAACTCTTAAATTCATTTTTGACTACTGCAAAGCCTACCTCCACCATACTATAACATTGTAGTTAACTTATTACATTTATTAAACTGTATTTTACAAATGAGAGCAGGTAACCAGTTCATATTTAGTGTCTTTGGTGACTTATGGTGAAGTTGGATGTTAAGTTACAATTTTGAAAATGCCACTTTCAGAAAGTTGGTGTTTTCCTGCCTTAGCCCTTTGGTGCCTGTAGCCTTTCACTGGGTCACCTGACTTGGTGTGCCTGACACTTGGACTTTGTGTATTCCTCTGAGACAGCCATAGACAATTGAGAGCTTTGGTGTGCCTGGGTGGACTATCACTGACAAGATGAGAGGGCGGCGTTAGACCCAGCCCTAATTACACATGAATGTGATGTGCCCTACCTCCACACAAAGGGCTGCATACTTCCTGTTGTTAGGCTGGAGCCATGACAGGGAAGGCAGGGTACCTAGGGACTTCAAAGGGAAACCTCTAGAAGCTTCTCCTGTACTTCAAAGGCACTACTGGGTAAAAATACTAGGCCTCAGGCCTCTTCAGCACACCTCTGGACCTGAGAATAGAAGGACTACTGTGCTGCTGAAAGGCCTGCCACTCTGCTGGACTGTTGCTCTAGGTCTGCTGCCTTGTATTGCTGTCCTGTCTGAGTGAGAAGAACTGGAACTGCATCTCTTGAACCCAGGACTCCAAAGTTACTCCAAGGGCTAGTTGGATGGCCTCCTGACTTGAGCCTCAGTAGACTCCAACAACCTTGAACCCAGCACCTGGACTCTGCTATCTGTGAGTCTTCCCTGACAAGTGGTGCCACCACAGGCCTGGATCCTTGGAAGTGGGCCTAAGATGCTCTGCCAGCCTCTGTGAATCCAGCGGAAGCAACGCATCTCCTCTGCTGTGCTGCTCAACCGCGAGTAGAACTGACACATCACCTCTACTGCGTGGATCGGAACTGTCGCAAAGACCCGCATCGCAGCCGTGTGGCGCTTCTGAACCACTGCTGAATGACGCATCCTTGGTGTAGGCCCTCGCATCTCCCCTCGACGGCAGCCTCGATGCTGGAGACAGACTCTGCATCGCAGCCTCGCAACCGATGTATTGCTCTGACTGCGCACCGCATTCTTGAAGCCGGAGTTCTCATCACAATGGCTTGGCGATGACACAGAACTTTGCACTACAGCCTCACCACATCTTGGGACCGACGCATCATTTGGCTGCGTGATGCATCTATGAAGCGGATCCTCACAACGTTCAGCAAACCAGGATGTAAGGTACTTTGTGCAGCAGGCCTAACTGGATCCCTGTAGCCGGCCCGTGCTCCCTCGTGGTCAGCCTGAACTTGTGACTTTGTTCTGTTCTGGCATGACCAGATATCCGTAGTTTTCTTTTTGGCGCTATTTTTACCTACATCTTTAAAATTGAATAACTCCAATTAGACTACTGATTAGATTTTTGTAGTTATGGTCTTGCTTCATTTATTGAAAATTAATCTGTTTATCTAAACTGGTGTGGAATCCCTTTGCGATGTGTTTCCACTGTATTAGTGTTTGAAGTTTTGCATAGATACATTATGCTCAGACTTAAGGCTGACTGCTCTGTACCAAGCTACCCAAGGGTGGAACACAGGTTATTTTAGAGTTTGCTTGTGACTTCACTCGAAGAAGAGTTGAGGTTTCTGTTTGAGAAGGGTTTCACCCCGGCAATAAGTAATCTAATTTCTTACACTGCCCCATGTCACCATTGGGGATTTAACAATGTTTCTTGTTTAATCAACATAATATTAATGAAGGTAAACTAACCTGATTGTTTAATTCCAATCAATGCCCAATGTTACAGAGAACAGCTTCAACAATCTTTTACTTTAAAAAAATAATAATTTGTAAACAAAGAAAAGGGTTTCTACATTCTTAACTACATACTAATTACGTACAAACTGTATTCAGCAGTTTTTCTCTTCTTTTAACACCCATCAGACAGATAGTATAGTCCAGTATTTCACTTAATGTTTTCAATAAACATTTCCCAGTTTGCATAAAAACCTGTTGTGAAGCCACCCATCTCAAATAAAAATATGATAGCAGAATATCGAAATTTCCAGACACTATGTATACATAAGTATGTATAGATTTACCTTGACTACCTTCACATTTAAATCTTCATCTTACATACATGTGAAGTTAAGAACAGCAAATCTCCACTTACCTTCATGATATTTTGCTAGTTGTTGTTCTGGCTATGATAGGTTTGTAGCAAATATGTTTGTGCTTGATATTCTGACCGACAACCGTACTATAGGCGTGTAATGACATTTTGGGGTTCTGGTGGAAGTTACTAACCACTCAGTCTTCCGTCTTGTGGTTTATATTGTCAACAGAGCCTTCACTGGCAATATACTGTGTGTATAAGCAGTAAATATAGGCAGCAATAGCTAAATTGTAATTATGGTTAGATTACAGTTTCTACTGATAATTATTATTTTTTCTTAATAACTTTGGTGCCGTTTGACGAGTCTGCACAAACATTTCAGGAAAAAAAGGATCAACTGATTAGCAAATTTAACACAGATTCGCTACATGGTACGGAAAGTGGGGTGGGCTCCAAAAAGTAGCATGTCTCACTTTAACATTCATAGGTTGAATGGAATTACACCAAATGTGGCATAAAAGTAGATCTTTATTCAAGGAAGTGCTTGGTTTGGTGTCAATGGGTTCCATTGTTTTTTAGAAATGTATTTTAGAAAGGTTTCATGGGAGGACCTGAAATTCATGTAACGTTTCAATCAAGCTAGACATGTCTGAACCATTAGTTCATGAATAGTCTGTGAAATCGAGTTTGCGGATCATTAGCAGACCCAAATAAAATAGAAAATACTGAAATCTGATAGACGAGGAAGGCCTTTCTCCTGTCATCCATTTCAGGGCTATGGGCCCAATGCCGGATCCGAAGACCTGAAGCTCTTTGATTGACTGGCCCCAATTTGAAGAATATATTTTGTCCAGCATTACAGGATGCAATTACAGAGTCTCAGTGTCCTAAAAAAGAAAATTGCATTAGCTATAAGGGAAGAGGTTGAGTTTCCCCCTGGGGAGGGTGGGTTAGGGAGGGAGCCAAAGGGATGTGGTTGTAAATTTGAAAAAACTTTGATTTTGCCACGGGGCTCAAAACCCTGAGGTGTGATTTGTGAAACCTAGTGGCCCCTAAGGTCCTCGAACACAAGTCAAGGGTATGAGAGCCCATTGCAAAAGGTCTTTGATGCCTACTGGGCCTCATGCAGGGTTCTCAATCCAGGTCCCTGGTCTTCAAACCTTGCTGGCGGTCTAAAAAGTGTCCATGAGTCTGCAAATGTTCGCAACCTCAACAGAAGGCTCTGGAACCATTCAAATTTATAATTGAAAGCAGGCCAGAGGCTGTGTGCAGTGGTGCCTGGCTGTTCATGGGAAATTGGTTTCAAGAACAGGTGGATGCAGTATATGATAAAAACAAAAACATAAAATCACTGAACAAACAACACTTAAAATGAAGTTATGGTTAGATTTGTCAAAAACAATCATTAGATAATGGTGGTTTTCTACTTTTATGTGTGCTGCAGAGTGCAGCACACATAGAAGTAGCAAATCATCATTATTGATTGTTTATGTGCAGGAAGGTGTCTCTTCCTGCACATAAACAATCAACCATGCAACGCAGGCACCCTTGCACTATGGCGCAAGGGTGTCTGTGTTGGTGCTAAGCAGCTATTTTTAGTGCAAGGGAAAACACAGGGTTGCTCCGTATTCTTGTAAATACGGCGCATCCCTGTGTTTTTTAAATGGCGCAGCGCTGCACCATTTGCCACCGCGCTGCACCATTTCCTCATAAATATACCACTTTGTGTCTCCACCAAAAATGAATTTAAAACATCATATGGAGCCTTTACGAGAAAACCTGGCTGACCCAGGTCTGAAGACATCACCTAGTGCTGAATATATAAAACATAATTTCATACATTGGGATAAACAACTCTTCTTGCTTTATTGGGTTCTATTCGAGCCTTGTCAGAAAAGTGCAGATAGCAAAACATACTAAAATAGCCCATTTCAAAAGTCTCTTCATGATTAGAGTATCTTTTTAAGTCGAAGATTCTTGACATCTGAAAGACAAAAAAAAGAACCCGATTGGACCGTGTCAGAATTGATTTTTACTCCCTTTGCTGTGGAACTGTGCATGTAGCTTGTGCGCTTTTATTTGCTCGGAGCTAGTGCTCCATGAATCATTTACCTCTGTGCAGCCGATTCTATAGAATTAAGTCCACGTCAGCTCTACCCTTTGGCAGTATTTATGTTTTGTTCACTCCTTCAAAAGGCCACATTTTAATCTAAAATTCCAGATGCATTTAAAGCTCTTTTCTTAATAGCTTCAGTGTCACATGTCACATTTAGTTTTATGGAGGGCAACATCAAAATTAAGCCTTTCACACAAGTGCTGGCACAAAAGTGATTGATGTTAGCTACTAGAATCTGCCCCCATTGTAATGAAGGTATTAGTTACTGGGTGTCGAAATTAAACAGAATGGGTCTTTTGCAAACATTGGCATCTGTCTTATTTCTTCATGATTCTAGCACAATTTATAGGTTTTGTATTTGTTGATTTCATTGCTTTTAGCACAATTGCTTTTGTGAGTAGCAAATGAGCTAAGATAAAACTAACAGCTTTTTGAAATCCCAGGTTCCCCATTCGATAATTTAAACTAAACATATTTGCTGTTAGTTTGGAAAATGTACCTGCACTTTTCTATCAATTATGCAGCGACTTTCCTTTTTGAAACACTGATACTAAGATGCTTCAGTAGAGCAAGTTCCACAAATTCTCATCTGTAGCTGGCTCAGTTGGGTCAGATCCGGAGAACGTATTATACGACCCAAAAATAAGTATAAGTTCCGGGGTCAAATGAAAAATGTTGATATGAGCAGATTTAGTGCTAACGTTTAAATGAGGAATTGTAGGAAAACAAATATTGTTCTTGCTGTAATACCGTTGATAATGCTTAAATTGTGGAAGATCTAATTTTGAAATACAATTTCTGGTGTATCACATAATGCACCTGCCACATAAAGAAAATTATGTGATGCACTAGTATCCATGTTGAAATTGGTACTATTTAGAGCGAATTATTGCCTCTTTGGACATGCTGTGCCCAATCAAAATAATGGTTTTTAATCGCTAGCCATATGTTTATTTTCTTACATGTATGCAGATTTATGAATCTTTGTAATTCATAAAGGTGTCCAAGGGAGTTATTTAAACTCCCAATTACATGGATGTGAGGTAGATTTGCATACATAATTGTACATAATGTACAATACACCTGCACATTGGTGTAGACTTTTTTCTTCCTAGGAAAATGTATTTGTCTCTGAGAAAGAAAACCTTGCCCTACAGTCCCCCGAACCAATTTTGGGGTTGTTCCTTGCGTATTTCCACCTTGGAAAGTGACATAGTACTTCCTCGAGCAGAAGTAATTCTGCAACTATTTGCAGGGTCCAAATGGATTGCAAAGAAGTTTGAGAATTCACACAAACTCGTATTTGTGGGTGTTCCCAATTTTTCAGGATCTCCGTATCCTGGAACACCCACTACTCACCCATTCATATGACAGCCCTTCATTTCTGTGAGTTACAAAAGTGACATTTCACTGCTAGTAAAGCTGCTCACCTGTGTGAGTCTCTTTCTCAATTAGGCCACCCATTTACAACACTTGCCGATCAGATTAGGAAAAGCCTTGTTCTTGCTAAAACCGTTTATAATGGTGTTGGCATTAATAAAACCAAATAGCACAAAACACACATTTATATTAGGCCTTCTAAATGAAAATGTGTGGAGAATAAGGCAAGTTCGATCAATCCACACTTTTCTAAAAAAAAAAGAAGCATGTATGATATGGTGCCTTATTATAGAATAATCTGCTAGGAGAACAAATTTAGGGGCATATTAGCAAGACCCACGTAAAAATTATCGCCGTTTTAGCGGCAGGAAACTGCCGCTAAAACGGCGATAATGGGCTTGCTAATATGCGTTATAGAATTCCAATAGAAGCCCAGGTTAGATGTGCAGGACATCTAACCTGGGCTTCTATTGGAATTCCATAACGCATATTAGCAAGCCCATTATCGCCGTTTTAGCGGCAGTTTCCTGCCGCTAAAACGGCGATAATTTTAACGTGGGTCTTGCTAATATGCCCCACAGTTTTACTGCCTTCCGGTAAGGGACAGGGGACCAAAGGAGGTTGTGTGTGACTGATGCTACTGGCTGAGGTACCTGGAACTGCAGACTAACATTTTCTACAGCTAATGTATCAATGCCTTCCAAGGTGTGGCCTTCACTGTAGGTATCTTCTGTACTGCCAGAAGAAGAGACAGAACTGGAATTTTATCAAAACGGTAGGTAATAGAAGAAAGTTCGATGACAGATATGAAACAAAAACAAAGGAAAGGCAGATGAAGAGTGAACAGAAAAAGAGAACAAGCAAACTAAAATAGTAAGAAGGAAGCAACCTCGAATTCTCCCTGGCCTAACCACCCACCCAAAAAATCTACTTTCACTCTGTCATCTAATCAGATGCACAGTGAGACGTTTACTCAGGGTTTTGTGTTTTATATGATTTGGGACTTCTCCTCCCTCAGTTATTTTAGTCGGTAAAAGGCCTATTTGACATAAAACATGGAGCAATCTCATGGATTCAATATTTGTGATTTACTATTAGCAGTCTGGATGTAGAAAAAGACATATAGATTAGGGAGACAAAATCGGAATATTAGTTCAATGTTTTATTGGTTCTATTCTAAATATACATACCTTACAGTCTTGTGTGAAAACATAAAAGGATTACCTTTTATTCAAAACCGAAAGGTAAAAATCAAATGTTGGTAAATACAAAGGCTTTCAATTTAGGAAATTAATAAGAATCAACTAACTGGGCACGTTTTCCCTCAATGCTTTTAATAATACATATTTTGACAAAAGTATCAAGGCGTCTAAAAATCTTTCTTTGCCTATTGCAGCTTTTCCAAAATGGAAAGCCCATACAAATCTAGCCTGCCAATAAAAAACAACTGACGTTTACTAAAAAAAACATTTGCTGGATACTTTTTCAAATATCTCAGCTTCTAACATCATCGAGACATTTCTGAGCAGTGTACAGTATCTGTGCTTTCTTTTACCTATAAAAACAACTTTAACATTGTCTGAAAAGCTCATTACTTTCAATCGGTTGGTTTAGTTACTAAAGACATGCATTTTACGTCACCATTTACCTAAAATACTTTTGAGGAATATAAACAACTACTTGTAGTAATGAATTGTGTGTTCATCGAAGATTTAAATGTATTTTTGAAAGCCACCTTGCATTTTCAAATTGGTTTCATTTACAAAAACCTTACATTGACATAAAATCAGTCTCAAAAGCACATAATTTTTAATAGGTTGTTGCAACTGCTAAAGACATGCATTTTACTTAACATTTTATCTTCAGAAATTGAACTAATTGGTGCTTTTTCTGGGTGTGTGCGTTCCAATGAGCAATACTTTTGTTTGGCAAGCAGAGACAAATAATTATGTTCCTAATTTTACCCAAAACATAAACAGAATACTTTTCTGGTAGAGATATACATCATTAGAATAGCTGCTAGATGAGAAAAAACAGTGTTTGAAAAACTCCTCACCAGCGTGAAGTTTCAGAAGGACCTCGTCTCCAAGATGTATGCAATACAAAATAAAACCAATGCTAAATGGGCATTTCAAAATAAATGGGATAAGGTGCTTGGTCAGTGGCGGCACCGATTTGTGGTGGTGGGGTAGGGGGCTGAGGGGGTAAGGAGGTATAATTGTAAAAATAAAAGAAAAATTCACTTACCTTCTCACCGCTCTGTCCCACGTCGTCTCTCCTCTGCCGAACAGGAAGAAGCCAGGCTCCCCTGAGCCAATCACAATGCTGCAATGCAGCGTTGTGATTAGCTCCCTAAACCAATCACAACGCTGCAATACAGCGCTATGATTTGTCTGAGTGCTGTTGTTCGGTCAAAGCGTCATGCACATTTTAGTGTTCCCACCACTCCTTCCCTGCTCTGTCAGCAGAGCAGCCCCGCCCTCATGCTTCCACAGCAGGGAAGAATAAAATGATAATAACATCGCGTTATTAGCATTTTATTCGATGTTATTATCATTTTATTGTTCCTTTCTTTTACTGCTGCGTGGGGCGACGCTCCTCCGCCTTAGCGGATCCGCCGCCACTGTGCTTGGTAGTAAAATTAAACACAAAGAACGGGAAACATTATAGTGTGTTATCAATATAAGCTGTTCTACAGATGGCATTTCTTTTTTTTTTACTGAGTTTTATATAGCGCAAACTTGACCCGAAGGTATCGGGTATCAGAGCGCTTTACATGAGCACCAGTTGTGTTACATGAGGACACCTTCATTTTTGTTAGGCACGGGGAGCTTATGTGATTTGCCCAGAATCACAGGATGTTGCGCGTCCTTGCCAAGACTCGAACCCGGTTCCCCAGATTGGAGGTCGACCGCCCTAACCTTTAGGCCAACTCCTCTCCCCATTATCTCCCCACTATAGTGTGCAAAATGTTCCCAACTGCAAGCCCCATGTGCTGGAGGCATTGTGGACAGCGGAGCTCAATGATTGATATTTTGTGCGAGTGCGCAGGCTGGCATCAATTCTGGAGATACCACAGGCAGTTAAGGAGTCCTCCGGGTACCAGCTGCCACACACACCTGAATTGTTCTTGCTAGGACTAAGACAGCCAGGCCTAAAATATCTTACCAAGACTGACTGGATTGTACTGTGGAACTGCATGGCAGCAGCTAAACTGACAATAGATAGACTTCCCTCGATCTTTCACTTTTGTTGCCCATTTTGGGAAATAGTTGACTGAACCTGCTGTCTGCACCTGAGAAGAGCCCTTAAGGGTTGGACCTGCTCAGTCTTGTACCAAGGGCAAAGAAGTGGACTCCAAGGATCATGAGACTGACCTCCTGTTAAAGCTACAGGGATACATCAAACTACAAGAGGCCTTTCCTGAACTGCCCAGCTGACCTGTGGTACTGGACCTGGGCTGGACTCTACTGGCCTCTTACTGACATGCTTTGAGTCTCTAAGTGGCTTACATGAGGTTTTGGGGCTTTAGAACCATACTCCTGTAAAGTCAGAAGGTAAAGCTTTTGACCAGGGTGATCCCGGTTAGTGTATCTAACCCGCTCTCCATCGTGGTCAGCATCAAATGGCGTCGAGGTCCTGGTCTACGAGAACCATTGACAATCATTGGCACTGTATGCTTCCTAGCTCTATTCCTACTTAAAACTTTAAAAATTCATCTCTCCATTTCCCTTATTGGATTTTTGGGTATGTTATTGTCATTCTGTTTATAAACTTTTAGTCTATTTTTCTAATTCAGATTTTTATTGTTTTGCATTTCAACTTTATTACTGAAATGGTACTGCATAAATGCTTTTCACATTTCCCAAAGTTAAACCTGTCTTCTCTGTGCCGTAGCTACCAGGGGATTTAGTTCAAGTTAATTTAGTGACTTTAATGTTTCACCCTGACAATGGTTGGGATTATTCCTTGAGGAGGGTGGTCACCCACTCCAATTAATAATCCAATTTCTTATAAGTCTCTTTTAGGTCTAACCAAAGTAAAGGCTTTTTTGTCTCGAGAGAGAGACTTAATATTAATTTCAATTTATGTTTGATGGGTCACTCTAGGCACGCCTTCTCCAACAAGTATCTTGTGAGCTACTGCTAGCTCTCCAGCTAGTAAGAGTAGTATTCCTGTGTACAGCACTGCCTGCTCAATTAGAAAGCTTTGCTTAGTTGACTTAATATGTGTATGCCAAAATTGAGAGAGTATACTCAAGATAAAAGTATGTGTTTTTCCACATGAAATAAGCCAATGTTTGGAGAAAATGGCTGAATTTCCAATATATATTTAAAGCTGGTATTTTAGTGCGAAATTATGTGGCGCTGTGAAGAAGCATTTCAACTATGGCTGTTATTTATTACCTATGTAGCGGCATTTTAAATTGTTAAATGCTTTTCTTTTGCCTTACTCCTGTCAACCCTGCTTGATTCACACAGGTGATAAATGCTGATAACCTTGCATGGGGTGGCCACTAATGTAATCTTGTCTGAAGTGGTCACTATCACAACACTAATAATATTAGCTTAGTATGATTTTCCTTGAACATAAGTAGCTCTTTTTACAGAAAGGTTGGGTGACCCCTGCTCTAGACAAAGACCACATGGTCATGTTTATGTTCATGTTTAAGTCAATAGGCTTACTTTATTAATTTTCAAATCCTGTCACAAAGGCAGTAGGCCTCTCATATTACATATTGAACAACATGACAAAGTCTGTAGACTTAGCCTTTTTGATTATGAAAAGACTCTAATAAGGCCATTGCTGGTTTTAATGGTTAGAACCCGGTGTGCAAATGATCACTTGGAACTTCACAGATAATAAGAGCAGATTACTTTTACATGGCTAGTTGCCTCCTGTGATATTTCTTTATTAACGCATTGATTTATTGTGCGTTTTTTTATGTATTGCACAGTTTGGAGTTTCCAGCTCACAACATCTCCCTGAGTCAGTCTTCGACTGCTCGCCCTCAAAACCTTGAGGGTCAGGTTTTACATTGTGAGCTTTTTCACAAATATACTAGATTGAACATTTCCAGTGAACTAGCCTGCAAATGCTGTGACATCTGCAGAGGAACTGCCCATAGTGAACCCCTCATGGGTTATAGATTGTTTCAAACTAAGAGACCTTTTGAAAGACCTAGAGAGGTCTTGGTCTTATTGTGTTAATTTGAAATTTTAGGTTTGATATTTATTTGTGTATGAATTAAAGTACTTTTCTTTTTAAAACTAAACATTCGGGAAATTGATAATTAAGAGTTGTTGTTTGATTTCTGGTGTTCTACAATTCAAATTTTAGCTTTATTCCTATTTAACTATGCTGTTGATGTTCAATAATTAGAAAATTGATAGTGACTTTGACTTTCCCCTTGAACTTTAGGAATATTTTGCTTCAGTCAGATGTTGGATACCCTTTTAAGTTGAATGTAGACAAATGCAGATGAAATTGAGGTGTTTGTTCTAGGGAATCATTCTTTGAGTTCAAAAAGAAGTTTAATAAATAAAGTTGCAACACATTTTACAGAATCATAGCACTAGTTATGAATATGAAGTTATAACAAGAGTGGTATGAAAAATGAAATAACATTATTGGCATAGAATGAATTGCAGTTGCAATAATGGTTAAATACAAGCAATAGAGGAAGCTGAGAGAAAGAAGAATAGGAAAAGGAATGGTAGGTGAGAGATAATAATTGATATAAGTAAAAGAGGTAAAAGTGGGAAGATAAGTTTAGAGATAGATAATCAATGTCCACAAATTATTAGCATAACTATAAGTATATTACAATTGAAAAAGATGAACAATATCATTCACGGAGGTTAAGGTACTTTTCCCTTGCAGGCTGATGTGTAATAGAAGCATCCAAAAAGATAGTGCCTGGAGACCAAATAATGTCTCTTTTAATAGCATGCACAATGAGGGTAATGTATGCTCTGTCCAGTCTATGATTATAGCAAATGCTGTATTACCAGGCTTGAAAATATAGTTCTGCTGATTTATTCCAATGTTTAGTAATGTGTTGAAAAGCTACTGCAATTTAATAAATCAAGTGTAACAGTTTTACCCGTATTATTTTGCCAAACATATGAAATACTGTCAAGAAAAACATTTGAAAAGGAGAATGAGATGTTTGTCTGAAAAATTTAATTGATTTGGGTCCAAACTTTCAACTAAAATTAATGTGTGGATTGCCAGGAGAAGAGCATATGATACAAATTTGCAGAGGCAGTATTACATGCCCAGCAATGTGTTGAGAATTCAGGATTTATCTTATGTTCTTATGTAAAGTAGCTAGAGTGATCATAAGTCGATTATAAATAAAAAAATCGAGTTTGGGTGGTGGCAGCACCATGTGATGTTTTCCGAAGTTTTAACCATTTTTTATCCCAAAGCTTGATAGACCATGAAACTTGGAAATCTGTTTCCCATTGCCCTTCAACTTTCAATTTATTCCTGTTGCCAGAGGGCTTAGTAAGTAGTTTGTATAGGGATGAGGCAGTGGGGGGAAGCAGAAAGTAAAGGTGTAAGAAGAATATCATAAATTGGGTTAGGAATATGTGATGTCAGTTTAGTTAAGGTGTGAGCAATGGCTTGAATTAAAGTAGTGAATTTATTACATTGTGTCTTTGGGAGATTGTAACCTTGCTGTGCTTGTGGAAATGTAAGAAAAGAGTCCTACGATATAAGTTGGTGAATTCAAAGTAAACCCTTGTCTATCCAGGATTTCCCAGAAATAGGTTTATTGTTAATGTGTAGGAACTTGTTATGCCAAATAGAGGAGTGAAGAAATTGGCCTTTATCTGAGAAATTTGGAAAAGAGTATTGGCCTGAGTAACTTAGACACAGTTATATTAATTGAATATGACATGAAATTTGTCTTTTGGGTAAAGGATAGAAATTATTTAAAATAGAAAAGAGAAAGAAAACACAATTCAATATCTTTCCACAGAGGAGTGAAATCTGTAGGAGCATCAGATAAATATTTGGAAGATTGTTTAAGTAAGAAAACTGTATGGTAGGATTGGAAGTCTGGGAATTTCACACCTCCCTAAGATTTATTACACTCAGATTTAAGAAGAGACATACGGGCCATTTTCTTATTCCATAAAAGGAGGAAAGAATAGAAATGAGTCAGGATGAAAAGAGGAATTGCAGATATGGTAAAAATAATAATTGGTCCAAGCATCATCTTGATGGTGTAAAGCCTACCCCACCAAGATAAATATAAAGGATGCCATCTAGTAGTTAAATTGATTAAGTCGGTTAAAACTTTAGTTAGGTTTAAGGATACTGTTTGTTTAATAGTAGACGTAAACCAGAGACCTAGATATTTAATTGTATGCGATTTCCAAGCAAATTGAAATTGAATACAATCTTGTTTAAAGCATAAGATTTTAAGGGGGAGAATTTCACATTTATCTGGATTCAATTTATAAGCTGAGTGTGCTGCATAAGAGGATACCTCTGCAAGGAAAGCTGGAAGCGATGAGTCAGGTTTGGATAAAAACAAGAGGATATCATGAGCATAAACAAAACGTTTAGTATGCGTACGTCCACTTTGAAAACCAAATATGTTAGAATTTTGCCAGATTTTTGTAAAAAGATTCCAATGAAAGAATGAACAGAAGAGGTGAAAGGGGACAACCCTGTCTTACACCTCTGTACAGAGAAAATAGAGATGAAATAAGACCTTTTGCAAAAATAAAGGCTTTTGGGGCAGTGTATAAAAGAGAAATAAAGGAAATAATGTGGGACCGAAAATCCAACCATGAAAGACCATGAAAAATAAATTACCAATCCATGCGATCAAAAGCTTTTTTGGCATCAAGGGAAACAACAGCTAACGATTGTGTATATTTATTCGATTTAGTTAAAATATTAAAGAATACTCTTGTATTATCTGAGATGTAACAACCTTATATGAAACCTGACTCTTACCTATAAGACGGGATAAGTAGGGAGTAAGATGGAGGGCAAGAATTTTAGCAGAAATCTTATAGTCAGAATTTACTAGGTATGGTCTATAATTTTGACATTGTTGTTGATCACGCCCATCTTTAGGAATAAGATAAATTAGTGCATCCTGAAAAGTACCATTAGATGAGTTTGTAGAAATAAAATGAGAGAATAGTTCGAGGAGTAAACATTTGGAGAAATATAAATAATACTAAATAAGAAAACCATCAGGTTATGGAGCTTTCCTCGTTTTAATGGATTTCATTGCCTTGACACTACCTCAAGAGGAAAAATCTGCTTCTAAGGGAGAAAGACCTATGGCTGTATCAAAGACTTTAGGAATAGAAGACAAATAGTGCTGTATGTCAGCTGAAGTTAAAGGTGATTCAGGGGTATAGAGATCTTTGTAATATGTTGTGACATCCATAAAAACAGGAAAGGAATATGCTCTTAGGAGGGAATCAATTTTAGTATGTTCTTTCTTAATTTTAAGATAAGTAGCCAATAGGTCCCCCTCTTTATTTTGCCCACTGTGATACTTAGCACTTCCTTTAAGAAAGTAGGAAGCAGCATTTTCTGTAGAGAGTTTGTTGTATTGGATTTTTTCTACAATTAGTTTACTTAAGTGAACAGTAGAAATAGTAGTGACGTAAAGGGTTTCCAGTTGTTTAATGTTTCAGGATTTATAATGCCTTTTGAGAAATCAATTTCCTCTTCTTGGAAACATAGTGGAAAATAAGATTTCTGGCCGAAGCTTTAAATTTGTCCCAGATAATGTGAGGGGAGAGATGGGAAGAGGATTGAAGAGCAGAGGATTCAGTGATGAATGATTCAAATTGCGATGTAAAAGTGGTATCTAGCAACAGGGATGTGTTAAAATATTGAACCAATATATGCATGTATAATGTGCTGTACGAGTGGTTTAGAGACAAATAAGCTATCTAGCCTCGATTGGGATAGATGAGTGAGAGAGAAATATGTGTATTCACGTAGTGATGGATTGCATAATCTCCAGGTATCAATAAGAGATTGTTGTTTAATGGTTGTAATGAATTGTTGGTGCATAGTAGATGGGACAAAAGTAGCTTTAGAAACACGATCTATATATGGATCAAAAACTAGATTACAATCTCCCCCAAAGAGTATATAATCTTTGAAAATAGACATCAACTTGGAAGAAATAGTAGGCCAAAAAGCATTATCAGGATTAGTAGGTGCATATATCTTAAACAAAGAAATAGGAATTTTTGTTAATCAAAATATTAATTTCTACCTATCTACCTTCATCGTCTGAATCTTGGGAAAGGAGGTTGGCATTTAAATTCTTATTGCAAAGAATAACAACCCCATTACGTTTCCCAGAACCATGGAAAGAGAAAGCATTACCCACCCATTGACATTTAACTTTCAGAACCTGAGTTTCCTGAAAGAATAAAACATCTTCTTTTAGCCTAGATAAATGGGTAATTATTCTCTGCCCTTTAATAGGTGAACCTAAACCTTTAACATTCCAAGAAATGACATGCAACGTATTTTAACGATAGTTAAAGGCAATAAAAGGTAAACAACCTGAAAAACACTCTCAAGAAAGGATGAATAATAAGAAATAAAAAGAGAAGGTAGAGGGAGAACACAAGAGGAAAAGATAGAAAAGAGGAAAAGTATGAAAGGAAGAAAAATAGGACATACCGAAAAAGCAAACATATATCGAGGGTGGTGAAGCCACATGGGGAAGATGACATGGCTGAACTCCAGGGCGTTTCGGGGAAGAGGGCAGACTATCCAAACGGACAAAGGATAATGTGATAGACACAGGGAGACATCACCTAACAAGAATGAAAAAGAAGAAAATATAATTAATAAAATGAACATATTAAGACAATACAAATGACTCATAACAGAAAAACTGTTTGTGGTATGGACAAAAGAAAAGACAATGGTAAAGCAGTAGACAATCGTGTAACATTCAGGGTGTCCTCTCTGAAATTCTCCAAGAACTGCTGTAGTAAAGCAGGGTCTCCATAGGTTGTAATCTTGTTCTTATATGTTAATTTAAAAAGACATGGGTGGAAGAATCCAAATCTGTCATTGAGGCTTCGAAGTGCCGATAACATGTCCAGAAATGTATTTCCTCTGCCCGCTGTAGCTTTGGTGAAATCCTGAGAGAAGAACAGAGAAAACCCCTGCCCAGATATATTCGACCTTTAAGTTTAGCCACCTGTGGGACTTCCAACAAGTCAGCGTACTCCAAAAAATAAAGGATGACCCGTCTTGGCTTATGGGAAGAGGAGGTACGTGGGCTGTAACCTAGTCGATGAGCCTACTGGTTATTTAATATACGTGGCTCAGGGTGTCCAAGAACTTTTGGAAGGAATGATTGAAAAAATGAAATAGGGTATGAGCCTTCAAATCCCTCTGCCAAGCCATAAATACAGAGATTGTTTCACCTATTCCAATTTTCAAGATCCTCCACTTGCTGCTTTAGACGTGGGACTTCCGTTTGTAGATGAGTGACTTGCTGAGTATTAGTATTGATTGATTCTACTCTGTGATCCATTTGTGTGACTACTGTCAATGGTTGACCATTTGTGGTCAAGGTTTTGAATGTGTCTATTTGTTTCCTCCACATATGGCTTAAGGGATCTTATTTTCTCTAGGAGCAGTTCCATAGATATCGTAGGAGTACACTTCGTTGGTGAAGGAGGATCTTTTTGTAACTCTCTTGTTTGAAGAAAGCACAGTAGTACCATTCAGTCTTGATGTAGGTTGGATGACAGAAACCTGTATATTTGACACATTAGCTGATGAAGAGGAAGCTTGCCTAACAGGTTCTGTGTCATCCCTGTTGTCCAACAATACAAAAAAAAGGATTAGGGTCCAGGAAAGCAGGAGGCGCAGGTTGTGGAAGTGAGTGAGTAGAAGTATGCTTGAAGGTCTTTGTTCTCCCCATAAACTCAGAGGAAGCTCACCGTATCAACAAGTCACTAGATGGGAGAGGCAGAGAGAGGTGTTGTGTGAACGAGAAAAGCATGAGGGGATCACTGCCAACCAATAAAAAGAAGAACTCCAAGCATTAACAGCTTGTTGAGTAACGTGAAGGAACAAGTATAGTTTCAATCAGCAAGAATAATATTCAGTCACTATACCTTGTATATATTCCAGCACAAGGAGACAGATAAAATTGGACAATTCATTTGTATGGCAGGCAATATTGGGAGGAGCAATGAAGCCATCACAAGTTTAATAGAGCTTTCACCTCTCTTCATTAAACGTCTGAAAGAGCTACATAGATGAGCGCAAAATGACCGTATTCGTGTGTGATGCATAAGGAGAAAATCTATTGGGGTCTTTCAGAATAGTAACTGTGATAGAGAAATGTGCTGAAGAAAACCCCTCAAGTGAGTCTTTTAGTCGGAAATATGAAAAACTACGACATTTAATCAGCACAAATATTTCCTCTTTTTTCCTCTTCCTGTATTGTTAATATATGAAGGTTTGCAGGCAAACACGACTGAAGGCAGTAGGAAAAACTGCCATGAAAAAGGTCTGCAGCTGCTGCAGCATTCAGGAATGGAAAAACAAATTGACGGGCGCAATTCCAGTCACAGAACGCACCTGTCAAAATTCTGCTAAAAATGCAGTTGAAAAATGCTTACAGTGCTAGGAAAAGGCAGCGCCTGCATCAGGAGAAGACCTCATGCTTGAAGTGCCTTCAGACATAAGGCAAATGTGGCACAGTCCATCAGGAGGCAAACACCTCTCCCAAAATGCCCCAGATCCGTGCTAGCAAGTGGCCATTTTCTCTGGGGTAAAGCCACGTCCCCTAGGGAATCATTCTTATACTTGGACATCTGTTTGGTAGTCTCTGGGTCTCTGGATCTTGACCCACTCACAGTCCCCTCTTCTATTACCAAAAGTGTTGGTGTCACTTATCTTGCCATCTACCAGATGTCAACAATAGCAACCATACATATTTTATTTTTTGAAGAGCTTAAGGGAAATTCTTCCATGCCTCTAAGTTGAAGGGAGGAAGTTGGTGATCCTGTTTGAATTATAGGAATACAGTCTTGCTTGGCTTACCTACCTTGCTTGGCTTACTATTGCTGTAGCATGAAGAGCAGTTCGGATTTCGCGGACAGTCATCGCTGTAGCACGAGAAGCCGTTCCAGCATTGCGGACGGTTTCCATGTTGGATATGTTGCTAGCATCATTAACCACGTAGAAAGGATACCACCAATGGGTTCCAAGAGTGAAAAAAGAATGATTAGAGATTGGTAAAAAGCGTGGAACTATAATGAGAAACATTACCAGCAGTGGTTAAGAATTAATTGTTGGTGATACAACCTCTTGTCTAATTGCATGTCATTATACAAGTGGTGCACGAAGAATGGGAATTTAAACACCATGGTGAATTAAAGGGAAATGACTACAGATCCCAAAACGCTCAGAACAAATATTCTTTAAACAAGTGATCATGTGACTGAATCACTAAAGTAAAAGGCAGTGTTGAGGGACCACTGTTTAACTTTGAACAAGACCCATTGAGCTTGAAATGCGTTGGTTTGTGGATTTGTGCTTTTGCCATTTAAATATTTCTCAGAACACTCTGCCACAAATGCTTTTTTGTATATTTTTTATTGTTGATATATATATTCGCTGAAAAAACAAAGGTTAAAGTGACGCTGTAGTTAGATGAAAATGTCTTTTTAAATGTCACATTTTAAACTAAACTTAATAAGTCCTTGGAAATCCTCACCTGCAAAAATAAAAAAAGCTGTGACTAGATCAGCACGTCCAAAGACTACTTTGCTGCAATTTGCACCTGGGGTTGATAAAAATAAAGTGGGGTTTGGGGCTGGCTGGATGCTGTGGGAGATGCACTTAAAAGCGCTCTTGGATGTGTTTTTGACAAAATAGATGCCAGTTTCTCAAGCATTGAGGGTACAATAAAGAGCCTGTGCAAGGAGATTCGCAATAGACTAAGTTAAATGGAAGTGGCCCCGCATGAATGTTTAGAGGCTGTGAACAATAATAAAGTTTCAGTGTTCCCACTAATAATTTACCCATTATTGTGAAGAGTAACACTGCGGCTTCAGGCGAGAGACCTGTACCTGAAGACAGAGTTGATCAGAGTAAGAAGACGAGGGGAGATCATAATCGCATGTCAGCTCGTCTTGACATCAATGTTACCCCCTGAGACTACTCCCTGCACAATAGTCGTTTAGGATGTCCCTCCCCTTCCTAACTACCTGCAAAAATGTTGGGAAGAGCTCAAAAGCAAGGCAATTCTCTGGTTAGCGTCAAGGGTGTGCAACAATGTATAAACAACACATTGGGAAAGGGCAGGAAAATCTCATTGGATAATTGTGTGGTGGTGAATTTTAGGTCTGAAGATCATGGGGTGTTGTACAAACTGTACACACAGTACCTTAAATGTCATCCCTCTCAGCTATTTTTTATAGGCTCAGGGATTTTATAAATGACTGACATTCCATGAGCTAGAATCACACGAATTGAGTGGGGAGACAAACACATTCTTGAATCATAACACTGACATTCTGCATATTAGTCTCCAATTTTTGCCTCTTTCCTCCCTAAATTCTAAAGACTGACTGGTGTCCATTCTCCTAACTTATCCCTTGTCTCTGCAAAAGGATGCCCTTGAATTTTTTCCCCCAGCCTGCTACACTCCTTTTGTCTCTTGAACATCACACAGCTTGACTAATAGAGTCTTCTCTTACATAATGCCCGGAAACCTGAAGTGGCAGGACTTGCAAAGCTAATTTCATGGAACATAGTGGGGGTTAGTACCAAACTGTCAAATTCAGATTGGTCAAAACTTATTCAGAGTTGTCATATTTTATGCCTGCAATAAATCTGGGGTAGCAATGCTTTTCTAGGTAGATGTACCACCTATTGTGCCCCAGCAATCTTTTCCAGATCAGGTGGGCTAAGAAAGGCCTGGCCATACTAATTTTCACTATATTACCAAGCAAGTTGCTTAAATTATTTTCGAACGCCGCATCACATACCTTTTTTGCATTATGAGACTCGTGGAGGCTCGTGGAGACTCGTGGAGGCTGTCATTTTTTAATTATTCATTTTTATAATATCCTTTTTGATCATTTTGATGCTTCTGTTATTAATTGCCTAGAAGTGACGCTTATATGGTGTTCTTCACTAACTGAGAAAGAGATTTATATCTTATGGTTAAGTGATTTTAACATTCACCTATGTGAGCTCCCTTCAAAGACTATCTGCGGAGTACTTAGCACCAAGAATGAAAACCAAATTAACTACTTGCAAAATATTTATGGTGAGAGTCTGAATAGGCTCTTGCTTACACTCAATCTTATTTTTGCAAATGAGGTCTGCCAAGTTCCTAGCAAACTACTACCAACATTTGCGAGCCGAGGCTACTGTAAAACTATTGATTATATTTTACTCTTTGCGAGCTTATCCCACCTAGTAGATGATTCACGGGTTTGCCATCATGTTTGAGTGACCACAACCCCCTCATGTCGATATTAAATTCACAAATGATCACACAGCCACTTCAAATAAGGTAAAGGCTCTTGAGGTGGCTAGAGCTAACAGGGTTGCTATCAAATGCAACTGGGTAAATCCAGAAAGCCTAGTTTCTAATTTGATTAAAGAGAATCTGAATGCTTTTAATACATGTGTGGATGAGACTCCGGGTGATGAAGAGATTAAGGGGCATATTTACGAAAAACTCATGCAGCGCAGGAAGTAATCTTGCGGCGCTGCGTGACAGGGTAAGGGCAGGAATACGCCATGTTTAAAAGAATACAATGCATTCCTGTCCTTGTCCCTGTGCTGGCATAGTTTTGGGGAAACGACCTTAACAACGCGGTCAAAACACTGCAGTACATTTAGATCGCTGCTTTTACAACGCAAGTCGTTACCACGACTTGCACTGGAGGGCGTCTAGACTAAGGAATAGTGTGATTTACTATTCCAACACCTTCCCTACTGTACGTAGGCTGGAGTTGGAATAGTAAATCATACTATTCCTAAGTCCAGCGCTTACAGCGCAAGTCGTGGTAACGACTTGCGTTGTAAAAACAGCAATAATGCTACCGCGATCTAAATGATCGCGTTGTTACATCATACATCCATAGTTTTGGCTGCCTAGCGCCAACGCAGTCACCCTTACATCATGGTGCAAGAGTGCCTGCAGTGCAGATAGGATTGTTTTTGCGCAGGAATGTATGTAAAGGAGGAAGGTATGTAAAGAAGGTAAATTCCTCTTTTTATGTGTGCTGTAGAATGCAGCACACATAGAAAGAGGAAGTAATGAGGAGAAATAAAGATATTTCCCACCGGGGAAGGCTGAAGATTTTGGTGCATTCCCAGGTATACATGTTCTTTTAAATCTGGGAATGCGTCAAAATCCATGGGAGTTGTTTGGGAATACTCACACAATACCCATGCAATGCCTACCCAGGGCAGAATAGCGCAACGCAACAATTAAATCTGGAGTAGCGGAACGATGTGTTGCCCTACTCCAGAGTCATGTGTCTGATTTATTCAAAATCCATGATTTATGAGTGGCTTTGGGTGACTTCATAAATCTATCATAGAGGTTTGCGACACGCATGTACCACATTGCGTGGTGCAAAAGCGATGCAAGTGTTTCGTAAATGTGCCCCTAAGAGTTCATATGAGATGATCTCTTCTAGCATTGATAATAATTTAACTAAGCAACCTAAGAAAAGGTGCTCTAAACCCATTGGCTGGTATGACTTTGCATGCTTAAAAGCACAAGAAAGGTAAAGATTGCACTACACTGTACAGTGTACTTAGAAGAGCAGATGAAGTTAAGGCATGTAGGGCTTTTTAGAAGAACGTCATATTGAGTAGGAAACATTTATAAATGGGGATGCTTGGGAGAAGCTGGTGAAAGCCGGTAAATTGAAGAGATAGCTCCACTTTTTGGCAGGATATATATTCATCACACTCTAGGGAGGATTCACATCCAGTCATTGAACCTAGATCCCAGCGCAGGATTGGGTTACACATTTTTTCGATATTTATGACCAGTTGTGCCAAGGTGGTATTGCTTCTGTTCGAGATGTGAGGTGTCCGAAGTTTCATTAAACCACAAAAAATATTAAACCACAAAAAATACTCCAATAGACCAACAAGTGGTCAAAAACTAGGTTACCTAATTAAGATAAGGGAAGTGTCTGTGTAAAGATATAAATCTACAAACACCAAAGGGTGCGTAAGGAAGCAATTCCTTTTTGTTTAGTTACCCTCACACACCCTAGTGGTGTCATGCTTCATCATCGGGTCACCCCGACGCCTATAAGTCGGGGTGGGCTCAACCACAGTGTTGGGAGCTCTTGGGAAAGTGAAGACCGGGGAGATTAAAGATAAAAAACCTCAGACAGGCCCCGGTTTCCCTTTATTATTGGGTCTGTCAGGGATATTAAAAATAATTAAAAGATCGGGTCAATGGGAGTGATTATGGTCCTATGACCCTATTGCCAACATGTTTCAGTCCTGAGTCGGCCGTAAAGGTCCTGGACTTTCTTCAGGGCAAAGGTCATCCACCCTGGGAACAACAGTGAGAGGGGAGTCCCTATCCTGTGAATAAATAAGGGCAGAGTAGCTGCTCCTTATGTGAATGTTACAGATATTTGATCTGTTGTACGCAGTCCTTCATCTCCAATTTGCTGAGAGAAACTGTGTCTCAGGGGACCGGTAGGCGTGATGGGGTAGCCCTGTAGTCAAACTTTCTTCAAGGATCCTGCCCCGCCTGTGCACCTACTTGGTCCGAGTCCCCCGGCTTTCGCGAAGTTTCATCTCTTGCCCCACCCCTAGAATTAGAGTTAAAGAAGTGATTGCGGCAATTGATAATTCTAAGAAAGGTGAATCTCCAGGGCCAGATGGCATGCCAAACAATATTTTTAAGAAGAACCTTGACCTTTGGGAGCCCCTTTTAATCAATGTGTTTGGGGCTACAGCTAGGAATGGGCTTTTGCCAACTTGGTCCACCTCAATTATTTTGCCGATTTTTAAAAAAGGAGCTACAACCGACGCCAGGTGCTATAGACCCATTTCTCTGTTAGACCCACGAATAAAAGTAACGGGGCATATTCTATTTGTGAGATTAGAAACATGGATAGATGAGAATGGAATCTCAACTGATATTCACTATGGGTTCCATAGGCGGAATGATAATACTGAGCAATGTCTTAATTTTAAAATCTTAACAAATATTCTCTAGCCAAAAAGGGTACTATCTACATGGCTTTATGGGTCTTTCATCTGCATTTGACTGTGTAAATCATTCAAAATTGATGGCCGTTATGATCAAGATGGGCATAGATCTTTCATTAATAAAGACAGCTTTATTCATTCTCTACAGCTAAGGTCTGTTTTGGGTGGAACAGTGAGTGCTCCCACTCATTTAATACATGATGAAAGGTTAGGCAGGGCTGCTTTCTGACCCCTTCTCTTTTAATTTATATATTACTAGTATTGATCTTTCATTAGTAGAGAGTTCCAAGGACATTCCTCAGATTTGTCTGTGTTCTTTAAAGCACTCGTGTATGCCCATGATGCCATCCTGTTATCTTCGACTGTCATCGGTTTACAGAACTTAAAAGACAAATCAATGTTTTTATGGACGCATTGGTCATAAAAGTTAATTCTACCAAGAGTTTTATAATGCTTTGCACCCCTGGGAAGGCCAGGGCATGTTTGCATTTTAACAAGGGGATCAAAATATCTGGGGTTAAAACCTTTAGATACAGCGGCGGACGGCAAGGGTCAGGGGTGGAGGGGCAGAGAAGGATGGGTTAAGGGGGTTAAAAATAGAAAAAATAAACTTACCTGATCACTGCGTCTCTCCTCGTTGTCCCTCCTTGTCGTCCCTCTGCTCTGGCCGGAAAGAGGAAGCACCCAGTCTCCCCAGAGCCAAGCACAATGCTGCAATGCAGTGTTGTGATTGGTCTGAGCGCTGTGTTTCGGGGCTCAGCCAGGGAATGGGAGCCTGGGCATGTTCTCCACCCAGGCTGTAATGCAGCATGGGAGGAGAACAACCAAAGTGTGCTTGAATAATTTGCCGGCCCGAGACAGCTGGCCAAACATTCATGCGCACTTTCAGAGTGCCCACCACTCCTCCCCTGCGCCTCTGTCACCAGAGCAGCCCGGCCCCCAACCCCAAAGCTGCTGCAGCAGGAACAAGTAAAATGATAACGTCGACTTACTATCATTTTATTTTTCCTTCACCCTGCTAAAAAGCAGTGGGCGACTCTCCTCCGCCTTAACAGAGGAGCCGCCACTGTTTTGATATCTAGGGCTTCAACTTGATAGTTTAGGTAATTGGTCCCATTTGAAAACTGTGAGGGCTCTCCAATTTTAGCAATACATTCACTTGGTCTTTCGATATGTTACCAAGTTGGGAACCAAACCATTAAGAGAGATGTCCATTGTCTACAGATGTGGCTCTGACATTTGGGGCTATGTAAATTGCAAAGAATCGAGATTTCATGCTTTAGAAGAATGCTGGCTGTACATAAAAGTTGCTCGTCTGTTGTATATCATCTTGAACCTGGGATCCCTTATTTGGATGATTTGATCAAATTACACCCACTTCTATTGTGGAATTCCATTTGGAAAAAACTAAGATCTCCTTAGACACAGCAGAATGTGCATGATTATTTATCATTGGAACATGCCTATAGCATCCCATGGCTGAAGTATGTTGGAGATTTGTTCCAACCTTGCCATTCTAGATTACTTTGAAAATCCAGATAGTGCATATGCCAGAAGTAATCTGAACGCTCTGTTAATTGAGTATTGTGATGTAGGGAGAGCCCAACAGAAGGGGCATATATCTGCAGTCATTTCATACTCATCCTTATTATCTCTGGCGGGAATCCAACTCTATATAGAGTAAGAAGTGTACAGTATAGATTTGTATTGACAAGGTTTCAGCTTACGGTAAACCATGATTTGGTAGCCTTTCCAGAGAATTATGCTGGGTATCCAGACCTTCCTATTTGTCGTTGCAATGATTTCAGTGTGCAGTACACTTTACATTTTCTTTTGTTTTTTTCTCTGGTCCCAGATGTTTATTACACCGATTCTATAAAGCTTGAACTTTAGGGAGTACAGATCTGCCTTAATCGTTCTCCAAGAATTGCATTCTCCTGTTTGATGTTTCTCCATTGCTAGTTAAAATTTGAAGGTCATGAAGAATTGAAGCCAGCTGACATACGGTTATCATTACAAATTAACATATTATTGATGAATTGTGTTTGAAGTACATATGCAGTGATAGCTCTTATCACACTATGATGATCTGGGATGATTCCATTTTTTTTAAAATGATTGGTTTTGATGATACATATTTGCCATTCGATGTGTTGTTCATTTTAACATATCATGTATGTCTTTTATGGTTTTAATGCAAACGCAATATTCTGAATACTGAATCTGTTAAATTAATTATCTAAACACTCACAGACCCCCAGAGAATAAGATAGAGCCCGTGGTGTAGTGTCCATTTGATGGTAGTGGATGCTGATGTCTGTGGAGAGTCTAATTGGTGGTGTAGGTTGTAGGTAGTAGTGTAGCATGTTCATGTACAACAGGATGTAGCTTGTAGGAAGTGTAGGTACCTGTATATTTGTAAGGAAGTTGTGTACAGCATAGGTGGTTTTATGGAAGTAGTGTGCAGGGAAAAGAGGATGGTGTTTTGGTGGTCAAGAGTTAAGTGCAGTTCGGGGTGTAGGTGGTTGGCTCGAATGTGATATTTTATGGATGTACGTCATAGTGTGGGTAACTTTGTAGGCACAGCCCGCCAGACAGAAGGAATGCGGGCAATACACACTGAAGGCAATAGTGTCCTAAAACAAAACTGAGTGCAGGATATGGACCTGCAACAAAGTGCAGAATATCGATTACAACAATATTGTGAAGATAAGCACATATAAGTCAGTATAGTTATCCTTTTATTAAGACCACATTTACGTACCTTGACAATGTGTATATCTTCAAGGTAGAGAGATATGGAGTTAAGAATAGTAATCTACAATTAACTTTGTATACACGTACTTTGACAATATAGTGGTAGTCGAAATTGTGTACTCAAAACTCTTCCAGGTCGATATTCTATCACTCGGTAATCTGATATACAATCCATGGAGACTGTACCCACTTCAGGAAGCATTGCTTCCTGGTAATGGTCCTGTAGGAGACACAGACAGGTCTGAAGAATGAATAAGAGGAAGGGAAATGCACTCATGGGTATAGATGATAGGGTGGAATAGGTGATGTAGGTGGTAATGTTGGTATGAAGCTTGTACTGTAAGGTGTAGGCAGTGCTGACTTTGTATGGTGCTGAGTAAAAGTGGTGGTATATGGGGTATAAAGTGGATGTGATGTGAGTGGGCAGTTAGAGGCGTAGTTTGTATATAGGTGCCGGAGTAGAGTGTAATTAGTGGTGTATATGTTGTTATTTAACTGGTTCATATATTGCTAACTTTAGCTCTTGAAATGGCCTTACAGCACTTGATTTTTTGGTGTGACATGAGACTTTAAGAGGCCAGAGCCAGATTATTGTTTTGTTTGGCATTCTCTGTAGCTCCAAGGGAAAGCCCTCTATCAGTGGAGATGTCACATATTATCCCTTTGTAAGCCCATTACATGTAGTCTTGTCCTAAGTGGGCGATGTGCATTTTATGTGTTGTAGAGCGACACTGTCACTGTGAAGCTTTTGGTGCCATGGCACTTCCAATTACATGTGCTGTAGATACATCTAAAAAATACTGCTGTGTTTTTTACCTAGTGGACCACTTTGGTGCTATATGTGTTGTCGGTTTCATGACTGGTGGCAAATGTTTGAATTGCTAGTTGATTCATAGGCATTTATAGCCTTCTTTGTCCTTGAGCTCACGTCCCATACTCTATATTTTTTGTGTACATCTCTTCCTTTTCCTGAATCTCCATAAGGGGCAGATGAGTCTGGAAATTGCTTTGTAGGAAATGCTTGTGTTATCTTACTTTCATACGTTCTGTTGTTAAGGCTCACATGTACTGTATAGACATATACTTTGTGGGTGGCGTGTGGGTGCGTGCACATGTGTTTGTAAAGTTTAGTTTATGTGATTTTGCACAACAATGTAGATGCCAATCAGTGGGAAGTATACTATTGTGAATATTTTGTGTGGCGCTCAGCATTTTAACTCCAGTCCTGTTAATCTCCTAAAACCCAGCATATTTTGACAGGGCTTTCTTTGTAAATGACAGAAATGAATGTGATTCGTGCCGCAGAGAGTGCTGTGAAAGACATCTGTGAAGCATAAACATTTCAACAGTTCTGCACATTCAATCTCTCTTGTTATCACAGTCCTGAAGAACAACCTCTTTCTATCGGACGTATTAACTGAAGCGCACACATTCCACACCTGATATCCCACATGTAACACAAATTTCTGAGCAAATATAATTTTATATTGCTCTTTTTAACTCACTCTTCAAAACACTGTAAATAAGCTAATGGTAATGTCAGGTAATGGTATCCAAGGTGCCAACATCGGAAGGATGTTGGCTGCATTGGCTTGACGGGATTTGAATTTATGACATGCGCATTACAGCAGATGTTGGTGATGCCCGTTTATCTCACACAACAATTCTGAAAGATAAGATTCTCCACCTTTGAAATTTAAAAAAAAACTTGGCCTGAAGAGGTCACATGGCCACTTGTTTTAGGCTGTAGAAACCCCCAAATGGTAAGGAATAAATGAATGAATAAATATCTTAAGTCATAAGTAAATAATTAGACCGGTTCCAGCCGAAAAGTTAATTACTCTTTAATATGGACGTATTCTGTTTGCGGGGGCATGTGCGTGAATAATAAATACGAAATCCCCCCGTTTATCACTAGTGCCTATTAAAAACAAAGTACAAATTGCGTTAGCTCATGTTGTTAGCATAGACATTAACATGCAGATATGACCTGCTCGATATTACATGGAACTAAATGACGCCCAGATTTAATGAGGGCCATAACCTTAACAGTGGGATATGTGAATGAACTGAATTATAGTAGGTTTCATTTTAAACAGAGTAATCTCATCATAGCGCGTCATCAGGTTCAGGTGCGTCCTAGAAGCAGAATGATATTTAATGTGATGCATTGAACATTCTTCCTAATGCTTACAAATAATTAAAACGTTTTGTTCCATCTGTCCTTGTGCCAGGAAGTGATGCAAGTTGTGATTCCTTTTTTTTCTGGACCACAAATAAGTGAAAACATAGGTTTTTTGCTTTTTTTGCCCTTAGACCGCATGTCCACTACTTGTGTTGTTCCAATGAAAGGTAAGATGACCAACAGCCTTTGAGACAGGAAAAAGTGTGCAAAAAATCCTACTATTGCACTATAAAAAAGAATTAAAGGGTTTAACAGATTATTAACAGTTATGTAGTTGTGCGAGGTAGGTATTATCTTTAGAACTGTCTTTTGGGTGTATTCTTGAGGCAGATAGAGAATATGCGAACTAGTAAAATACCCACAGTCGAAATTAATTTCTCGTGCATGGGCACTATTAGATTTACTTTGTATTCGGTTTTTTTTTCAACAAAGTAAAGAAGGGTACATGGGGATTAATAAAGATTTATAAATCATATTAGCATGTAAATATAATCCATTTCGAAAATGGCATGGGGCTTCCTTTGATCGGTGAAGCCTTGTTGACCATCTGTCTGCTGGTACTTTGATTTATTCCTTTGTTATTTTGAATAGATTATCTGCCTTCTTTGTAATAACTCACTGCTGAATGCGTGCACCAGCCACAGCACTGGAAAGGCCCTAGAGATGAGGCTAAGCCTTTGAATGCCTGCCACACTTGGAATCATGAACTGCTCGCAATTCCTCATTACTTCCGTCCAGTTGTAACCCCGTGGTCTGAAAGTGAAACCCAAGTGAAATTAACATGCACCATGATTTGATAATAACTATTTTATGATCAAGGGCACAGGAGACTGTACATTTCTGTGGGGTGAGGGGGAAGGGAGCAGGTGGACAGTCTTGAGGCGAGCGGTACCAGGGCAGAGCCAGGGTCTGGCTTGGCTCTAAGAGCCAAAGCAGAAGCCAAGCCATCTAAAGATGTAAATCAGGCAACAAATGTCATAAAAACATATGATTAAGAATCTTTAAAATATTTTAAAATATATATTTTTAACATTTTTAAGTGTCTGAATTACATACGAGTAAGTACATACGAATTGTTGATTTTATTAAAAGAAATATTTTTTAAAGATGAATACCTACCTTCGGGCCCTCACCCAAAAGTTTTTCTTCCGAACAACTAACATGTGTTATATGTTAGTCAATTCAATAACTATGTGGTAATATTTCATTTTTTAATTTGGTTCTGAATATCATATGTGAAAGGAAAATGTTTTAAAAAAAAAATCTAATCAAATCACAAAACATGTTCCCTTATATTCATTACAGCGACGGGAATGAGCTTTATCTCGGCTAGCCCAGTGCCACTATTACACATATAAAGTGTTGCCTGCCATCTTGGGACTCAGCTTGAAACAGAGTCCCCCCAAAAAAGTTAAAAATAAAGAAAAGGGGGCAGGGTAGGAATACCCTGACCCCCTAAATATGGTGGTGGGTCCCACAGGGACTCCGCTGGGGGTTGAAAGCATTTTTTTAAATTGAAGTTTGCCGTTAAGTCACGGGTAGAGCCATGGACCTGCAGCAAAATGTTAAAAGAAAAGACGCACGGGAACCCGTGCGTCTTTTTCATGAAGCCCCCAGGTAAGTCAAAACCCAGGGGCAGTGTTTTAAAATAATGTGGTGGGTGCCCATGCGGTACCTCCCGCGCCCGGGGACCGCCATCCTCCTGGGGAAACATAATTAAACTGATGAGGGGGCACTCACCGCCCCCCACAGCCCCAGGGACCGCCACCTCCCCGGGGCTATTTATTAAATTAGTACTGGGATGGCCTGTATGGCCTCCTCCACAGCCCAGGGGACTACCACCTCCCCTGGGCTTTATGTAGAAACAAAGCAGAGGGCTGCGCAGCCCCGGGGGTCACCACCTCCATGGGGCTTTAGCCAAGATAAATGCAGGGGGACCCACCACCACCTTCCTGGGGCTTTAACTTTAATTCATGTCACGCAGAACCCCCCCAGCCCTGGGGACCACCACCTTTCCTGAGCAATTACTGCTCCCGCCAAGCCATAGCAAACTGCTCCGCTTTGAGCATGTGAGAGCATTTTGCTCTCGCTTGCTCAAAGCGAAGCACAACTGCTTTGTCAGAAAGGGAGCTGCATGTTAGCAGCACTCTCTCTGTAAAAGCAATGGCTGTTCCAGCAGGAGGCGGGGAGCTGGCAGGGACCGCGGGGGCCTTGAGGCTCCCCCCGCAGTCCCCAACCTTGCTAAGTCGGTGCCCTGCGTGGGGGCTGAGGGCTGCTTTGTGAACAGCTCTGTCAGGTGGGTTCTTAGTGGTGCGCCATATCTTCTCGAGTCGGTAGCAGTTGCGTTTGATGGTTCTGAGCTCTGGTGTGTACCAACTTGTTTGTTTTGAGGTTTTGTTGGATTTTGCTGGTTTCCACGGGGCAAATCTGTTGGCACATTTGGTGATCCGGTCGAAGAAGTTCTGGATGGCCTGGTCGAGGTCTGCTGCCGTTTCGGATTGTGCGGTACTGAGGTCCTGTGTCCACTGATTCTCGGTTACTTTCCTCCAGCTTCTGGGGGGGCACTGGTGTTTGGCGGTAGTGTGCTGGGTGTCGGAGATGGTGAAGTGGATGGTGGCATAGTCAGTCCAGGTGAGATCAGTGATGTGGGTAAATTTGACTCTGTCGCTGGAGGTAAAGATGGAGTCAAGTGTGTGTTCAGCTTCGTGCATGGGTTGTGTGACCAGTTGGGTAAGGCGGATGTTGTTCAGATTTTCCAGAAGAGTGATGGAGTTGGCAT
This sequence comes from Calotriton arnoldi, assembly GCA_963921515.1. NCBI lineage: Eukaryota > Metazoa > Chordata > Amphibia > Caudata > Salamandridae > Calotriton > Calotriton arnoldi. Next base: position 1,348,835 of record CAWUFW010005105.1, on the reverse strand, counting down.
TGTTGGGGTCATCAGTGTAGAAATTGAGGTCGCCCTGTAGGATGTAGTGCTGGGAGTCGATGGCAAGGGGGGTGATGAGGTTGGAGTTGGCATTGAAGAAAGTTGGGTGGGGTCCCGGGGTTATGTAGGCAAGAGTGGCTCTTATTGTGGTCTTAGCGTCGGTCTGTATCCGGAAGTTGAGGTGATACATGAGAGACGTCGGGTTGTCGTTGGTGATGGTGCATCGGATGGTTTCCCTGAAGATGATGGCGATGCCCCCGCCATGTTTGTTAGGAGCGCTCTCGGTGAATCATCTTATAGCCGTCCAGAGTGGCGGTGGCGATGTTGGGGTTCGAGGACGGGTTGAGCCATGTTTTGGCCGGGGACAGGGTGGTGATGGTGTCCCAGATGTCTATGGCGTGTTTTCAAAGGGAACGGGCGTTGAGCTGGATGCATTGGAGCTGTTCTGGGTTGTTTGTAGTCTTCTGATTGGGAGCGGTGCGGGGCTCCATTCGAGTAGGAGGTCCTGTGTGGCAGGCAAATCGGCAGTGGCGGCAGGTGAAGGGGCCTGTGGTTGATCGCAGGGAGGCCGTGAAGCAGCAGTTGTGCCGTGTTCGGGGTCCAGGACGAGGAGCTCCTGAGCGGTATAGCAGTGGGTGGTTGGAGGACCAGGGGTCCTGGGGCAGGGCACGGTCCAGGCGTGGACAGGTGCAGACGGGCTTGCCTCTGGCACGCCTTTGCACACCAGCGGCCTCGATAAATAGTCCTGGGAAGTGGGAAGGACTGTCAAGGAGGGCAGGGAGTCGGAACAGTGTGGGAGCAGGAAGAAAAAGGTAGGAGGGGCGGGGCATTTAACAGAAGGGATAGACCCAAGCGGGGCAAAATACCACAAATTTAAGGTGAATTAAATTACAGTGAATGATATTAGTCTAGTCTATATAAAAAATAAATCTAAACAGACCAGACCAAAGGAAATGTCACAAGATTTAAGCAGTAGTATTAGACCTGTGGACAGCGGGACAGCAGGATCGAACAAGAAGGCAGCGATAGCCGGGGTGCGGAGCTATGACCAAGGGTCAAGGGCTACTCACTGGAGTCATGCAGCGACCTCCATAAGTAGCTCTGGGAGGTGAGAGGGGCTGTCAGGGAGTTGGGAGGGTGGGGAGGGAGAACAGCATGGAAGCGGGAAGAAAACATCGGGAGGAGGCAGGTTAAACAACGGAGGGGATGTACCCAAGCCAGGCGAAATACCACAAATTTAAAGTGACTGATAAAAGTCTACTCAATATCAAAAATAAATCTAAACAGACCAAACCAAAGGAAATGCCACAAGAACTAAGCAGGAGTATTAGACCTGTGGATAGCAGGATCGAAAAGGAAGACAGCGGTGACTGGGAGAGTAGTCCCAGACTCATGAAGCTGTCAACGGCAGCGGGGGAGTGGCGTCACGACCAAGGGACAAGGGCTACTCACTGGAGCCACACACTTATTATATGGTCAGTGAAATCACTGATAACATCTCAAAGGGCATCACTGATGACATCATCCAGTGATTGTGAGTGTTTTCTAAAAGTATATGAGAGTTAAACATATATACTAAGTTACTACAAAAGTTAAATTACTATTCTTTGTGCGCTACTAATGAGTGATACTATTTCTAACATAAATTATGTAGGTGGCTATGTGACTGTGTGTATCTGTGTGTGAGTGACTGTTTGGATGTGTGCGTGTGTGTGTAAGTGGTTGTATGAGTGAATAAGTGGGTTTGTGAGTAGCTGTATGGGTTAGCGTGTGGCTGTGTGAGTAGCTGTATTGGTGAGTGAGTGGCTGTATGGTTGAGTGAATGGCTGTTTGAGTGGGTGTTTGGTTAACTGAGTGGGTGTGGCAGTGGCTATATTGAAGAAACTGTATGAGTGGCTGTATGGGTGAGTGAATAGACATGTGACTGCTTGTATGGATGTGTGAATGGGTAAGTGGTTGTGTGAGTCAAACGGCACCAATGATATAGCCAAGTCAAAAAATGCTTTTCCTATGGAATCTATAACTACCAGATATCATATTCTTGATACGTCCATTGGGTGACCCTTCGATATTTTCCACATTTTTTTAATCATATCGCCCATGTGAGCATGTAACATGGAGCAAGGATGATTGTAGTTTAATTTGATAAAATCAGCAATATGCTAAAAAGTCCTATTTATCTTTCAATAAATGTTCCGAAAATGTTATGTATACAGTTCTACTACCCTAAAACCTTAATTCACTTGTGAGGGAGGACCTAACTGTTATGTGTTATCAAAGTTGCTCCATATTGATTAGATCTCTACCATTTCCTCTTCCATGTTGGGACCTGTTTGGTGCTTGGTTCCAAATTTTATAATATACTGAGATTCCATCTGTCTGAGTTGCCTCTCTCTGTCCCCTTCTTTTCTAGATGGTTTTATCCTGTGTGTTCCAAAAACGATAAGACATTGCTGTCAGAGTCATACTCATCTTCAAAGTGTCTCGAAATAGGATAAGCAGGATCTTTATTTTTATTGCCATGGTATGTTCCAGTACCTGCTTTTGATCGGTAAAATGGTATTGCCAGCATATTTTAGTCGGCAGGGACAGCCAAGCACATAGACATAATGATCAGAGGTGCGTGTAAGTGTCTTACTTATTATTTTCTTACATACTGTTAGCAATGGGATTCCTGTTTGGCTGAGGTATTCACCCAAGCCAGGCAGGAATCACCACTCTAGTCAGAGTAAGGCAGATACACGCTAAAAGATGACTTGTGCTCATCCTCTAGTAGCTTAGCACAGAGAAGTCAGGCTTATTTAAAAAGGCAATGTGTAAAGTATTTGTGCAACACACACACAGAGTAACACAATGAATACACCACTAAAAGACCCCACACAGGTTTAGAACAATAGACCGTATTTATCTGAGCAAAATATGACCAAAACTGACAAAATCCTATCAGTAGTAGAGATACACTCTTTTAAAGATTAAATCAAAAATAGTGCTTAGAAGTTACTAGCAGTGAAAAGGTACTTGAGGTCGTGAGGGACTGGTGAAAATCAAAAGTTCAGGCCGACCTCAATTGACGGTAGGCCGGCTACAGGACCCAGATAGGTCCCACTGAAGAAATATCTCAGATAGAGCTTTTGTCGACTTCAAGTGTCTACTACACAGTCTTTGAGCCACGCAAAGGGGGTCCCTCATCAGTATCAAGCTCCATTGAAGTGAATGCAATGCGTTCTCGAGCTGCACAGAGCGTCATCATTGGTCCGTGAAGGCTGTAGAACTGCTGTCGTCAGGCAGCCTCTGCTTCGGTATCAAAGGGCGATGCAACAGAATTTCTCAAGCAGTAATCAGTGCATCAGTTTTTGATGAAAACAACTGCAGAACCCACTTCTGAGGCCCAGAGCTTGGAGCGGGCACCCCAGGCAAGGGTAGCAATCATAGAAGGCAGAGTCCAGCAGCACCATAAGAATTGTAGGAAGTCTTTTGTGTCCCTGAGACGTCAGAAAATAGGATGCAAGCCAGAAAGCCCTTGGAGATCACTCAGAGGTAAGGCAGAGTCAGGCAGCAGCAGGGCATCAAGCAGAAAAGCAGTCCTTCCATAAAAGCAGTCTAGCTGAGTCCTTTAAGCAGCACAGCAGTCCTTCTGACACAGGTTTAATTCAAGATCCAGAAGTGTCTGATTTCAGGGGGTCAGAGACCAAGTACCTATACCCAAAAGTGCCTTTGATGTAGGGGTTGACTTCAAAGGAACTCTCTGAAGTGCACAAGGATCCATTTGAGCCCAGCACTGTCTGCCATGCTAACACTGGGGGGTAGATCAGTGCTTTGTGTGTGGACAGGACACTACTTATTGAAGTGTGCCAGCCACTCCCATTCCTCCTTGCTCAGGACGACCCATGTGAAAGCGGATGAGTGCTCAGCTTCCTGTGTTTGTGGCTGTCTAGAAGGAATGCACAAAGTGTAGCTGTCACCCAACCAAGACACGTATTGTAGACAGGCTGTCAGGCACAAAGAGCAGTAAGTACAGAGAAAGGTCCACTTTCCAAAAGTGGTATTTCTAAAACAGTAATGTTAAATCCAATTCATCATTACCGTTCCAAACATATGAAACATGAAAAAGCTACCCCTCTCTGATCAGGAATTACAGCTAAAAAGTGTATTAAGGGATTCCCAATGCTGGCCTATGAGATGGGTAGGCCTCACATTAGTGAAAAACAAAATAGGCTGTTTGTCACTACCAGGACATGCAAAACATAAAAGTAGATGGCCTACCTTTTACTGACATACCAACCTGCCCTTACAGCTACCTAGGGCCTATCTTAGGGGTGGCTTGTATGTAAAAAAAGGGGAGTTTAAGGCTTGGCAAAGTGGTTTCATATGCAAAGTTGAAGTGGCAGTAAACTGCACACACAGGCACTGCAGTGGCAGGCCTTAGACAGGTTTGAAAGGCTACTTCTGTGGGTGGCACAATCAGTGCTGCAGGCCCACTAGTAGCATTTAATTTACAGGCCCTGGGTATATGGTATACCACTTTACAAGGGTCTTACAAGTAAATCAAATATGCCAAACAGGTGTAAACTAATGATACCTTGTTTAGAGGAGAGAGCACATGCACTTTAGCACTGGTCAGCAGTGGTAAAGTGCCCAGAGTCCTAAAGCCAACAAGAACGAGGTCAGAAAAATAGGAGGAGGAAGGCAAAAAGATTGGTGTGACCCTTCGGAGAGGGCCATTTTCTAGCACATCCTCATATGGTGTTTTAGCTCCTCTTATGAAACTATTCGTACATGCCTTGCTTTTCCCACACTTTACAAATTCTTTGATGGCAGACTTCCAGTTTTTTTCAGTGTGGGGTTCAAATTACTATGTACAAGGTTGTCTCCATGAGATCTGCATTTGCAAAATGCTATTGAAACATGTTATGCACCATATACTTCCTTCCTAAAATTCACAAATCCCAGAATGATCCACTGGGTAGACCAATTGTCAGCTCCATTGGGGCAATATTGGAAAATACCTCAAGAATTATATCTGGATCTCTTCTTAGTAGAATATGTAATAACGTTGCTGTTGTATATTAAGGATGCATCTGATTTTCTACAAAAAAATCTATGGTAGACCATGGAACATCACATATATTATGGTAACAATGGATGTTACCTCTCTGTACACATCTATCAACCAGGAGCAAGGAATTCATGCGTCAGCGTGTCTTACGATCACAGCCACTGAATCAACTCCAGCATACACAAATTACCATCAAGATGCTGAGATATTGTTTAACACGTAATGCCTTTATATTTGACAAGGAGATATACCTGCAGAAACAGGGTGTGGCCATGGGAACCTATTTGCCCCCACCTATGCACATCTATTCATGGGGTGGTGGGAAAAGGAGTTGACCTGTGAAGAGGAAAAAGAGAAATACATGGTACATATAAAACTTTGAAAGAGATTTATAGACAATCTCTTCTTAAAATGTGATGGTGATGAAGAGACTCTGAAAATGTTCTTGAATATAAATGAGAACGATATTCAGTTGACCTGTGTTAGACCTGTCCGCCCTAGGGTGGTCTTACCCTGTTTTTTTCCCTTTTGCGCCTCATTTTTGCCACCGTATTTTTACTGGACCTAGGTCTCTGGGCGCCTTACCACTGCCAACCAGTGCTGAGGTGCAGGTGCTCTCTTCACCCAAGATGGCTGCCACAGGCCCCTGCTACTGCGGAGTGGCCTTGCACACATACACCTACAAGTAGCCAGGGTTAGGCTGGGACATAGGGATACAGTATCCATCCCGTCCCGCCTCTGGGCCACATAGCCAGACATGGTGGAAGGTTCCAGAACCTTCCGGGCTGAGGGAGGAGTTATGGTTTGCCGCCTTTCTGGAGGGGGACCTGACTTAGGGATATAATAGGCTTGGAGGGAAACTTAGAAGCCAGTTGGGGCACCACTGATCCTGGGAGAACCTCTGCTGGAGTACAGGCTTTAGGGCCCAGGGGGGAGACCTACACTACTGCTACTGACAAGGCTTAGGCACTGCTGTAGTAAGATAGCTGAGGAACGCCCGCCACCCACTGACCTTGCCCAGTGTGAGGGGACCCAGGGAACCATCTTCAGCGTGCTTGTAAGCACCACCCAGCACCCCAAACACCACCAACTCGTTCCCTCCCCCATAAGGAGAAACTCAAAGAAGCAACCACCAAAGAACCACTTCAAGTAACCTGAAAACGCAAGCCTGACAAGACAGCAAGGTCAGAAGCCTGAACTATCAAACTGGGGATCACCAGGTAAAGCGCTAGGTCTTCACCCCAATCCACTACCAACCGTCGCGGTGCTGCCCTGCTGCTAGGCTGCCCCAAAGCACTGTTGCGTTAGCCCCCTGCCAGCCTGCTGCAAGCACGCCCCCGCGCTGTGCCTCCACGTGGGAGGAATCGTCCCTCAAGCCACTGACCTCGTGGCTGAAATCTGCCTGTGTCCGAATCACCGCCGCGGCCCAGCGCTGAGCGAAGAAAAGCGCCCTGCCGCCGTAAATCACCGCCGCGGCCCCGCGCTGTTACAGAGAAAGCGCGCCGTTGCCAGGAATCACCGCCGCGGCCCCGGAGAAAGAACGAGGCCTTCAGCCCCCGCCGATGCCGTTGCTAGGCGATCGGGGACGCCGACCGCGTCATCGGCCGCGCCCCCGGGAAGGCCGCACAGTGATTGGGCGCCGGCTCCCGCCGCGCCCCCAGCGCCGACGGAAGCCGCCGAGGAGTCTCCGCGTAGGCAGAGGGAGGCGGGAAGCCGGCCGGAGAAGACTGCTGGCTCCCGCTCCCTTCCCCGCATTCCGCAGCGGACTACGGGGGCCGGAGGAGAGCGATACCGGCCCCCCGACGACCCGCATTGCTCCGCTGACTACGGGGGCCGGAGGAGAGCGATACCGGCCTCCCAACGTCCCGCCATTCCGGCCGGAAGGTTGTATAACCCAGTCCAGGCCCCGCCCTGCAAGACACGGGCCGGCCCAAAAGGAAACCAGTCGCTCAGGGGAGCAACCAACGAAACCCACTGCAGGTGAGCCCGGGAGGCCCCTAGGGCACACAGAAACGCCACTGGGGGCCTGGCCACCATTAACTTGTTATTAAAAGGGGAACTAGGAGTAACTGGTGACACACGAGGCGAGGCCCCGGAGAGGAGTGGGCCTGGCCTGAATTAACCCCTGAGTAGCCCTGAGAGACACCGAAGCCCTAATTAACAGGGAAGCCCCAGAGAGAGGGACATGTAGAGGGGTTCCCTAAACTATTCACCAGCCTAATTGTTATGCCTGCTTCAATTAATGTTTAGGCCTGATGCATATCCGTATTAATGAAATGTCTTTGCCTAGTGTACAGGTGCTTACCTGAATTGAGCTGAAGTGTTCACCTGCCAAGAGTTGAAGTGTTTTATGTTGCAGGTGTACCGGATTTGCGACGCCCACTGTACAAAATGTGTGTGCGCCTAGATTAACGCAGGCCCTGTTTTAGATGTAATGCGAAATGTCAATTTACAAGAGATTGAGTATTCATGAGGTGAACTGCATGTTTTAGGCCCATGTTTTATTCCTGCATCCTGTGATCATTATTGGTGCTACGTTTAGGAGATGATTCCTGCGGTCTTTTAGCGGCCTACAGTGTTGATGAGCTATGGTGCTTTAATGAAATTACGCACTAGTTGAGTACTGCAATGAGTTTAAATGTTGCCCTGAATTAATCTGCCTCATCTGATGCTGCATTGATTTATATAAAAGAACTTGTTTTTAATACACAGGCCTGGTGTGGTGTCACATTATTGCGTCCGCATTACTGAGTTAGAGTCAGTGTGTGCTGCACAACTGCCTTACACATTGCCTTCGGGTGCCTTTCCGCCTCGCGCCATGCTACCGTGCCGGAATCGGTAACCCCGGTTCCAACATTGGTGTTCAGCGGCGGGATAAGGACTGGTGTTTGTGCAGCACCCTACAGTGATTCAGTGTGCGCCGTAATTAGACACCTGGTGTTAGACAAGCCTAACGAGTCACCCTTCACTACCTAATTGTACACACTCCTGTTTTGACCTGTTGCCTACATCCTAGAGTTTCTTCCTTAGTTGTCTTGGGTCCCCACTTGACAGGATGGAGTTCGAGCTGGCCAGCCTAGAAACATATACGGTGGCGCAGCTCAAGGAGTTCTGTCTGGAAAAGGGGGTGTCCGTCAAGCGAGGCGCCAGGAGAGAGGAGCTTCAGAAAGCTTTGAGGGCATGGGTAGCGGCCCACCCAAGGGGAAGGAGGGATGAGGAGCAGGGGGAGGTAGGCGCCCCAGGAGAACTGGACCTACTGAATATAGACATTAGTGAGAATGTGTTGCCAGGGAGACGTTCCAGGGCAGGCAGTAGTGCGTCAGGGGGGAGTCTATCGGCAGAGGAGTTGGTGGACAGGAGGGAGGAGAGACAGTTGAAGTTTGAGCTTGCTAAAATGGAGAAGGAGAGAGAAGAGAAGAGGCTAGCCATGGAGGAGAAGTAGCTCGCGCATGAGCTGAGCCTGAGAGAGTTAGAGCTCCGCGCATTGCAGATAGGGGCGCAAGGCAACTTGAATGGTGGCAGCGTACCTGATGGGGTTCTCCAGGAGCCCAAGTTCTATCTACCTAGAGAGGTGATAACCAGTTTTAGTGTGGGAGATGACATTGATAAGTGGTTAGCGGCGTACGAGGTGTCTTTGGTGGCCCATAGGGTTCCTGAGAGCTACTGGGGGGGAGGTCTCTACAGGTACATACCTCCACTAGTAAGGGACACACTTTTGACCTTGGACAAGGGGGATCAGATGAACTACCCTATCATGAAGGAGGCCCTGCTTAAGAAGTTTGGCCTCACCCCAGAGAAGTACCGCCAAAAGTTCCGCAACAGCCACAAGCTTCCCACACAGAACTGGGTGGATTTTTTTGATTATGCCCGGAAGGCATTGGAGGGTTGGGTGCGTGGCAGCAATATTGATGATTACAAGGGGCTGTACGACCTGTTCTTGAGAGAGCACCTCCTAGAGAAAGGTTTTCCGGAGCTGCACCAGTACTTGGTGGACCGCAAGCTGACCGATCCGCGGGAGCTTGCAGAGGAGGCAGACACGTGGGTCAGCACTCGGGTGTCCCACAAGGGAGCCGGAGCAGACCCCCCGATAGGTGGACAGGGGTTCCCCCAGAAGAAAGCGGGGGGAGATAAAAAGAGGGAGTTCTTTAAAGGCCCCCAAAATAGACCGCAAGGAAAAGGGGTAGGGTCCCCACCCCAATCTGGATTCCAGAAACCCACTTACCCTGACAAGAGTCAGCAGCCCAGAACTGTCCGGTGCTACGAGTGCGGGGAGGTTGGACACTACAAGGGGGATCCCCAGTGTCGCAAGAGGACCCCAGCCCCCACAGGAGGTAAGAGCCCCGGGGTGGCCAGTGTAGCGCTTGGGGAGGAGTTGTCCCTAGGTAGGGGAGGTGAGTGGACAGGCTTGACCTTAGTTTCCCTGGGGGATAGAGAGATCATCCCACGGGTTCAGGTACCCTCGAACACTGCCAAGTACCGGCAGAGGGTCCTGGTGAATGGGGAGGAGGTGGAGGCTCTGAGGGACACAGGTGCCAGCATGACGATGGTAAGACGTCAGCTGGTGTCCCCAGAGCAGGTGATGCCTGAAGTATTCCACCCGGTTGTCATGGCTAATAATAGCCTGGGTCATTACCCCGTGGCCCAAGTTCCCTTTGAGTGGGGAGGAGTCAGTGGCCTGTTGAGAGTTGCGGTGAGCCCTGCCATGCCGGTTGATTGTCTGCTCAGGAACGATTTGGAACATACTGCCTGGAAGGAGGTAGAGTTCAATGCCCATGCTGAGATGTTGGGATTACCAGGATGGACTTGCGTCGTCACGCGGTCCATGGCTGCCCAACAAGGAACTCAGCCCGGGTTGGAGCCTGAAATAATGGCCCAGCCCACTGCTGGACGAGGAGATGTCCAGGAGGAAGCACCCAGTGAGATGGATGGGGAGCCCGCAGAGGTGACCCCGGAGTCCGCTGAGGTGGATAGTGTTCCCGTGGGGGACCTGCCGACCCCTGCAGAGTGGCAGGTGGAAGGAGGGCCTACCCAGGAGGAATTCTGCCAGGCGCAGAAGGAGTGCCCTACGCTTGAAGGCATGCGGCAACAGGCCGATGCCCAAGCAACCGGTAAGGAGACCGGTAATTACCATGTCTACTGGGAGGATGACCTCCTCTACAGTGAGCCTAAGGCTCCAGCGCATGGGTCATCAAGGGCCTTAGTGGTCCCCCAATGCTACCGGGCCTTTCTGCTAGAGTTGGCACACGAGATACCACTAGCAGGACACCTGGGCCAGGACAAGACGTTTGCGCGTTTGGTCCCACATTTTTACTGGCTCAGGATGCGCGTCACCTCTGACACTTTCTGCAAGACCTGCACCACTTGCCAGGCGAGCGGCAAGACAGGGACTAAGTTGAAGGTCCCTCTGGAACCTCTCCCGGTTGTCGGTACCCCTTTTGACCGGGTAGGGATTGACATTGTCGGGCCATTGGACCCGCCGACCTCTTCGGGACACAGGTTCATCTTGGTGTTGGTGGACCACGCCACCCGGTACCCAGAGGCAATCCCTCTGAGGACCATCACTGCACCGGTGGTGGCGCGGGCCCTGATGGGGATTTTTACCTGAGTGGGATTCCCCAAGGTCGTGGTGTCAGACAGGGGCACGAACTTCATGTCGGCCTACATGCAGGCCATGTGGAAGGAGTGTGGAGTGACCTACAGGTTCTCCACTCCTTACCACCCCCAGACGAACGGGCTCGTGGAGCGTTTCAATAAGACCTTGAAGGGGATGATCAGGAGCCTACCCGAGGACTTGAGAAGGAATTGGGACGTCCTCTTACCCTGTCTGCTCTTCTCCTACCGAGAGGTGCCGCAGAAGGGGGTCGGTTTCAGCCCCTTTGAGCTGCTCTATGGCCACCCCGTTCGGGGACCCCTCAGTCTTGTCAAGGAGGGGTGGGAGAAGTCTTCCTCGAAGCTTCCCCGTGATGTGGTCAGCTATATGCTGGCATTCCGCAGCCAAGTGGCCAACCTGTGGAAGGAAGCCTCGGACAACCTAGAGGCTAGTCAGGCCGTCATGAAGGAGTGGTATGACCGGAACGCTCGGACGGTAGAGTTGGACGCTGGACAGAAGGTGTGGGTCATGGAGCCAGGAGAGCTTAGCGCCCTCCAGGACAGGTGGACTGGACCGTTTGAGATCCTGGAAAGGAGAGGCCAGACCACTTATGTCGTCGATGTGAAGACCCCCCGTCAACCCCACAGGGTGTTCCACGTCAACCGCCTGAAGCCACACCATGAGCGTTCAGAGCTCACTCTCCTGATGGTAACAGATGGAAGTGAGGAGGAGGAGAGTGAGCCTCTTCCAGACCTTCTGGCGGCCCATGAGAAGGATGGCTCGGTAGAGGGAGTGGTCCTTGCCCCATCCTTGACCCCAGAGCAACAGAGGGACTGCCGCCAGGTCTTGGGGCAGTACGCCTCGTTGTTCTCCCTCACGCCTGGGATCACGCACCTGTGTACCCATGATGTGGACACAGAGGACAGTCCGCCAGTAAAAACCAAGTCTTACCGGCTGTCCGATAAGGTCAAGGCTAGAATCCAGGGTGAGGTTACCAAGATGCTAGAACTGGGGGTGATTGAGCCTTCCAGTAGCCCTTGGGCTAGTCCGGTGGTGTTGGTGCCGAAAGCGGCCCCACCGGGCACCACACCAGAACTTCGGTTCTGTGTGGATTACCGCGGACTCAACTCAGTAACCAAGACCGACGCTCACCCGATCCCTCGGGCGGATGAGCTCATTGACCGGCTGGGAGCAGCCCGGTATCTGAGTACCATCGATTTGACGTCAGGCTATTGGCAGATCGCCACGGTGGAAGGAGCAAGGGAGAAGACTGCGTTCTCCACCCCCGAGGGCCACTTTCAATTTCGGGTGATTCCCTTCGGGTTGAAAAATGCTCCAGCCACTTTCCAGCGGTTGGTGAACCAGGTGCTGTCTGGCCTAGAGGCCTTCTCCGCTGCCTACCTGGATGACATAGCTGTCTTCAGTAGCAGCTGGGAGGACCATCTGGAGCAACTCCAGGAGGTGCTACAGGCTCTGCAACGGGCTGGTCTAACCATCAAGGCCAGCAAGTGCCAGATTGGACAGGGATCTGTCGTGTACCTGGGACATCTGGTGGGCGGGGGTAAGGTGCAACCACTCCAAGCCAAGATCGAGACCATCTTGGCCTGGGAGCCCCCAAAGACCCAAACAGAGGTCCGGGCTTTTCTCGGCCTCACTGGATACTACCGATGGTTCGTCAAGGGATATGGAACCATTGTGGGCCCTTTGACGGAGTTGACTTCGAAGAAGCAGCCACGCAGAGTCATCTGGACGGCTGCCTGCCAGGAAGCCTTTGAGACCCTCAAACGTGCGATGTGCACCGCACCGGTGCTCAGGACTCCAGACTTTGGACGGGAATTTATCGTGCAGACAGACGCTTCTGAGCATGGCATAGGAGCTGTGCTCTCGCAGCTGAATGACGATGGCCAAGACCAGCCAGTGGCCTTCATTTCCCGAAGACTACTCCCCCGGGAACAGCGGTGGAGTACCATCGAAAGAGAAGCCTTTGCCGTGGTTTGGGCTGTAAAGAAGTTGAGGCCATACCTTTTTGGTTGTCACTTCCTGATCCAGACCGACCACAGACCCCTTCGCTGGCTCATGCAGATGAGAGGCGAAAACCCCAAATTGCTGAGGTGGTCCATTTCCCTCCAGGGGATGGACTTCCGGGTGGAACACCGACCCGGAGTAGACCACGCCAATGCGGACGGTTTCTCTCGGTTCTTCCGCCTTAGCGATGAGAACTCCCTAGAGGTTGGGTAGCTCTCCCCACTTTCGGCTGGGGGGGACGCATGTTAGACCTGTCCGCCCTAGGGTGTTCTTACCCTGTTTTTTTCCCTTTTGCGCCTCATTTTTGCCACCGTATTTTTACTGGACCTAGGTCTCCGGGCGCCTTACCACTGCCAACCAGTGCTGAGGTGCAGGTGCTCTCTTCACCCAAGATGGCTGCCACAGGCCCCTGCTACTGCGGAGTGGCCTTGCACACATACACCTACTAGTAGCCAGGGTCAGGCTGGGACATAGGGATACAGTATCCATCCCGTCCCGCCTCTGGGCCACATAGCCAGACATGGTGGAAGGTTCCAGAACCTTCCGGGCTGAGGGAGGAGTTATGGTTTGCCGCCTTTCTGGAGGGGCACCTGACCTAGGGATATAATAGGCTTGGAGGGAAACTTAGAAGCCAGTTGGGGCACCACTGATCCTGGGAGAACCTCTGCCGGAGTACAGGCTTTAGGGCCCAGGGGGGAGACCTACACTACTGCTACTGACAAGGCTTAGGCACTGCTGTAGTAAGATAGCTGAGGAACGCCCGCCACCCACTGACCTTGCCCAGTGTGAGGGGACCCAGGGAACCATCTTCAGCGTGCTTGGAAGCACCACCCAGCACCCCAAACACCACCAACTTGTTCCCTCCCCCATAAGGAGAAACTCAAAGAAGCAACCACCAAAGAACCACTTCAAGTAACCTGAAAACGCAAGCCTGACAAGAGAGCAAGGTCAGAAGCCTGAACTATCAAACTGGGGATCACCAGGTAAAGCGCTATGCCATGAAGCGCAAGGTCTTCACCCCAATCCACTACCAACCGTCGCGGTGCTGCCCTGCTGCTAGGCTGCCCCAAAGCACTGTTGCATCAGCCCCCTGCCAGCCTGCTGCAAGTGCGCCCCCGCGCTGTGCCTCCACGTGGGAGGAATCGTCCCTCAAGCCACTGACCTCGTGGCTGAAATCTGCCTGTGTCCGAATCACCGCCGCGGCCCAGCGCTGAACGAAGAAAAGCGCCCTGCCGCCGTAAATCACCGCCGCGGCCCCGCGCTGTGACAGGGAAAGCGCGCCGTTGCCAGGAATCACCGCTGCGGCCCCGGAGAAAGAACGAGGCCTTCAGCCCCCGCCGACGCCGTTGCTAGGCGACCGAGGACGCCGACCGCGTCATCGGCCGCGCCCCCGGGAAGGCCGCACAGTGATTGGGCGCCGGCTCCCGCCACGCCCCCAGCGCCGACGGAAGCCGCCGAGGAGTCTCCGCGTAGGCAGAGGGAGGCGGGAAGCCGGCTGGAGAAGACTGCTGGCTCCCGCTCCCTTCCCCGCATTCTGCAGCGGACTACGGGGGCCGGAGGAGAGCGATACCGGCCCCCCAACAACCCGCATTGCTGCGCTGACTACGGGGGCCGGAGGAGAGTGATACCGGCCTCCCAACGTCCCGCCATTCCGGCCGGAAGGTTGTATAACCCAGTCCGGGCCCTGCCCTGCAAGACACGGGCCGGCCCAAAAGGAAACCCGTCGCTCAGGGGAGCGACCAACGAAACCCACTGCAGGTGAGCTCGGGAGGCCCCTAGGGCACACAGAAACGCCACTGGGGGCCTGGCCACCATTAACTTGTTATTAAAAGGGGAACTAGGAGTAACTGGTGACACACGAGGCGAGGCCCCGGAGAGGAGTGGGCCTGGCCTGAATTAACCCCTGAGTAGCCCTGAGAGACACTGTAGCCCTAATTAACAGGGAAGCCCCAGAGAGAGGGACATGTAGAGGGGTTCCCTAAACTATTCATCAGCCTAATTGTTATGCCTGCTTCAATTAATGTTTAGGCCTGATGCATATCCGTATTAATGAAATGTCTTTGCCTAGTGTACAGGTGCTTACCTGAATTGAGCTGAAGTGTTCACCTGCCAAGAGTTGAAGTGTTTTATGTTGTAGGTGTACCGGATTTGCGACGCCCACTGTACAAAATGTGGGTGCGCCTAGATTAACGCAGGCCCTGTTTTAGATGTAATGCGAAATGTCAATTTACAAGAGATTGAGTATTCATGAGGTGAACTGCATGTTTTAGGCCCATGTTTTATTCCTGCACCCTGTGATCATTATTGGTGCTACGTTTAGGAGATGATTCCTGCGGTCTTTTAGCGGCCTACAGTGTTGATGAGCTATGGTGCTTTAATGAAATTACGCACTAGTTGAGTACTGCAATGAGTTTAAATGTTGCCCTGAATTAATCTGCCTCATCTGATGCTGCATTGATTTATATAAAAGAACGTGTTTTTAATACACAGGTCTGGTGTGGTGTCACATTATTGCGTCCGCATTACTGAGTCAGAGTGAGTGTGTGCTGCACAACTGCCTTACACATTGCCTTCGGGTGCCTTTCTGCCTCGCGCCATGCTACCGTGCCGGAATCGGTAACCCCGGTTCCAACAACCTGTACTTGGGATAAGAAGAACATTTAATTCTTAGATGTGGCATTATATGTTAAGGACAATGTGCTCTGCATAAAAATCTTAATGAAGACAACTACAGCTAATGCACTATTGCATGCCAATAGTGGGCACCTAAAAGCTTTAAAATGGAACATACCTTTTAGCCAGGTTCTCAGAGCAAGAAGAATCTGTTCGTCTGATAAACATTTTAAAGGAGAAGCAGAATTGACCAGCAGAACCCACCACCAAACTCCGTCCCTTCACATCGCAGATGGAGCAATATCATTGAGACCCAATGGACTATTGCCCTCAATACAATCAGGCCGGACCCTTCCAGCAAATTCCAAACTGTGCCGAAAGTCGCCCCCATGAGAAAGGCCAGCACCAGCAGATCCAGCAAGCACGCCAGCTGGTTCACACCTGAACTACAGTCCTCCTGGACCTCCTGGACCTGCCAAGGAGTTTAAATCTGCACTTATTGAGGTTACCAGTGCCCTGGCAATGAGATCAGCTAATTTTACCATTTTTGGGGACCTGAATTTGCACTTTGACTGTCTTACAGATATAGATATCAGCAGCTTTCTCGCAGACCTTGCAGCCTGTCAACTAACTCAATTAGTTTCAGGTCCTACCCATGCTGCAGGCCATTTGATAGACCCCGTTTTTTCCAATATCTCATCCCTTATTGTTAGCACAGCTAGTCCGGTCTGCTGGTCCGATCACTTTCTGATTTCTGTGTCCTTCCCGGCATCTGTACCCCCATGTAAAGTGGCTCAGAAATCCTCATGTAAGCGCCCTTGGCGTAAACTGAATCTCGAGCAATTCCACACCCTTCTCGCTTTAGAATCTCCCAAGTTACCTAGTGATCCAGACACGGCATATACAACTTTTTGCGACTGGATTCTACAAGCACTGGACTTTCTCATTCCGGCCAAATGGTCCAAGTGCGGCATCTCTCACTCCAATCCTTGGTTCTCTGATAGACTGGCTACAATGCGTAAAGCCTGTAAAAAATTGGAGCGGGCTTGGAGAAGGGATTATGACCTGTCGGCTAAGAGATGTTATCAGACTGCCATTAAGAGTTATCATCGGGCTATACAATCTGAGCGAGCTGCTTACTTTGCTAACGAAATTGAGTCAAGTAGCAACCCGACCAAGTGTATTTTTAAAATATTAAATGATTTTAAACTTAGGAAAACCCCTATGGCCTCTGTGATCACGTCTGAGCAGCATTGGGAGGACCTTGCTACTTTTTTTGTTAAAAAAGTGGATACTATATATAAGTCCTTCCCTTTGGCCCCTGTCTGTCTCAGCCCCATTCCTAGACCCCCTACTACCCATACTCTTACGGTTTTCCCCCCTGTGTCACAGGATGAGCTCCGTCTGCTCTGCAGCAAAGTTAAATCTGGCTCTCCTGCAGACCCTCTCAAGCCTGGCCAGTTTTTAGAATCCCTGTCTGTGGTCTTGGCGCCTCTGTGCCAGATGATCAATACCGCCTTCTCCACAGCAACGGTTCCTAGGCTGTGGAAACAGGCAATGGTAGTCCCCCTACTCAAAAAACCTTCATTGGATCCAGCGAAACTATAAAACTTCTGCCCAATATCTCTTTTACCTCGGGCAGCTAAAATTGCTGAGTCACACATTAACACCACCCTCACGGCACTCTTGAACATCCACGGCATCCTTGATCTCACGCAGAACGGTTTCTGCCCAGGTCACAGTACGGAGACAGCGCTCCTTGCTGTGACCGAACATCTGCGGACCGTTCTAGATGCTGGAAACACCGCGGCACTGATCCTGTTAGATCTCAGTGCCGCGTTCGACACAGTCTCCCACCAGATTCTTCTAAATCGTCTGGAGGAGGCCGGAATCGGTGGTCCAGCTCTGGAATGGTTTAGATCTTTCCTGTCTGAGAGAACTATCCAGGTGTCTGCCCCGCCCTTTCTCTCATGTGTCCAGTCTATTGGACAGGGTGTGCCACAGGGCTCTGCCCTGAGTCCCGTACTTTTCAATCTGTACGTACAACCACTAGCAGTGATAGCCAGGGACTGTGGTCTCTCCATTGTCTCTTACGCTGATGACACGCAGTTGGTGGTGGTTCTCTCCGATGATTCGATGCAGGATGCCCCTAAATTTACGAGCGGGCTGGCGGCAGTCGCGGAGTAGATGACTGCCAACTGCCTCAAGCTCAACGCTAATAAATCGGAGGTGTTGTTGGTGGGTAGAGCTATGGAGTGAGAATTGGTGGCCGAACACCCTAGGGAGTGCACCCACTCCTAAGTCGGTGGTGAAAAACCTAGGGGTGTAGATGGACTCAACCCTCAGCTTTCAGGACCATACCAAGAAAGTAGCAGGCACGTGTTTCGGCGTACTCCGGGGATTGAAACCCCTTCTGGGTTATTTTGATCCGCCCACCCGACAATTGATTGTTCAGGCGGCTATATTGTCAAGGCTTGACTATGCCAGTTCGCTCTATCTGGGGGCAAATAAGGCAGAGGTCATGCGTTTGCAAAGGGTTCAAAATGCGGCTGCCAGAGCTCTTCTTGGACTCCCTAGAAGTCGCCCCACTTCGATTGTGATTTGACGGTTACACTGGCTGCCTATGGCCAAGCGCATTGAATTTAAGGCTCTCTGCCTGGCCTTCAAAATTCTGAAGCTCTCTTCCCCGTGTATTCTGGCCGATTTGTTGGTACCATACACCCCCACGTGCCATCTGCGCTCCATGGGGCAATGCCTGGTTCTTGTCCCTCGGGTAAAATGTCTACGTGCCGGGGGACGATCCTTCCGCAGCTTAGCGGCTAAGTTTCTGGAATTTCCTTCCTCTCCATATTCGTAATCTGGACAACTATCTGATGTTTAGGAAGGCAATCAAAACCCATCTCTTCCCTTCGGCTTAGGTTCTAGTTCTCTGTCTTGTGGTAGTTAGCGCCGGGACGCCACTTTGCTGAGGCAGCTGTTGCGCTCTATAAGTTGGGTTAACATAACATAACATAACTTCGACCCCTCAAATTTGAATGCAAGCAACTGGGGAGACAGTGACACTCCAGCAGGAACCCCACAGACCTCACCACCTTCAAATTGGCCCTCAGCAAATACCACCACCACCACCGCATTGAGGCAAAAGCTAACCACCTAATTGAAATCTTCAGCAGCGTCAGAGAGTTCTCCTGCTCGTCTGCCACCGAGAACACAATCCTCCCTTCCCGGACCCTCTGTGACACTGGCAGACTACTTCCACGACAAGATATCAGACATCTACAGCCACTTTAATCCACAACCACCTCCTGACACCCACCAACGCCACCCATAGCCACCTACTCACAGATTGGAAACAGCTTACCACGCAGGCCACCACAGCCATCATGAACTCGATCCACTCTGGAGCACTGACTGACCTCTGCCCCTACCAAATCTTCAGCATAGGACAGAAGGAAATCGGCAGTGCCTTCACAAACGTCCTCAATTCATCCATCACCATGGCCACCGTTCACGACACATCGAAGAGGTCAAAACACTCCTGAAGAAACCCCCTGCCCTCCCCAGCGAACTCAAGGATTACGCCCCATCTCGGTGCTCCCCTTCCCCACCGAGGCCCTGGAGAAAGCCATCAATTGCCAGGTCACTAAACACTTGGAAGAAAACAACTTGCTTGACGCCTCCCAATCCAACTCTCATCACCAAGCTCCACCACATTGCCATCCGGGGTAACACCCTCAATTGGATCATCTCTTTACTCACCGGATGCACTCAGAAGATCCGCTTACCGCCCTTCATCTCTGAACCCAAGAGCATCATCTGCGGCATCCCCAAAAGCTCCTCCCTCAGCCCCACCCTCTTCAACACCTACATGGCGCTGCTGACCGAGATTGTCTGCACCCATAGACTCAACATCATCTCATATGCCGATGACACCCAACTCATCCTCTGCCTCACGGAAGACCCTGCCACCATGAGATCCAACTACCAGAATGCCATGACCAACATCGCCGACATGGGCCAGACGGAAGTGCTCATCTTCGGAAACAACACTTCACCCTGGGATGAAACCTGGTGGCCCAGCGCACTGGGACCAACACAAGACCCCACGGACCACGCCTGCAACCTAAGCATCATCCTGGACAGCCAACTCACCATGAAGCGACAGGTCAACACAGTGTCCTTCTCCTGTTTCCTCATACTCCACATGCTTTGAAAGATCTTCAGATGGATCCCCGTGATCACCTTGAAAACAGTCACTGAAGCCCTCGTCTCTAGCCGAATTGACTATGGAAACGCACTCTACGTCGGAACCACCATACAGCTCCTCAAATGACTCCAGACTATACAGAATACTGCAGCCCGACTCATCCTCAACCTTCCCAACGGAACAGCATCACCCCCCACCTTAGATGCCACCACTCGCTCCCTGTCCAGAAGAGATGCCAGTTCAAGCTGCTGACCCACACCTACAAAGCCCTCCCCAAAACCGGAACCCACTGCCTGACCTTCCACCAACCTGCCAGACAACTCTGCTCCGCCTTTCTTGTCCTCCCATACCTCCCACGCATTCTGCCGAGCCGCAGGCGGCGGTCGTTCCTTCTCCTATCTCGCCACCAAGTCCTGGAACGTCCTCCACCTTTAAACCTTTCCCTCTCGCGCAGACTTCAGTAAGGGACTCAAGGCCTGGCTCTTCGACTAAGACCCTCAGGACCTCAGCGCTTCTATACCCCCTGGGTCGATTTGTCGCGCTGTACAAATACCTGATTGATTGATTGATTGAATTAATAATGTTCAGATTCCTTGTAAGGGAATATCCAAAAAGTGTGTACTTGTTGCTTATGCCAGGGTGAAACAAAAGAAGAGAGAAAACTAAGGAAAATAAAAATATTTGTACATTTTTCATGATCTACATGACTAATCATCAAAAGATGTTAGAACTCCTATTTAGGAACTAGAATGTCTTAATATACAACGAGTATATCAAGGATTACGCAGGATCACACCCACATATTACTTATAAATTGAAAAGCAAATCTAAGGGAGTTATTAACATAAACATTCCTACATCCAAAGGAACAACGAACCATGTGGTTGAGAAAAGAAAATTTGGGATTTTGGAAATGTAATACATGTAAGCGTGTATGATTGGATGAAATATGACGTACTGCACTAAAACGGAAGGGAAGAATTTATTGATAAAGGAGAGAATCACTTGTGACACATAGTTTGTAGCTTATGGTTTTCAATGTAGCTGTAGTAAACAAATATGTGGGTTACTACAACTAAAAAGGTGAAACTACAAATCCAACAACACTTGAGAGCAATCAAGAATCAATAGTTATCCTATTGCCACAAATGTTTGGGAAAAACATCAAGGTGATCCAAATTGCTTAAGATATTATGGCATCAAACGTGACAATGCACACAAGGGGATGGAACTGAGAATCTCAATTAAGCAAACAGAAATCCTCTCTCATATTATTATTAGAAATTGAAATTTGCGGAGACATAAGTTGAATGCAGAACTGCATGTCCATTTATAAGTTTACATCTACAGGATATGATTTAAAACAGGGACATTTAAGATACTCATATGAAACAGGACATACAGCTTGACTATTGGATGACATAGGAAATTGCTTTGTCATCTTAATGTACATGGTTCATGAAATTTAAGATGGAACTTATTGACCAACAGTGCAGGATAAATGTTGGTATGATGAAAATTTTATGTGTGAAATTCTATGTCATATTGATTGGTTTTGTATTCTAGGGGCCAGATGTACGACCCTTTTTTGCGGCTGCAAACGGGATATCCCCCCGTTTGCGGCCGCAAAGAAGGGCAATAGCATGTACAAATGCTATTTTGCCAGTCACTGACTCGCAAAATAGCATTTGCGACTCTCGCTATTAGGAAGGGGCATCCCTTCCTAATAGCGAGTCAACATGCTATGTACTAATGTTTTGCGACCACATTTGCGTCCGCAAAACACTCGCAGTTTACCACCTACTTCAAGTAGGTGGTAAACCACTCGCAGAGGGGAAGGGGTCCCAAGGGACCCCTTCCCCTTTGTGAGTATGTGGGAAAATATTTTTTAAGAGCAGGCAGTGGTCCCAGAGGCCACTGCCTGCCCTTAAAAAAATGAAACTGAAAAGTTTCATTTTTCTTTTTTAAATGCATCCCGTTTTCCTTTTCCTTAATTAGGCATGCAATTTGCAACCCCATTTGGAATCGCAAACAGTGTCTGAGACACTGTTGTGCATTCCAATTAGCGAGTCGCAAATGCGACTCGCTAATTGGCGGGTCGTACATCTGGCCCTATATCACTTGGGAATTAAAAGAGTTAAGGCACTTCATACACCTCAGTGGCACTTTATTGGGTCCCCACATGCACTTCACCAGGCTGGCAACATCTTGGGATTTGAAGAACCAGTGGTTAGATGATACATAAAGAGCAGCTTACGAGACAGTGGGCAGGACTAATATGAAAACTAGAATTGTAACTGATTATTTAAAAAACAATAGATGATAGAATATGGGTAGCTGAACTGCACATTACCTGTAGTTTGAGTAGTAGGATAGACATATGAATGAGGTGTCATAATTTTAATAATGTATTTGCATGAATTCCACTGTAACTTTAAGGGCAAGTGCAATTATGATGAAATATGCAAGCTGTTGTGGAATATAATAGCTTGCATACTATATCATTTTCATTATAAGTGTTGAGTGATTATGTGCACCTATATAGTATTACACAATAATGATTTTGAACAAAAAGCAAGTTTTTTTTAACAGTATGTGCAATATGGATAGTATGGTAATACATTATGAGATATGATGGCTTATAAATGGTATTGTTGTCTTACTATAATTACTAAGGGCCATATTACGATGTCCGACAAAACACCGTAGTGGGTTGGAATCTGCCCGACTATTAGTCGATGGTTCCACCCGCAGTATCAGAATGCAACCGCCCTATGGGCAGTCGGAAGCATTCATTAGGTCGAGCATCCGAGACCTCTTGCATATACTTTAGTATATACTTCTCTTGGGCTTAAAGCCATTCCCCCTGCTTTTCATTTGTTTGTTTCAGTGTCCTTTAAAAATCCATGCTTGCTAGTAGTCAGTTCTGCCTCTTTGTCCCTCCTTTTGCTCTTTCGTTCCTCCCACAGAGCAGGGACTGATTACTGTATGTTTACGCTTTGGTTCTTTTTTTAGTTCTTTGAGGGACTATTTTCTTCTTTCTTTCCTTCTCATTTCACACTGTGGGTGCTTATTCATTGTCAGGCTTGTAGCTGCATGCATTTTATTGCACCATTCGTCCCTCTCACCTCCTCCCATTTCCCTGACATTCTTCAGCATTCATCTAGGTGTTGTTCTTCTCACCTTGTGGCTCCTCGAACATCTGCTCCCCCATTAAACCCTAACAAAAGACAGCTCCCAGGCTCGGCTTGTTTTCTTTTCTTTCAGGCCAGCCCTGCCCACCCCAGGCTGTTTTTGGAAGCGAGCGCTCTGTGTTTTCACTTTTGTGAAAACGGGGTTTTAAATCTTATCTTGTAGCTCACTAAAACTAGCAGAGGAGCCCGGCTGCCTCTGGTGGGCCCCGGGGGAAGCACAGTCGCAGACTAGTCTTCCCCCGGGGTCTTTCACGCAGGGGAGGACCAGGTGGGATCAAGGGGTGGGGTTTAGGGGGTGGGTATTATAATGCAGGGGAGGAAGGTGACTTCCTCTTCCTGCATTCTCGGCATCTTCGGGAGGGTGTAGGTTGAAAAGGGGGATAGTTAGGTAGTAGCGGTAGGGCCTGGTTAGGCTTGAGCGGGACTCACCGTGTAGGTGCGCGGAGCCACTGGCCGGTGGTTCGGGTGCCAGCGGGAGCGAGTTGCGGAGGCGCCGGTCATGACGGCGGTTTCAGCGGAAGAGGTGAGGGAGGCCCTGAGGCTTCTGGGCCGCGCCGGCCGGGAGGATCTCCTCCGGCCCGGCGTTTTGAGCGAGGCGTGGGTGGGGATGTTGCGTGCCCCGCGGGCGGCCTCTGCGGGTGTTGCGGCAGCGGTAGTGGCTTGTTTAGAGGAGCCGCTGACGCAGGGGAGAGGCGCGCCTGGGAGGAGCCCGGGCGCGGAGGCCGGCGTAAGAGCCTGCCTCCGCGGCTCGATAGCGATGTTCTGGAGGCGGGAGGCTCCCGGGGAGCGGCGGGGCCCTCTGGGGATTTACTGGGCCTGAGTGTCCAGCAGGCATTTGTGGAGTTGGGGCGGGGGAACCAGCGGGCCCCCTGCCAGGCCCGGCGGCCGTTCGGAGGGCCCGGGAGCCTGCGGTGAGTGAGGGGGAGGTGGGGGGGGCCCGGGGGGTCGTGGCACCAGCACCAGCTTCTGGTGGGGGAGCCTTGGAGGTTGGGGGAGACATGGGGCAAGGGGAGGACGCTCCCATTGACCTCTCCAGGGGGTCGAGAGTCGGCACTCCAGTGCCGGTGAGGGGCGATGTGGTGGCCCCAGGGGTGGGGGAGCTGGCTGGGGGTGGGGGGTTTCGGTTCATTATATGGCAGCCATGCCTTGGTTGCAGCTGCCAGGTGTGGGGGCCCGGGAATATTGCCCCCCCCTCCTCCCTCGGTGGGAGTCATTGGCCTGGGAAGACAGGATCAGGGAGCAGCGTCTACTGGCGCAGCAGACGGAGGCGCGTGGGGCAGAGTTAAATGCAGCTCGGGGAGGGGCGGTTTGGGAGGAAGAGGCTGAGGGGCCCCCCACGCCCACTTCGGAAGAAGAAGGGTGGGCTGAACAGGAGGAGAGGGTCAGGGAAGGCCGGGACAAGTGGGGCTGGGGTGGCAGAACTAAGGGGCCGCAGGCCAAGACAGGGACGGCCAGGACGGCTTTGAGGCCTGATGGTGATGGGGCCCGCCCAGGTTGGAGCGACCTGGGGGTGTGGGGGGGATCCAAGCCGGCGGAGGTCGGTAGAGTGCTAGGTGGCACGGCGGGGCGCACGTCGGCCTCAGGACGCCGGCTGGAAGCAGCAGGGGGGTCCGCGGCGGCCATTCCTCCGGCGCGGGAGCGGGCAACGGCGTTGTGTGTGGCGAGTGGGGGTGTTTTGAGTGCCAAAAAGAATAAGGGTGTGAAGAGAGCGGTGAGAGAGGTGTTGTGGGCGCCTGTGGATGCGGAACCTGAAGTGGAGTTGGACTACGATGAGGAGAGTGACGAGCTGGAAGATGGGGATGTGAGGGATGACAATGACAGGACGGGGGGGTGAGGAGCAACGGTGGTGTTGGTGTTTTGCAGGACCCCAAGCCGTCAAAGGGCAAGGCGAAGGCTGAGACCACCAAGGCCACCAGCACCAAAGGACGGTCAGGAGAGGCGCACTCGGCATTGACAGGTGAGGGGGCATGGTGGGCAGCTTGGGATGGTGGGCCAAAAGGGGGGAGGAAGAAGGCATGCAGGTCGGTGGGTGTGGGCGAGGGGTCTGTGAGGGATGTGGCAGTGCTACCGAAGGACAGACCCAAGGCGGGTGACACAACGGGGGGAGTAAGACGATGGCCACGGCGGGGGTGCAGACAGACAAGGCGGAAGGGAAGGAGGAAAAAGGGGACAAGAGTGAGGACAAACACCACAAAAAGTTACCTTACATGGGTTTGGCTATTCCCCTGGGGTCACATTTGTCGGAAAAGACAAGGAACAGAATTTGGAAACACGAATATGTAGACGTGTTTAAATTACTGCACAGGGAGGTGCAAGCGAAGGAAAGGTCTAAGGAGGAAGAATGGGAGCTGACTAGAAGGCCCAAGGTTCCGGTAAACATGGAAAATTGGACGTCGGCGTTTCTCATTTATGCTAGTATTTACTGCGAGAAACACTTGGATAGGGCCATAGCACTCCTGAAGTATATGGACATCATTAGGAAAGCCCAGATGCATTTTGAGGGTTTTGCCTGGCTGAGTTATGACGAGGAGTTTCGAGCCAGGATCAGCGTGAACCCGGACAAGGAGCTATGGATGCAGTGGATGGCATCCACGCACTCATCGGCGTCTACTCACACGGCCAGTGGCCTGCCGGTCACTTATCGGTCTTTTCCGCCGCGTCCCGCCCATAGCGGGGCGGGAGGGTCGACCGCTGGTACAGGAAACACTGGTCCGCCCGCTAAGCCAGGCAGCAACAACACCGGTGCATGTTGGAGTTACAACAGGGGCTACTGCTCCCGGTACCTGTGCAAGTTCAAGCATGAGTGCTCCAAGTGGGGAGGGCGGCATGCCCTTACACAATGCTTTACTTTGGTCACGCCGTCAGAGCAGTGGCGAAATGCGAAAGGAAGGGGACAGTCTGGACAGAAGGGCGCCTACACCAGTTAGGGTGGAGGCGATGGCCCCCGTGGCTCTCGTGTTACCCGGACAGGGAGGCGGCTTTCCGGATTCAGTGGGGTTTCACAGAAGGTTTTCGGGTGGGCTATCAGGGACCTAGGGTGCGGAGATGGGCGGACAATCTGAAATCGGCCAAGGAATTGCCGGGAGTGGTGGGGGCCAAGTTACAGAAAGAGGTGGACGAAGGGAGGATAGCAGGCCCGTTTGTCGACTGGCCAGTTGACGATTTGATCATCTCCCCATTGGGAGTGGTGCCGAAGAAAGAAAAGGGTGAGTTTCGCATGATCCATCACCTCTCGTGGCCGGAAGTCTGTGAATGATTTCATTGCAGAAGCAGACTCGAGGGTGCTCTATGCATCGGTGGATGATGCGATCCGCCTAGTGAGGGTGTGTGGGTCGGGGGCGGAATTGGCGAAGTGTGATGTGAAATCTGCTTTCCGCTTGCTGCCAATACACCCCGCGGATTTCTCTCTACTAGGGATGCAGTTTGCAGGGACCATCTACGTGGACAAGGTTCTGCCCATGGGGTGTGCGATTTCCTGCGCGCTGTTCGAGATGTTTAGCACATTCTTGCAGTGGGCTTTTACACAGATCAGCGGTCATCGGGACGTTACTCACTATCTGGACGACTTCCTCTTTCTGGGGATGGCCCATTCTGGGGATTGTGGCAGGGCCCTGTCACAATTCCAGGAGATGTCACTGCGTTTCGGAGTCCCCTTGGCGCCAGAGAAAACAGCTGGGCCTAGCTGCAGCCTGACATTCCTGGGAATTGAGCTGGACTCCATTCAATGGATAGCTCGACTCCCTGACGCGAAAGTGTCGGAAATACAGGCGTGCCTCTTGTGGGCGATTGGGGAAAAGAGGATCGCGTTGAGGGCAGTGCAACAACTGCTGGGTTTCCTGAACTTCGCATGCAGGGTGGTGAGGGCCGGACGGACATTCTGCAGACGGCTCAGCATGGTCATGTCGGGGGCAGTTTTACCACACCACAGGGTCCGGATTTCCATGGGGGTCCGGGCGGACTTGAGGACATGGTTAACTTTCTTGACTGATTTCAATGGGGTGTCCCTGGATTTTGAAGATGACAGGATGGTTTGACAAGTACAAATTTATTCTGATTGAGCCGGAGCAGCGGGTTTTGGGATCTTCTGGGATGGCAGGTGGTGCGCTGAGGAATGGCCGGCTCATTGGGTGAAGCAAGGGAGGAGCATTGCGTTTCTGGAATTTTTTCCCTTGTTGGTGGCACTGGAGGTGTGGGGGTCCGAGTTTCAGAACAGGTCCGTGCTGTTCCATGTGGACAACATGACCGTGGTCGAGTTGGTCAACCGACAGAGGGCAAGGGATCTGAGAGTGCTGCGCTTGTTGCGGGGTTTCATGCTGAAATGTCTGAGATTGAATGTGGTGTTTCGAGCCAAGCATGTCCCGGGGGCGAATAACGACATTGCGGATGCTTTGTCTCGTTCGCAGTGGCAGCGGTTCCTGCGATTGGCACCAGGAGCGGATCAGTTCAAGACCGAGCTGCCGGACGGCATATGGGCCTTTGGGGAGTGAGGGTTATAGGCCTGGCGGAGAACTCTATAGCCAAGACCACAAGACGGACCTACAGACTGGCATGGGCGGAGTTTGGATCCTTTATGGGATGGCGCGGGGATTCTGCTTTTCGAGATCGCTCAGCTGTGGAACAAGGAGTGTTGCAGTTTGTATTACATTGCATTGATAAAGGGCTGTCTTCGGCGACGATTGCGGGAAAGCTGGCGGGAGTGTCCTTTTACTGTAGTTTGTTCTTGGTTTTGACCCTACGAAAGATGTGATTATAGGTAGGGTACTCAGAGGTTGGGGCAGGGAGAGAAAGGGGGGAGGGGAGTTGAGGGAGGCAATTACGTTTGACTTGTTGGTCCGATTGGTTGAGGCTTTGCCGCTGTGTTGTTATGATGTTTTTGAGGTTCGGGTTTTTCGTTTGTGCATGGTATTGATGTTTTTTGGGGCCTTTAGGGTCTCCGAGTTGTTGGGGACGAAGAAGGTGTGTGGCGGGAGGTACGAGGAAATCAGGTTGGATGCGGGTCGTCTGGGGATTTGGCTGGGGCAGTCTAAAACTGATCAGTTGGGCAGAGGAAAGTGGGTCTAGTTGTGTGAGAATGGTTGTGGGGGTGTGTGCCCAGTGGCTGAATGGCAGAACTTTCTGTTGAATGCACGGGCAGCGAGTGGTGAGATCTTTTGTCTTGCGTCTGGGGCAAAGGTGTCGGCGGCACAGTTATTGGCGGTTCTGCGCATGGCTTTGAGGCGGTTGGGTCTGGACCTGGCGGGTTTTGGGACGCATTCTTTCCGTATTGGGGCGGCGGCAGCACGACTGGGTTGGTCCTGGGATAGGATTAGGCAGATTGGGAGGTGGAAGTCTAGGTGCTGTGAGCGGTATGTACGGAGATAACGGTGCTTGGCCTGGCGCGGTGCCTTACAGGATGTGTTACTAACGCCTTTTTCTTCCGTAGGTTGTGTGGGTGGACCGGGGGTCAAGACGGCCACATGGATTGTGGGGCATTCGTACGTGCATTGGGCCTCCAAGTATGCGGAGCAACAGGTGTATGGCCGTAACCTGGGACTCAAAGGACAACGTCATGAGGTGCATTGGTGGGGAAAAGGGGGGATGCGATGGGGGGCACTATTGCCCTGGCTCGCGAAGATGGTCCCCCAGAAAGGATGCCCTGATCTGTTGATAATCCATTTGGGAGAGAACGATTTGATTCGGCTGTCGGGTTTGGCGCTCTTACAGCTGATGCAAAGAGACTTGGAAGTATTGAAACAAAGGTTGGCTGGGACATGCATTGCCTAGACGGAATTTGTTCCTCGAATAGTGTGGAGGGGGGCAATCAAACACGGGGCTGTTGAAAAAGCACGAAGGAAACTAAACGGAGCAATGCGGTTTTTTTGTGGGGAAAAGGACATTCAAGTGATTGCCCATGTTGGACTGCGACTGGAGGAACCACTACTGTTTAGGGACGACGGTGTGCATCTTTCGCGGCTGGGGAACGCATACTATATGATGGAGATGAGGGATGTGGTCAGCAAGTTATGGAATGAGGCGATTTGGTGTCACAGGAATGCTTGAGTAGGTGGGGGTGAAAGATGCACAGTTGAACCCCGGGGTGGGGGGGGCAGGTAACCGCCATAAAGGGGGTTCCCTGGTTGGCGGTACTTGGGAGGGGTGGGGGAGTCAATAGCGGGCGCACCCACCCCTCGGGGGGGGGGAAGAGTGAATGATGGGGGGAGCTGGAGGCATGAGTGTAATGCCAGGTGATACTGGGGAGGATGCTAGGAGAGATCTGTGGAAATAGAGGAAGAACGGAACGGGTCATGGAGTGGAATGAGAGGTGAGTTCGGAGTGGGTGAAGAGAGTGAATGGATGAAGAGTTGATGTTGGGGGGTTTTTGGTTATTGGTTATTTGTTGTTATTTGGTTATTGATTATGTTGTGCAGCCTGGTCCTAATAAATGGCCTTTTACGCTCAAGACATCAGCGTGGTCTGTTTATTGCGCGATGGTGGGCCCCCGGGGAAGCACAGTCGCAGACTAGTCTTCCCCCGGGGTCTTTCGCGCAAGGGAGGACCAGGTGGGGTCAAGGGGTGGGGTTTAGGGGGTGGGTATAAGAATGCAGGGGAGGAAGGTGACTTCCTCTTCCTGCATTCTCGGCATCATCGGGAGGGTGTAGGTTGAAAAGGCCACCCACCCACCCTACAGTTATTAGGGTTCGGGAGTAGGGTTGGCGAAGCGTGCCAGTTTAGGACGGGCTGCAGGGTTAGCGGTACTTGGGATGGGTGGGGGAGTCAATAGCGGGCGCACCCACCCCTCGGGGGGGGGAGTGAATGATGGGGGGAGCAGGAGGCATGAGTGTAATGCCAGGTGATACCGGGGAGGATGCTAGGAGAGATCTGTGGAAATGGAGGAAGAACGGAACGGGTCATGGAGTGGAATGAGAGGTGAGTTTGGAGTGGGTGAAGAGAGTGAATGGATGAAGAGTTGATGTTGGGGGGTTTTTGGTTATTGGTTATTTGTTGTTATTTGGTTATTGATTATGTTGTGCAGCCTGGTCCTAATAATGGCCTTTTACGCTCAAGACATCAGCGTGGTCTGTTTATTGCGCGACTTCTGTTTCCAGCAGAGCATGCTTCCAAGAGGGCAGGAGAGCACCTGTCCTTGCCTCTTCCTACCTTCTCTGTTGAGGAAACTTGCAGGCACGCCGTGTTGGGGTGCAGGCGTTTTAATAACCACAAAATAATTGGAAGGCTGGGGATTTTTTGTTTACGAAATGCATGAGTGCATGTTTTACAATTGTCTCCTTTGTATGCTTGATACCCTGCTCCGTGTCGCTCTCGGGCACAGTGTGCTTCAGTGCACCCCACGCTCCACATTACTGTTTCCCTTGTGTGCTGTTGGTCCGGCCCCCACGCCTGTACTTTGCATCCTGGATAATGTGGCAGACAAGGGAGCCCACCAAGGCACCTACAGCTCTAGGGCTGTCCCCTGACTTTGCCTTCGCTTCCAGACACAGGCGGCAGTGTATCTTTGCATCGTCTTCCCCCTGCTTTATGGCCTAACAGCACTCCAACCCCACCCCTCTTCCCTCGACTGCCCGTGGCCCCATGCCCAGAACAGGATGACTTTTATGCTGCCAGCGTCTGTTATTCTAAGGTATGTATAAATTATGATTCCGGATAGTCATTTAGGACTAACCATTTCCTTCTCTCAATTGTAATTGTGTGTTTATTTTCATTTATTTGCTATGCACATAATAAAGACGTGTTGTACTGGAACTGCGCTCAAACTTTGTTTAAGGACATGCAGTGGTTAGAGGGCAGTTTAATTTACAAACATCAGCTAACATTCACCCAAGTGTCAGGGAAGGACCACAGTGTGACATTAAAAGAACACATATAAGTCCTAACTCATGGAAACTACGGACAGTAGGGGTTAAAATGCTATTTTTTCGAATCAGTTGGGGCTGCATTTACATCTTGCTATCGGCCCTCTGCTCTACGGCACAAGCGGGCTAATATTTCTTAAAGAGCCTCAAAAGCCACAAATTTCGAGTTACAAGGCACGGATGGCCTGAAAACCTGAGAGGGGGGGAGGTGGAGTCCGGGAGTCTGGGTCTGCTGCAGATGTCATGGCTGGATCAGCATTTAGAGGGTACATCCTTTTATTGGTCGTGCACAGTCAGCTCACTGGACAGTGCGGTTCAGTGGTGAGAAACAAGGCCAGTGCTGGTTTTCTGTGAAGAGTTTCTGCATATAAAATATTGCCAGGAAACAATGTTCAGTTTTTATTGAAGGTCCGCCAGATTACAAGAGGTTAGCATTTTCTTTAATAGCCCAGCTTTAAACAAGTTAATGTGGATCACTTCTCGACCCCCTATTAAAAAGTATTGAAACGGTTGCAAGCTTTAATATAATTATTATTTCCAGCACTCCTCCTGCATACTTCAATATGCTATTCAATTGTTATGTCTTAATAAAGGTATAATAATATTCAACATTACAAATCTGGCAGGAATTGGAAGCTGTACTACAAAACATTTTTTTTTTTTTTAAATCACACTGTTTTATTCCACGGCTTTAAATGGGAGTGATTTTAACTATTTTTTTTAAATGCACCGGAGTGTTGGATTTTATATTGTACCACCAGATTTTAGGATTTTAATGAACGTGATTTTAATTTGTTTTATTTATACTTTGTGATGAATTGTGTTTAGTGGCTATTTTCCGTGTGTGAAAGGCGATTTTGTTTACAGTAAAGCTGAAAGCACTTTAAAATAAATCTAAATCTGAACTTGGAGAGGCAGGGGATTATGTATAGTTGCTTCTCTCAGGCAGTGCACAATTGAGCAACATTTGTCTGCGTTGGTAACTGGACTCTGCTTCAGCGGGGCTATACTGTGCCAACTTCCAGCATTTCAAAGCCCCTTGACCTGCAGTACAGTGTTCTGTGCATTTAATGATCCCAGTACCCCAGTACGGTTTCATTTGTCTCTTGAAGGGCTGCTGGTAACCATTGCGCATGTATCTGCTGTTCACTTGCTAGGTTTCATTTTATTTTCCTGTCCTTTACTTGATTACTCACTCCCTCCCTTCCTGAATATGTAAATGAGTTCTGCACCACCTCAGCACCAGCTCCGCATCAGTGCACCACCTCCACATCAGTGCACCACCACTAGTGCAGCACCACCTCAGCACCAGCGCAGCACTACCTCAACATCAGCACAGCACCACCTCTGCAACAGTGCACCACAACCAGCGCAGCTCCACCTCCACACTAGCGCAGCCCCACCTCAGCAGCAAACTCAGCATCAATGCAGTATCACTTCAGCATCAGCGCAGCACCACCCGACCACCAGCGCAGCACCACCACCTCAGCATGACTCAGAATTCCTCGGCACCGGCACAGCATCACCCAGCTCCACCAGAGCAGCATCTCCTCAGCATCACTCAACACCGCATCAGCACAGCACCACTCTGCATCAGTGCACCACCACCTTTGCAGCACCAATTCAGCACCAGCACAGCATCACCTTAGTGCCATCTCATTATCACTCACCACCACCTCAGCACCACCTCAGCACCAGCACCAGCACAGTATCAGCAAAGCATCAGCACAGCACCACCTCAGCATCAGTGCAGTACCACTTCAGCATCAGCACAGCAACACCTGAGCAGCACCACCTCAGCATCAGCACAGCACCATCTCAGAATCAGCACAGCACCATCTCAGCATCAGCACAACACCACCTCCTCATCAGTGCAGCACCAACTGAGCATCAGCGCAGCACCACCTCAGCACCAGTGCTGCACCACCTCAACATTAGCACAGCACCATCTCAGCATCAGCACAGCACCATCTCAGCATCAGCACAGCCCCACCTCTGCATCAGTGCACCAACACCAACGCAGCCCCACCTCAGCACCAGCACAACCTCACCTCAGCAGCAATTCAGCACCAACACAGCACCACTTCAGCATCAGCACAGCACCACCTCAGATTTCAGCGCAGCATCACTTCTGCACAGCACCAACTCAGTGTCACTCAGCACCACCTGAGCACCAGCGCAGACCTACCACCTCAGCATGACTCAGCACCACCTCAGCATAACTCAGCACCACCTCAGCATCACTTAGCACCACCTCAGCATCACTCAGCACCACTTCCGCATCGCCTGAAGACCACCACAGCACCACTTCCGCATCAGCACAGCATCATCTCAATATCAGCACAACACCACCTCTTCATCAGTGCACCAACACCGGTGCAGCACCACCTCAACATCAGCACAGCACCATCTCAGCATCAGCACAGCACCACCTCTGCATCAGTGCACCACCACCAGCACAGCCTCAACTCCGCACCAGCGCAGCCCCATCTTTGCACCAGCGCATCCCCACCTCAGCAGGAATTCAGTTCCAACGCAGTACCACTTCAACATCA
Source organism: Calotriton arnoldi (assembly GCA_963921515.1). Lineage (NCBI taxonomy): Eukaryota > Metazoa > Chordata > Amphibia > Caudata > Salamandridae > Calotriton > Calotriton arnoldi. The sequence continues at coordinate 1,315,745 of CAWUFW010005105.1, read as the reverse complement.
GCTCAGCACCACCTCAGCATCAGTGCAGCATCACCTCCGCACAGCACCAACTTAGCATGGTGCAGCACCTGAGCACCAGCTCAGCACCACCATCTCAGCATGACTCAGCACCACCTCAGTATCATTCAGCACCACCTCAGTATTGTTTAGCACCACCTCAGTATCGCTCAGCACCACCTCGATATCACTCAGCATCACCTGAGCATCACCTCAGATTTCAGCGCAGCATCACTTCTGCACAGCACCAACTCAGTGTCACTCAGCACCACCTGAGCACCAGCGCAGACCTACCACCTCAGCATGACTCAGCACCACCTCAGCATAACTCAGCACCACCTCAGCATCACTTAGCACCACCTCAGCATCACTCAGCACCACTTCCGCATCGCCTGAAGACCACCACAGCACCACTTCCGCATCAGCACAGCATCATCTCAATATCAGCACAACACCACCTCTTCATCAGTGCACCAACACCGGTGCAGCACCACCTCAACATCAGCACAGCACCATCTCAGCATCAGCACAGCACCACCTCTGCATCAGTGCACCACCACCAGCACAGCCTCAACTCCGCACCAGCGCAGCCCCATCTTTGCACCAGCGCATCCCCACCTCAGCAGGAATTCAGTTCCAACGCAGTACCACTTCAACATCAGCTCAGCACCACCTCAGCATCAGTGCAGCATCACCTCCGCACAGCACCAACTTAGCATGGTGCAGCACCACCTGAGCACCAGCTCAGCACCACCATCTCAGCATGACTCAGCACCACCTCAGTATCATTCAGCACCACCTCAGTATTGTTTAGCACCACCTCAGTATCGCTCAGCACCACCTCGATATCACTCAGCATCACCTGAGCATCACCTCCACACAGCACACTACTACCTCAGCATCACTCAGCACCACCTGAGTATCATTCAGCATCACCTCTGCACCAGCACACCACCACCTTGCACCACCTGAGCATCACTCACCACCATCTCAGTCTGCCCTCCGTCCGCTGCTGGTGTTGTAATTCAGGTATTATTTTCCAACCTCCACCCTCCGGTTGTCCCCCTCTAACAAAAAAAGCTATATCAAACAAGCATTAGAACAGGCAGGAAGAATTTGCCACTATTGCAAGGACAAAAAAACGAAGAAATTTTTTATGTTCATTTTATTTTAATAGGGTCGTTCAGTTGTACATAATGCCTTCTTAGTTATATATATGGTAACAAAAATGTTTATAACACTTTTTTATTATAAGTTTTCAACATGCTACACAGCAGCCACACTGCTCTACAACATTGCTTAAAGACATTGGCAAAGCCATTAGCTCTGGCTAAACACTTATAAGGTCCCAAAGGCGAGACCTATTGGCTACGCCAATGCTTGTTTTTCTATTGCAGCTTGTGCGGCGGCCAGAAAAGGGCCACAGCACAAGCTGCAATAGAAAAATAGATGTTTTCAAACATCCCTGCAAGGATGTTTAGGGGGGCACCACAGATGACCCCTAGGCCCTATAGCAGAGGGCCAGGGGGGAAGTCACTTTCCGCCTGCATTTTCATGGCGGGTGGACCATCATGAAAGGGCAGGCAGAAAGCGACATTGTAATCCCGATGGCATAGCCAAGGCTGGCTCCACTGCCATTTTGGGATTACAATTCTGCCCGCCACCCTGACGGGCTCAGTGAGCCCGTCGGAAGCGTAGCGGAATCCCCCCATGTGTTTCCCCCTACTGGCAGAATCATAATACAGCAGTCGTATGGAAACCTATGATGTCGGGCAGAAAGCCTCCGAGCTGTCGTATGGCCTTCTGCCCGACCTCATAATGAGGGTCAAAGTGTTGTTCCTTCAGTCACCTTTAGGATCGAGTACAATAGTAATTGACAAGAGCAAACAGGAAGGAGATTAAATGTCCCTGTGAACAAAGTTGTTTACATTCTGCATAGTCACTTTAAGAAGGGGGTGTAATGATGTTGATAATTTGGTATATGTGACCAAGCTTGCATTGATTTGATTGCGGCACAGTCACTTTATTGGAGTAGTGCAATACGGACAATGAATTCAGTAATTTGATTCTCTTGTGATTTAGAACTAAGTGCAGTAATAATGGACACACAGGTGATAAATATAAAGAAAAATAAATGTCCCTCTGAATATAGTTGTTTAAATTTTGCAAAGTCACTTTAATAGGTAGGTGCAATGATGTGGATAATTAGATATATATGACCAAGCTATTGTTGGTTCAATTGCTGCACAGTCACTTTTTTGGAAAAGTGCGATATGAACAATGTATCTTGTGATTTGATTCTTTAATTTTACAGCTGATGTGGTTCATGATGGCTTTATGTAAGGAGAATAATAACAATGCACATAATGAGTGATACTCTGGTTATGATGAAAGAATTATGCAGGCAAATGTGACTCAATTGAATCTTTACAATGTATGATGCTTTTAAAATGGAGGGTAAAGATTGCCATATAAATCTCAAATCATGCAGTATAGTTGTTGTGATTTGGAAAGTGACGAAAGACTGTGGTCAGGCACTTTATAGGTGTGGTGGAGGAAGTAAGAACATGGTCCAGTAGAAAAGGATAGCCAGAATGCATCTGCCATTGTATGGCATTCCTTCATGCACTTTGTTCTGTTTAAGCAAATAAAAGAATGGTGGGGTTACAATCCCTGGACTGCCACTGTGGTTCCTGCTGGTTATCGGATAAGAATGGATATAAATGTATATATAACATGAAGTATGTTGTTAATTCTGTTGAACGCCAAACCACAGTGGGTGCTGAAATATGCATAGAGCAATGAGCTGTATTGTAACAGCGTCTGTTACACCAGTAAAGACAGACATGGCACTAGACAAGCGTGATTACAGAGTCCTTATCTTTATTCAGGCCCAATCATGGATCAACAAAATGACTCGTATCAGCCGTATCCCAAGTCTTATTCACGTTGGCCATCAGTTACATTACACTCCATTTAAAATCAATAGCATTGTGTGGCGCATCACATGGTCAAAGGTGGCAATACTCTCTACTGTGCTTTATGCACTCTATGGGTTTGGATAACAGCAGCCATCTTATAATGTGCAAAGTATACGCATATTGTGGTAATGCAATGATTATACATTACTATGAATTCTTATCGAAAAAATCATGAAAGCAATCTATGTTTCTTGATATTCAAAATTGATCCTTAATGTATAATTTAAGTACACTTATTAATCACAAATATGAAATAAACTCACTTATTACAGTTACCATGGTCACCACTTTCTCAATCTTGCCTTTGAGTTATATATTTTACTCTTCCCCATATTACAATGAAACAAACACCAATCACTAATACATATCTAATCAGTAATCTTGCCCAAGTAGGTTTCAAAAAGGAACCAATTCATGAAGTGCATAGTGATCAAGCCAGCATCAGCAATACCGCCCCTACCAGTCTCATCACACAGCTGCTAAATAATTGATAGTATGTCAAGCATGGCATCATTAATAAATCTTCTCCCCATGCCGTTCACAATAATGTCATCAATGATGTCATTCCAAATGCTGCAGTGATGTTATCAATGATGTCATAGAACGTCATGAGTGATGCAGTATGTGAGGTAAATAGCAGTCCCTTTATTACATTCTTAACTATAACGCCACTTTAACCTTTGTTTTTTTTCAGTGTATTTCTATTTTTTTAATGTAAAGTAATATATCCATCACTATGCATGGCTTAGGTTTGGTCGCCAGGCGATGTGCCCTTATCCCCGTGGGCCCCCTGCAGGCCATTCTGCACGAACACCCGCGGGTGCCCAGCCCCTTGCTGTGCATGGCTGTCAGCGTGCACAACATACAGTTGAGAGTAGGGTCTGGGTGACGTGGGGTTTGGCACACTCTGCCGCACATGGATGACTATGTGCAAACTTACTTTGTCAAAAGTTTATCAATAACTATAATCAAATGTATATTACATAAGTTAACATATTGCATTGTTTAAAGTGTTTGATAAAAGTAATTATCATAAAATATTTTCAATAAAGACTTTAAAAAACCTTTAACATGTCTGTGAGTCTGTCTTTAACATCTTTCAAGGCACAAAGAGAACACATAGACCCAACCTCTAGAGTTCCTCGTGATCCATCTGAAAAGCATACAACTCCAGCGTGGAGGGCTTTTGAACAATATGGTTAAAAAAATATGGTTATCAAAAGCTCTCCTGGAGTCATGTATCTAATGATTCAGGTGACTTACTGTTTTTTTTATAATGCTGCTGGGGATCTGATCTGCTGCATTCCCTGCAGCCCACCCAACATTAAAAACATGTTTGGTGGTTACCCTGCCTCTTCTAGGGGCACCACCAGCAAGTACATATGTTCTTCAAAAAAGCCCCAGGGTGTTAATGGGCCCTCCTTTCTGGAGCAGTGAATAACAAATGAGCAGCTCCTGCTGATCATTTATTATTAATTATTTTTAAATGTTAATTTATTAATTAATTTATTAATTAATTTAAAAAAAATATTTATAATTTGAATGCCATGATTGCCACCCACCAAGGCCCCCTGCTGGCTCCCCTGCCAGCACCCATTGTGAGTTATGGTGGGAGCCAGCATTTTTTTCCCTCTGGGTGCCCCATTGGTCATCCAAGATGCCCAGAACATATAGTCATTAGGGGTCACAGGCGACGCCCCAGGGCTCCCACGGCCCCTTCTGACTCCCCTGGTGGCAGCCAGTGGCTTATAATACTGGTGGGTGCCCCGGTGTTCAATCAGGGCACCCACAATGCTTTAATCATTGTGGGCAGTGGGGTGCTGGTTGAAGCTTGCCCCATTGCTTAGCTCCTGCCCAGGCGGGAGCAGTATTTTGCAAAGTTATGTTCCTTGCCCGGGAGAGTGCAAACAGAGAATAGATTTATATTCCCGGACCGCACTCTTCCAGGCAGGGAACACAGCAGTGTCCCAGGAGATGGGGTCACCGCAGCACTGCGATCGAGCTCCGGGGAATGGGCTCCCCACAGCTGATCTTTGGGGAGGGGGGCTCCCATGTACGCCACCCTAAGTGGCCTCACTGGCCCCAGTGAATGGGATCCACAGGGCCTCTTCGAGGCTTGGGGCGGGGGGCCACACGCTCCCCTCCTCATTTTAAAATGATCCCCGCCCCCGTATCACTCACTCAATCGTTATATGCTGCCACTTCTGTTGATTTTTTTTTTTGCAAAAGAAGATCCGTAAATAATGGATCAGGGAACCTAGCAAATAGGGAAGAGGAGGGGTCTACTAAATGATTTTATTCTTGCTCCTAGTTGGCAAAAGATAAAAAGGGGTTAATAAAAGGTCCGCTTATGGGAACGAGTAGGTCATATTGACGGAGGCTAGCCGAGTCAAGGTTTATTCAGGCTCCTCCACCCGGGCTGACCATGGGGCTTACTTTTGCCAGTTATTAAATACTACGTGTTCAGTATAACCGTATGTACTATATCTAGCGCTGACACAATAAGTGCGCGCCCCATTGTTTTTCTTATTTTTCACTTTATTACAGGTTTGCACGGAGTGGTACACATGGGGCTGGCCCCCATGTTGTCCTGAAGAAGAGGTTAGGGGACACCTCGAAACATGTTGACTTAAAATATCAGGGACATTTAATTATTTTCCCTTTTATTAACCCCTTTTTATCTTTTGCCAACTAGGAGCAAGAATAAAATCGTTTACGTTCACTAGTTAGGTAATTTTTAACAACCACTCACACCACTCCCCCTTCACTGCACCACACATAGTCATATCTTAAAAATTAGTGCTCCTACGTAACTATCGCAAGTCGCAGCACGCCCCAAGCAGTAGATGCTTGGGATGGCCCCAATGATGAAGCATGTCACCTAGGGGAAACCTTTGGTGAGTGAGGGGACTCAAGAAAAGAATTTTCTTTTCCCTTTATTGAGGTGTGTCTCACTCATTTAGTAGACCCCTCCTCTTCCCTATTAGCTAGGTTCCCTGATCCATTATTTACGGATCTTCTTTTGCTTTACAAGTACCCAGGAGGACGAACCTAGCCATATCCTCCTCTCCCCCTCTCTTTGTTTTGATTTTTTTTTTTGTTCACCATGTTCAATACCTTGGTTGGTATTAGTTTGATTACGTAATATAACCTTGAAACGCAATGCAGATGCAGTTTTGCATGTTGTTCATCAGATATGAACTGGAGTGGTTTAACTGCGTGCCAGACCTGAAGTGGTTACTGTAGTGGGACCTCGGCCCCAAATATTCTTCTAATTGTTTCCTTTTGGCTGAAGGCTGTATTGGATTGGATTGTTTTATTCTAAGTGACACTAGCATGAGTGCAAAGCTGCAATACTGTACATTATCCAACTGCTAAATAAAAACAAGTTAAGAAAAAAAATATCGGCACCAGCGGATGTGGCACCCGGGACCTCATGAAGGCTTAGGGAGGGGCTGCACACCCCCTCCTCACACATTTTTTAAATGGGCTGCCCCCCAGGCCCTGAACCACCCCGGCAGGTTAAAAAAAAAAAAAGAAAAGGTGTAAGACAGCCATCTTTTTTCTATTTTTTCTTCACTTGGCACCATTGAACCTCCACGGAGCTGAGGCTCTGATAAAGAAAAATGCTGGTTTTGACCCCCCTAACCAGGCCTAGGGGTTTAGGGTATCCCTACCCTGCCCTCCTATATTTATTTTTTAACTTTTGTGTAGGACAGGACAGGGGACCAAATCCTAAATTGGCTGCCACCACATCTTTGTTGATGAGGTGGCAGCCAATTAGATCATTTCTTTTGATCTGTCAGATCTGTGGATCCTGTTGAAATATCTATACATTTTTAACCTTAATTTCTCAAAAATTACAGAGTGGATTTACACCAAATCACAATAAGTAACGCTTTCTGGACCAAAATCTAGCTTTCTGCCAAATTTGGTGTAATTCCTTTTTGCAGTTGTTGTGGTATTTCTGTTCAATTTTCTTATGGAAAAATGAATGTGGAAAACGAGTTTTGTAACCCCCCTTTTTTTCTTCGCCCCTGTTTGATGGATCTCCCGAAACTTTCCAGGAAGGAGCTGAGGTCAATGAGACTTTTTGTGAGGATTAGTCAAATGGCACCTAATTTTCAAGAAAACCAAAAACTTGTTTTCCTTTGGAAACGTGGTCCTAACTATAACTATCCACTGGTTACCTGAAGTAATAACATGAATATTACCTGATTAAAGGGCAGTCACAATGTCATGATTGGATCAAGGAACCTGTGGGTATGATAGAGAAAGGTATTTAGTGCATTGTCGCAGAAGGCAATGTTATTACTGTAGCCTACCAAAGATAGGAATTCCCTTCCTTCCCTAACCATTAACCCATAGGTGTCCCTGTTATCTCAATGTCCTGAACAGAAATCGACATTTCTAAAGAGTTCACAACACCGCCAAAACCAAGCACCCTAACTAACGCTGGCTGAATACAATTTGCAATTTTCATTGGTTTGCATATATTTTCATTTATAAACACACATTGAAAGCTCTTGCCTGTACATAAAATTGCCACCTGTTCACATATAAGGGCCTTATTTCGATGTCAGTCGGAGTTGCCTCCAACCAACACCGTCTCGGTGTGTGAACCGCCCGACCATAGGTCGCCGGTTCCGCACACCGAATTATGGTGCTACTGTACGTGGTGCGGTTGCAAACTCACATTTCTCTATGGGAGTTGTGCGGCAGGAAGAAACCACCAGCAGCACAATCTCTCATTGAGAAACGGGAGTTTGTAAAAATCCCTGGCAGGCTCCATTTGACAGGCACCTAATGGTTCCTGCCACACGGTGCAGGGATTTTCATGGGGACACCATAGGTGCCCCCCAGGGCCACAACCGGAGGGCCAGGGTGGAATGGGCCCTGCTAGAGGCCCCCAAAGTCACTTTCCGACAACATGGAACGGCTTTCGGAAACCAAAATCATAATGCCGACGGCTGAAACGCCGTCCTTAAGAGATTATGAACCCATTCCAACTGCCCAATGGGCTCCTTGAGCCCGATGGAACCGAGTTGGTGTCCCCGGCAGGTTTGCACTCCGACCTTCAACATTGTAATTCAGCGGTCAGAGTGTAAGCCTACCATGTCGGTCGGAAAGACTCCAACCAGTGGTAATAAGGCCTTATGTGTTTTTCACCTTTAGACACAGCGCATATGGATTTGTCTGCCATTGCACTTTTTATGTGCATTTGCACACTTTCTATGTGCTCTACAAATTACTACTCTATATGTGTAGTTACTATACTTGTCTGGTTTAATAAAAAGCACCCATAAGACTAGTGGTTTTACTTCATTAATTGTATGCTTAGAATATTCCTTTGCTTGTCTACAAAGTTCATATGAATGAATTCCAGGTGAACTATTGTTTTGAGTATACATCACAGGCCTAAGGCCATGCACTGTGGGGTTTGCCCACAGGGCCCAACTATCCACTGGTACCAAAACCCAGCTGCGCACAGCCTTTGCCCATATGCAACAGGGGTTGTAGGCTAGACCCCAACCAGGGGTTGTCGGGCTGCACCCAACTCTCAGCAGGTTTCCAACCTTGCTGCACACAGCCTATTGCCAAGCACAGCAGAGGTGGCCTGTGTCCAGTCCTCTGCAGGCATCCCTCTGCAGACACCCAACCACCACTATGCACAAAGTAAGTTAACATGGTTTGCCCGCAGGGCTTGGCCTTACAGCCAGGCCCTGTGGTTAACCCTGCACAGGTGACCAGCCCCTACTATGCACAAAAAATGTCTCCCAAATTTTATGATTCAAAAATGAATGAGCTGTGAAGCAACTGAGAAGATAGATAGGGTGAATAAGCAGATGTGGAAAGGGCATGGGATTTAGGTGTGCCACACTTTTGTCACAAATTCAGCATGATAGCCGTCTAGTTGTTCATTAGAACACTGAGGTGAAGCTGCAGTAGAACATAAGTGGCAGTTGGTTCTGGTATTGCAAGTCCATGTTTCACTCATCATAGCAGATTTTTTTCCTGACATTGATGTCGAAGAAATGTGATAATGTGTAGAAAATATTTCATCATTTTAGAGCACTATCCTTAATGTCTATGATAAAATGAATTCCCCACCCATGTTGTTCATTTCTAAAGGGAATTATTTATTTTTACAGCTTTGATTCGATTCCGTCAAGATGGTTATTCAGTGTGCCACACTTGTGTCATAAATACAGAATGTTAGTGCTCTAGTTGTTCATTTGAACACTGTGGTGAAGGTGTACTAGAATAATTAGGAATCAACTGTCAGGCTGCTGCTGGAGTTGGAAGAACATATTTCAATAGGCACAGCAGATCTTTTTCTGAGATTGATGAAAGGATATTTGAGGATTTACAGAAAATCTGGCCTGATTTTAGTTTTCTGGACCACTTACCATACTTTCTATGGCAAAAAGATCCCCTTTGCTGAAAATCCTTGCAGTTTTACAGGTTTGATTCAATCAAGATTGCATTCAATTGTGCCAAATTTCAGAATGTCAGCGCACTAGTTGTTCATTATACCACTATGTTGAAGCTGCAGTAGAACAGTGGGAATAAAATGACCGACTTTTGCTTCTGTTGGAAGTAAATGTTTTATTCAGAATGTCAGACTTTGTTCTCACACTGCTAATGAAGATAGTGTGAAATTATTCTAAATGTGTTCTCATTTCAGCTTCTGGAGCATCTTCCAGAGCCCTTGTGAGAAAATCATGAGAGAAAAACATTTTGTCTTAAACAGGCTTCCTCAGATCCCAGCAGAGGATCAGCATTTTTCACTGGCTAAAATCACCTCAGAACGCACCGCCATGTCTAAAGTTTGTTTGGTGCTACCAACAAACTCTTAAATTTTGACTAATATCTGAATACGAATCACCCCTAATATGTTTTTGTGACTCCCAAAAGCAGGCTTTCACTACAATGCATTTCAATGGGTATAATGTCCCCGAGTCCTTTATTGGCTACCACAACAAGTTGTCCATTTTGTGGCCAGTCAATCAATTGAGGGGCTCCCGGTACGTTTTTCTCCACAACAGCAAAGTGACGTAAGTGGGTCAGACCGGCATCCAACAACATGGAATCCTCTTTGGCTTCAGCCTGCAAACTTGCTCTGCTGAGGAAATCCAACTTCTGAGAGCATTTAAGTCCAAAGATAGAAATCATCACCGGGCCCAACGCAAAGCAGTGTCCGATTTTCGTCGATGACTTCCTGGGCGCAAACTCCAGACTTTTCTGGCACAGAGCTTTTCCCGCCTTTGTTGATGGTTTGACCGAGACCCCGTCCTTCGGCAACCCATTGTGGATGGGCTCATCTTCGGTTCCAGCCTGCAGCCCTGCCCTGCTGAGGACTCTACCTTCTTGATAATGTTGTATGTGTGAAGGTAACATTTTTGACCGGGACAAATACAACCTGGGTATCTGTTTCATGCTCCATTGCTGTGGGTTTTAAAGTTTACCCTTGCCCCGGTTTAGCGCGACAAATATTCTGCAATTGCCACTTTTAGATTTTTGTGCTATTTTCATCTAATATTTAAAAATAAAAATCTCTAGGTCCGTCTATTTGATTTTTGTTGTGTTGGTGTCATTTTGGCAATCAAATTGTTCCCTGTTTTTATAAATTGGAGTGGGATTTTCTTAAGTTAAGTCTCTCTACTCTGTCCCATAGTTAGCAGGGATTGTGTTCATATTTAATTACAGACTATGGGGCCGATTCCGATCTCGGTCGGAGGCGCACCCAATACCATTCGGTCGGGAAAAAAGCCATGCGAAAGCCAGTTTCCCGACCGATCCGTACAGCACACCGAACGAGCAAGTACGATGCGCACAACAGCAAAAATTCCGGCCGAGCCGTACTCACCCAAACCAGGTCCTGTTCTCCGACCGAGGCGAATCCGGAAACGCCGAATCGAGTCGCACGGAAGGGAAAATGCAGCCCCGTCCGGCCGGACAAGTACGATGCGCTTTCCGTACGCGCCGAACCCGTCGCTACGCACGGCACGTCAAAGCATCCGGGAGAGGCGCACATAAGCTCCGAATCGCGCCACAACACGATCCACGGCTACGAGACGAACACAGCACAGACGAGGACGACGCGAAGCGACGAGGACGAAGCGAAGCGACGAGGACGAAGCCAAGCGACGAGGACGACGCGAAGCAACGAGAAGGACGAACGACACGAACCAACCATGAATCCCTTCGTCCCGATCATACCAATATTCTACATCTACTACCGGAACAGGCACGGACGCGTACGGCGCAGAAGGTAAGTCAGACACCAACCACAAAACACATACAACACGTACACGACACATCACACACATACACTGGGAATCTGAATATACTTGCAACAGCAGCACCATAGGGGCGGGATGCCCATCACCAATGCCACATATGCACACAGGGGCCTGAATGCGCGCCACCACCCCAACCCAGGGGGGCTGGATGCCCACCACCACTACCACCCTTAGCCAGGGGGCAGGATGCCCACCACTACTACCACCCTTAGCCAGGGGGCAGGATGCCTACCACTACTACCACCCTCACCCAGGGGGGCAGGATGCCCACCACTACTACCACCCTCACCCAGGGGGGCAGGATGCCCACCACTACTACCACCCTTAGCCAGGGGGCAGGATGCCTACCACTACTACCACCCTCACCCAGGGGGGCAGGATGCCCACCACTACTACCACCCTTAGCCAGGGGGCAGGATGCCTACCACTACTACCACCCTCACCCACGGGGGGCAGGATGCCTACCACTACTACCACCCTCACCCAGGGGGGCAGGATGCCCACCACTACTACCACCCTCACCCAGGGGGGCAGGATGCCCACCACTACTACCACCCTCACCCAGGGGGGCAGGATGCCCACCACTACTACCACCCTTAGCCAGGGGGGCTGGATGCCTACCACTACTACCACCCTTAGCCAGGGGGCAGGATGCCCACCACTACTACCACCCTCACCCAGGGGGGCTGGATGCCTACCACTACTACCACCCTTAGCCAGGGTGGCAGGATGCCTACCACTACTACCACCCTCACCCAGGGGTGGCAGGATGCCTACCACTACTACCACCCTTAGCCAGGGGGGCTGGATGCCTACCACTACTACCACCCTTAGCCAGGGGGCAGGATGCCCACCACTACTACCACCCTCACCCAGGGGGGCTGGATGCCTACCACTACTACCACCCTTAGCCAGGGGGCAGGATGCCTACCACTACTACCACCCTCACCCAGGGGGGCAGGATGCCCACCACTACTACCACCCTTAGCCAGGGTGGCAGGATGCCTACCACTACTACCACCCTTAGCCAGGGGGCAGGATGCCTACCACTACTACCACCCTTAGCCAGGGTGGCAGGATGCCTACCACTACTACCACCCTTAGCCAGGGTGGCAGGATGCCTACCACTACTACCACCCTTAGCCAGGGGGCAGGATGCCTACCACTACTACCACCCTTAGCCAGGGGGCAGGATGCCCACCACTACTACCACCCTTAGCCAGGGGGCAGGATGCCTACCACTACTACCACCCTCACCCAGGGGGCAGGATGCCCACCACTACTACCACCCTCACCCAGGGGGGCAGGATGCCCACCACTACTACCACCCTTAGCCAGGGGGCAGGATGCCTACCACTACTACCACCCTCACCCAGGGGGGCAGGATGCCCACCACTACTACCACCCTTAGCCAGGGGGGCTGGATGCCTACCACTACTACCACCCTCACCCAGGGGGGCAGGATGCCTACCACTACTACCACCCTTAGCCAGGGGGCAGGATGCCCACCACTACTACCACCCTCACCCACGGGGGGCAGGATGCCTACCACTACTACCACCCTTAGCCAGGGTGGCAGGATGCCTACCACTACTACCACCCTTAGCCAGGGGGCAGGATGCCTACCACTACTACCACCCCAACCCAGGGGGCTGGATGCCTACCACTACTACCACCCTTAGCCAGGGGGGCTGGATGCCTACCACTACTACCACCCTTAGCCAGGGGGCAGGATGCCCACCACTACTACCACCCTCACCCAGGGGGCTGGATGCCTACCACTACTACCACCCTCACCCAGGGGTGGCAGGATGCCTACCACTACTACCACCCTTAGCCAGGGTGGCAGGATGCCTACCACTACTACCACCCTTAGCCAGGGGGCAGGATGCCTACCACTACTACCACCCTTAGCCAGGGGGCAGGATGCCCACCACTACTACCACCCTTAGCCAGGGGGCTGGATGCCTACCACTACTACCACCCTTAGCCAGGGGGCAGGATGCCCACCACTACTACCACCCTCACCCAGGGGGGCTGGATGCCTACCACTACTACCACCCTCACCCAGGGGGGCAGGATGCCTACCACTACTACCACCCTCACCCAGGGGGGCAGGATGCCTACCACTACTACCACCCTTAGCCAGGGGGCTGGATGCCTACCACTACTACCACCCTCACCCAGGGGGGCAGGATGCCTACCACTACTACCACCCTTAGCCAGGGGGCTGGATGCCTACCACTACTACCACCCCAACCCAGGGGGCTGGATGCCTACCACTACTACCACCCTTAGCCAGGGGGCAGGATGCCCACCACTACTACCACCCTCACCCACGGGGGCAGGATGCCTACCACTACTACCACCCTTAGCCAGGGGGCAGGATGCCCACCACTACTACCACCCTTAGCCAGGGGGCAGGATGCCCACCACTACTACCACCCTCACCCACGGGGGCAGGATGCCCACCACTACTACCACCCTCACCCAGGGGGGCAGGATGCCTACCACTACTACCACCCTCACCCAGGGGGGCTGGATGCCTACCACTACTACCACCCCCACTCATAGGATGGACAATGCATGACACAACAAGCACACCACAACCTAGGGAATGCAAGATTAAGACATCCCCCCACCACCATGACAAGCGTGTGTAGGCTGTGTCAAATGCCTACAACACCGAACATGACTTTCAACATACAATGTGACCCCCTAGCACATGTGCCACACATATATGTGTGTGGCACCCACAATGCAAGCAGCCCATGACCATTGTGGCAATGGGGCCTAAACCCCCATCATCACAGTGACCAAAAGGTAAGTGTGGGGTCCATAGCTGAAGCACATTTTGACCATTGTGGCAATGGGGTCTAAACCCCCATCATCACAGTGACCAAAAGGCAAGTGTGGGGTCCATAGCTGAAGCACATTTTGACCATTGTGGCAATGGGGTCTACACCCTCATCATCACAGTGACCAAAAGGTAATTGTTGACAAAGAAAGAGCTGCAACTGCCAAACTGCATGGATCATTCCTGCTCACAGAACCAAAAACTCATCTGTGGCAAAGTAGTGTATGTGTCCCATTGCAACATAAATTGGGGGAGCCAAATACTGCAGTGCAAATGAAACATTCCTTTGGCCATGTGCAGACAAACAACACCCATGGGGGCTGAGACCGTCAACAGTCATCAATGACACAATGACAGAAGTGACCATCAGAATGCAGAACCACATATTTGCACCAATGGGCACACAAATGCAGATACCCTGTGGAGACAGCAGATGTGAGGTGAACAGATACCATACCATGGCAGCAATGGGACACACAAACCATGATCACTGTGCTGACCGATGACCTAGGAGTCCCAGGGACAGCAGGGGAAACACACCAAACAACATACAGCCAATGGCACACCCAAGATATGCCAATGCAGTGGTGCAGATGCACAAACACAAACAGGCAGACCAACACTGTCATCATACACAGCAGGTGAGGGGTGGGGGTGCCAGTGTCCCCAGGCAACCACACAACACATGAGGAGAGCTGAATACCAATCATACAGATGTGCATACACTGCCACACTAAGGTAACTCATGGATCCAAATCCCCTATGTGGGCAAGCAGGCATTGTCAGGTGAGAGGGAGCACAAAACACACATGTCACACAGGCACGTAGGAACAACAACTGACACAGCAAGTCACAGACACACCACAGCACCACCCCCAGGGCCCCCACAATGTGGTGACCCTGGGCTGAATAAAAATACCACTGTGATGACAAAGCTAAATGTCGTTCACACTATGAACCACAGTCAGGTGTCCTGAGCAACAAACTACCATCACACCTACACAAGCACAAATCAATCAGCATGGCCAGTAAGCCAAGGCCAACATGGAGGCAGGGGCCTAGCCGGGCAACAACTCTCATCTGCACACACTCAACACCACACCCCTCGACCTCCAACAATGTGCAGCAGTGAAGTACACATGCACTGGTGACATTGCACATGCACCCATGACTATTCCAGGGTGGTGGGTGGGAACCAAGGTGTAGAAACACATCACACATGGACACTCAACAAGACTCCTGAATGTCTGACACACTGCACACTACGCTGTACATGGACATGACGGCAATACCACACCGACCAATGGGATCCCAGCCACAGTCACACACCAATGAAGAAGCCAAGGTCACCCACAAAGAACACACATAGACAACTTCCAACATTGCAGCTCTGACCCTGAGGAGTGGCAGCAGTCACACACACAACATGTCACAATCACTGAAAGATAACACAAACTGGAAATCACATGACAGGGGCAAACAACAAGTGCCAAGGGGAAACCTGACTGTGACCCATCTGCGTCTGCACACAAACTCAGCCCTGACAGCAAACACACCTATGGGTGACACCCTGATGACCAGTAATGTGCCATGCACCCACATCACAGAGAACACAGGGAGAAGACTTTGGGGGAACATAGCTCAAGTCAGCAAGCATCACAAACAGGTACAACACTAGGGATCACAGCATGCGCAGATGAATGGAAGTGAACACACAGACATGCACATACAACACACACCTTGGGTGCAGGCAATGTCACACGTGTACACACTGCCATGAGGGGACTCCACTCCTGTGTGAGGAAAGCTGTGCCATATGTTGCCTCAGTAGGGCCCCATCATGTCAGCTGAGCACTTGGTCACACAATCAACAATTAGCACCAAATGAGGGCTCCCATCACATCAGCCTGGTCATGGATGTGCCAACGGAATCATCAGCACAGATCCAACACACTTGTATAGCAATGTTGCACTGACTACACGGATGAGTCCCTCCCCATTGATGCCCAAACCTGCATGTCCACTGGAGATGGCAACACGGTCAGGGAAGTAGACAAATGCAACGATGGCAGGCACAACAGATGTGCAGGGGTGGAAGCCACAGATATGAAATTGCCAATGTAAGTAGGAAACCCATTGCCAAATACTGAACACATGACACCCTCAGATGCTGCTATTGATGACATGGATACACCACATGATAGGACACATTCCCCCTGGACCACATGGGTTCCTGCACAGTAACACTTCATAATCATGAGACCAGATATCACCATCACTGCAGCAAGGGCATGGTTAGCTGCACCAACAACATGTACATCTGAAGCATGAGCACTAGAGAAAAGAAAGTTGCTTTATTCAGCATATGTGTTGAGGCCAAACGAAGTCCTGAAAAAGAGCAAAGGCCAATGGCCAGTCCATTGTCAAAGTTCAAACAGGGTGACACTGGCAGATGTCACCCTACGCATGCCTGCACAATACCAGGGACAATCCACTAGGAGGGGCAACCGGGGGGCAGGCCAGGCACCGCAGGGACAGGATCAGGGCTCACCAGGGGGAGTCAGGGAAGGGGTGGTGGGTGCAGGAGAGCCACTGACAACTGCAGTGGAGGTGTCTGACATGGTGTGTGCCGGCACAACTGGGGGGCATGACACAGATGTCGTGGGTGCCGGCACAACTGCAGTGGACCCTGCAGATGGGGTGGACAGGTCCGCCACTGCAGTGCCCAAGTCAGACAGGGCGGTAGTGGACTCCACTGCAGTGCCTACCTCCAGGGGAGGAGAATGGGGAACAGGCAAGGTGGGTTGGACAGAGGGGGGACACCCTCACCACATCAGTGGCACAGACAAGCGCAGCGGGGGTGTGGTGCTGGGAGAGCAAGTGGCAGGGGGAGAAGGCCGGAGCATCTTGGGGATGGTATATCTGTGGGTGGGGGAACCTGGGGCAGGGTGTGGTGGGGGCACCTGTGCAGTGGGGGCCTGAGGGATGGAGGACGGAGACCTTGTGCCTGAGCTGCAGGGTGGTGGCGGGGTCTTGCTCTTAGCACTCCGGGGGACTTGCGGGTGGGGGCCTCAGTCCGTCTGCGCCTGGGGGAGGGTGTCCGGGGGCGAGGGGCACTCTGCTCCGTGTGGGTGGGCTTCCTCTTCCCCCGGGATGCTGGAGCAGCTTCATCGGTGGGGAAGAGGCCGAGGTCACAGAGGAAGAGCTGCTGTGACTTTGGGGTTGCAGGTGAGGCAAGGGAGGGTGCTTTGGAGGGAGAGGGAACTGAGGACTGCGCAGTGCATGTGGATGCGTGTGTGTGTTCCAGGGCCCCATCCCCTGTGAGTCTGGCTTCAGTCCCCTGAATGTGCGTGCGTGTGCGTTTTGTCATTGGCGTGTGTGTCAGTGTGCTGGATGTGTGTGTGCTGGTGTGTGCCTGTGCCAGTGTGTGTGTGCCTGGGATGGGTAAGGTGCTGGGGAGTGTGGATGGAGCAGAGGCAGGAGGGGTGAGGGACCGTTTGAGGAGGGACACTGCTGCCGTCAGGGAGGAGTCCATGGACCTATTGCCCCTCTGTAGGTCAGACATGCCCGATGAGATGCCCTCCATGAACGACACCAGCTGAGTCAACAGCGCGGTGTGCGCATGGAGGACACTCAGCATGGCTGTCTGCCCTACATGGAGCTGGCGAAGGAGGTACACAGACTCCTCACTCAGGGCAGCAGGGGACACAGGGGCAGGGGTGCGGTGCCTGGCCCAAAGGAGACACGCTCCCGGACATGGGAGCCTCCACGGACCTGGGGAATGGGAGCCGATGGGAGGGCGGTGGTGGTGCTGGTGGTGGCGGGGACAGCAACACTAGCTGGGGTGTGGTGGCTGCTGACACCCGCCTCCACAAGGGAGTCATCCTCCGAGTTGCTCTGGTCCTCAGCTGAGGTGGATGCTGCTGAGGACTCCTCGGTGTGGCTCCCCTCGCCCTCCGTGCCACTGGGTCCCTCCGACCACTCCTCGGCTGCTGACCCAGTCTGGCTCTCCGGCTCCTCCTGGTCCGTGGAGCTGTCCCCTTCCGTGGCCGTGGATGTATCTGCAAACAATGGGGAAACAGACAGACATCAGTCACCTGCACCAAACGCACACACCACTGTGAGCACAGCACATTACAGAGCAAGCCCTGGCATCATTAGTTGTACATTGCTAAAAGTGCCCTAATTGAACAGGAGAAGTCAATTGTCAGTCTGATGCCAAGCATGGCACTCACATCCCACATGGCCTTGCACCCATCTGTCTGGTGTCTGTTGGATTGCAACACCCCAGTGTTGACACATGCACCAAGTACACAGTAGTTGGACAGTGCAGAGGACACGGTGTGGACACATCACAGCTCTTGCCACTGAGTCAGTACAGGTTTACGGATGTAAGGGATGCCCAGAGTCAAATAGGAAATGCATGTGATGCATTCCAGCGACAGACACCATGATGCACCCATGTCCTGATAGCCAGCGCCACTATGGTGTGCATGTAGCACATGTCACTCCCCTGCAGGATCACCAATCAGTAGACACATGCCATGGCGGAGGCATGACTGCAAAGTCATACATCACTGTCTCAGTGATGTATGACTTTGCAGCCAGACAACAACACTCTGCACTGTGTCACAATAGTAGGTCATGGGGAATGCAAGTCCTGGAGCTGCACAAGTGCACATGTACATCCCCCACAACACATCCTCTTAACCCTCATCTGTCCAGGTCATACCTATTGGACATATGGGAGACCTGTGACACTACCCTCTGAACCTGAGCCCCTCACACTCTGCTGTGCATGGGGAACAGCTGCCTGAACTTCACATTTACATGCCCCAGTCTGCATGGGCAGCTGATCAGACACCTATGTGTCACACAAGTATCGTCTCCTATGGTCACATCTCCAGTGGCATGCTGAGCCCCTACCAAGAAACTCCACAGCAGTCCTGGCGACTAATCCACAGCACACTGACACAGAGGCAGACACCTGAGGGGTCAAATCACTGTGCACAATGTGTCCTCTGATACACGGGAGTGGGAGTACAGAGTGTATTGTATGGCCTGGAGTAGGCATGACTGTCCAGCCCCACATGAATGAGGGATGAGCCCTGGACTGTAGGCAGCTGGCTAAGTATGTGTGACACACGTCATATACATACTCCTGGGGCCCAAACATTGTTCCCACCCGCAGCATGGGTGTGTGCCAGGTACCCCAGCCACATGTGGTGGATCAGCTCAGCAATTGGACCACAGATCAAAGTAACACGCTGAATACATGTCAGAATACAGGCATTGTGTAAGCAATGGACCCACCCATGATGCCCACCACAGAGTCAGGGAAACAGATGCTGTCTCCCACCTTGAGTCAAGCAAACTGCAAGGACACAGTCCTAAGTGACAGAATTCCCTGCATGTAAGGGCCACACCTGGGTATCAGATGAGGAGTGGGCAGTGCACAATAGAGGGACATGGCTCCTGGACAACATGACTGCTGTACTGTGGCAGTTCAACCTGGCCCGAGGAGGGCACATAACATGTTAGACAGAGTACACAGTGCAGTCTTTGACTCACCCCCTCCTTGCTGCTCTCTGGCCTTCAGCTGCCCATCCAGGTCTGGAAAGACCACCGCCAGGATCCTGAGCATGTGGGGGTCAGGGTCCGTGTTCCGCCCCTCCTGCGAGGAGGCGACAGCTTCAGCTGGACCCGTGCAATCCTCCGGGTCCAGCCCCGAAGGTCCTGCCACCTCTTTTGGCAGTTGCGGATCCGGCGCTTGTAGACCCCCACGGACCGGACAGCCCGGACGATGTCCTTCCATATCTCATGCTTCCGATGGGCAGAAGCCTGTCAGGATGACAAAGTGATAAGGCCATTACTACACATGCAACATATCCGTGCATGACACAGTTGCATATACATGTCGCAATCACAGGGGCACATGGTGTACCCAGGCAGTGCACGGCTGCCCATGGACAGTTTTCCAGAAGTCACTACATGGTATCATAGCATGGGGAGTAAAACCCTGTTCAGAAGCACTGTCACTGCACCATACCTGTCCAGTGCAAGTCACTACACACTATGGGGGTGACAACTACTCAGTGAGCCTGCTAGCCAGTGGTGTGCTGACTCTCAGCCTTGCTAGTCAGACAAAATGCACATTCAGAAAGGCAGTGCACAGAACACTCACCTGCTCCCCTGGTGTCCCATACAGCTTGCTGTACTGTGGAAGTAGGCTGTCCAGCAGGGCCTGGTTCTCTTCAAGGCTGAAGGCTGGGGCTCTCTCCACAGTACGTGCCATTGCAGGGTCCAGAGGGGCAGAGACAGCAGCAGTGCAGTGGCAGATGTCGTCCTGGAGCATGTAGTGCAGGCAAGTGGGCTCTCAGGGGAACATGCAGCAATATATATGTGCTGGAGAGGCAGATACTGTCCCTTGTGTCCAAAGTGATAGGTCCAAGTCGTTTGCATCTTCTGAATCTGGCCAATCCATGGAATAGCAGCACCAAAACACGCCCACAGCATCCTTCAAAATTTCAACTTCATGACATACATGATTTTGCAACATTGTTGTGGGTGACCAACTGATTTTCCAGCAACCGACTCGTTCGAATATTCGAAAACGCGTCCGTTGCCAGGCAAGCCCATTGTCAATGGGTGCGCACCGATCGGTCCATTGAGGTACAACGCGCACAGGGGTACAACGCGTACCGCACACATTGAAAGCAATGGGCCGGCCGGAGGCACCGATCGGTCCATTGCAGTACAACGCGCACAGGGGTACAACGCGTACCCGCACACATTGAATGCAATGGGCCGGCCGGAGGCACCGATCGGTCCATTGCAGTACAACGCGCACAGGGGTACAACGCGTACCCGCACACATTGAATGCAATGGGCCGGCCGGAGGCACCGATCGGTCCATTGCAGTACAACGCGCACAGGGGTACAACGCGTGCACCCGCACACATTGAATGCAATGGGCCGGCCGGAGGCACCGATCGGTCCATTGCAGTACAACGCGCACAGGGGTACAACGCGTACCCGCACACATTGAATGCAATGGGCCGGCCGGAGGCACCGATCGGTCCATTGCAGTACAACGCGCACAGGGGTACAACGCGTACCCGCACACATTGAATGCAATGGGCCGGCCGGAGGCACCGATCGGTCCATTGCAGTACAACGCGCACAGGGGTACAACGCGTACCCGCACACATTGAATGCAATGGGCCGGCCGGAGGCACCGATCGGTCCATTGCAGTACAACGCGCACAGGGGTACAACGCGTACCCGCACACATTGAATGCAATGGGCCGGCCGGAGGCACCGATCGGTCCATTGCAGTACAACGCGCACAGGGGTACAACGCGTACCCGCACACATTGAATGCAATGGGCCGGCCGGAGGCACCGATCGGTCCATTGCAGTACAACGCGCACAGGGGTACAACGCGTACCCGCACACATTGAAAGCAATGGGCCGGCCGGAGGCACCGATCGGTCCATTGCAGTACAACGCGCACAGGGGTACAACGCGTACCCGCACACATTGAAAGCAATGGGCCGGCCGGAGGCACCGATCGGTCCATTGCTGTTCAACGCATCACTGTACATGTGACTGGCATATGTCAGCATGCCTGTCTCAGATGGACATATGCCAGCCACAGATAGCTCCCAGGGAGTGAGGGGCACACCTACATCACGACAGCCTGTCCAAACCTTATCATAAGGCATGTAAGGCTGCATTTCCTATTGTGTGTATGTTGGTGTACATGTTGTCCTGTGGGTGTCACCTGTGGGCAGCCACCCCCAGGCTGTGCACGTGTTAATGGGGACAGGATCCTGGGTGTTACGTGTACGTGACCACTGTGATGTGCAACTGTTCATATCTGTGCATGTGCCATGGTCACATTTCACAGTGGTGTTTGTGTATGTCATGTCACATACCCCGTGAGTCCCATGTGGGACGGTATGTTTGAGCCAGGGTGTCCCAGTGGCACAATAGTGATGGCCCTCCACAGTCTTTGTGCATGTAGTGTTTACAATGTCTCTGATTTCATGTGCACAATGGGAGACAGTCTCCACATCCACGTTGTGTGTGCATGGACTCTGATGTTGTGCGTGTGTGTCACAGACGTCCATGGCTCTCCTGCCATGGCAAGTGTGGCCACTACCTGTGGGGGTCATGTTTGTTTTGTTGTGGTGTACACATGATACTCCAGGTGATGCCAGTGTCCATGTGGCATTACAGGGTCCCTGGGAATGTGCCTGTCGTTGAGCTGTGGTGCCTGGGGCACATCTGTCCTCACATGTCACTGGGGGGTGACTGTGACACAGCATCATGATATCCAATGGGCCAACCTGGGACAAATTGATGCCACCTGTAGGACCGTGTTGACAGATGTTGGCCATGTATGTACCATACATGTCGTTCCGGTACTGCACACTTCATGTAGTTGTGCCTCATGATGATGTATGTTGGGATCTTGAGTGTGTTCAATGCCGCATATGTGGGGTGACTGACGATCTTGCTTACTTCTCCTCTGCACTGCAGGGCTCCTGCTGTCCATCGGCCATTCCCAGACCTGGCAACGATGGTGGAACGGGACAGCATCCGACGGTACCGCTTCACCAGGCAGCTGATTGAGGATTTTGCAGTGCAGTTGTCCCCACATTTGCAGCCTGGCCGGCCGTATCCTACAGCGCTGACCCCCAAGGTGAAGGTGATGGCAGCCCTACACTTCTTTGCCACCGGTACCTTCCAACATACTGTGGCGTCTGCTGGTGGGATGTCACAGACCATGTTCAGCCGTGTGCTCCGCGATTTCTTGGCGGCAATGTTGCTCTTCCTGAACCGGTACATCTATTTCCCTAGACTGCGACGACTCACTGACGTGAAGAGTGACTTTTATGCCCTGGGGAGGATGCCGCATGTCATTGGCTCCATTGATGGGACACATGTGGCTTTGGTACCACCACAGGCCCAGGAGCAGGCCTACAGGAACCGCAAGCACTACCACTCGGTCAATGCACTGGTGGTGTGTCTTGCAGACATGACCATCACACACGTGTGTGCCCGTTTCCCTGGTTCAGCACACGATGCCTTTGTGATGAGGAGTAGTCGCATCCCCAGGTTGATGGCACAGATGCAGAACCAGCGTGCCTGGCTTGTCGGTGTGTACTGACTTTGTGCCATTGTGTGTGATCTGATCTGTAGTATTCCGCCCACTTTTCCAAGTCAGCTGATGTGCACTTGTCTGTCCGTAGGTGACTCGGGATACCCCAACATGCCGTGGTTGCTGACACCCCTCAGGAACCCTGTGACACCTGCCCAGATGCGCTACAATGAGGCACATGGTCGGACCAGGAGAGTGATTGAGCGGACCTTTGGTCTCCTGAAGAGCCGCTTCCGCTGCCTGGACAAGACCGGAGGGTCCCTCCCATATGCCCCTGCGAAAGTGTGCAAGATTATCATCGTCTGCTGCATGCTCCACAACCTGGCAGTGCGGAAGGAGTTGCCTCTCATCCAGGATGACGATGACCAACATCCGCCACCTGTGGAGGATCCTGGCCTGGACCACGATGCCAGTGACGATGATGATGATGATGGTGATGGTGATGTCCGCACACAGCTCATCACCAACTTCTTTAGCTGAATGTGAGTATCCTGAGGTGTCATGTCAATGATGTGAGTTGGCATGATGTGTGGGTGGTGCTCTGGTGCTGTTGGAGTGTGTCCATGGGCTACTTGACTGGATGTGTGTTGCGATGTGTGGTGACAGGTGGGCTGTACTCCCCAACAGTGTTGACATGCTAACTTGGTTCTGGGTGGGTATCTTGTAACATGTATTGTGCATGAGTTTTGCTGTTCTGTCCTGTACTCCATTGCTTTTGACTGTGTGTCATTTCTGTCCTTCACAGGGTACTTTCAGATTCGTTTGGTCAACTGTGTCCACCGACAACGTGATTGCACATCCAGGCTGGTAGCTGTTGTGTCCCTACAGGTGATGTGCGCCACACCCATGGACTTCCTTCTGTCTACAGTTGTTGACTGTGTGCCCGCTACCAGGTGGGGTTACCTTGCATCTGTAGTGGTTACGGCATGTTGCTACTGTGTAATAAACCTGTGCTTCACTTAGTGATGTGCGTTGTCTGTGGTCACACATTTGACTGCCATTTGCTTACTGCACCTGTGGGCTACTTGACTACAACTGGGAATGGGTGTGGTGTCTGTGCATTGCACCGTCTTCCCTGGCAACATCAGTGTAGGCAATGAGTCAGATGGCCTAGGTGTGTATGTGTTGTGTAGCCCTGGTGGTGTGTCTCCCTCATATGTGTCACGTTGCCTGTACTCACATGCCTGTGTTGTCCTTGCTGTTGCAGTTCGCATACACAGTGTAATTTTGTTGTTCATCATCCCCATAACAGTACCCACGTTGGAATCACGACAGAGGCAAGTATGGTGTATTATTGTGTTTATTGTGATACATCTGTGATAATAGTGCATAGGATGGATTGTGCTGTACATGAATCTTGCAATCCCAAGTTCCTAGATGAATAGAAAGTCCAGGTAGACAGGATCCCCAGTATCGGGGCCACAGTTGTCTGACACATTGTTCCAACTTGTACTCCCCATGCAATGTGTGGGAGTAGTGTTGCCATCAACAGGGTGAACAGTCTGTGCACAAAGGCGAAAATCCAGAACAGGTTCAGGCTTCCTGGGAGTTGCGCTTGGCCATCAGCCTCTCACTTTCCCCTCCTCGGACGACCCCTCTTCTTGGGGGGGGCCCTCAAGTGCAGGCTGCTGCGGTGCAGGGGACTCTCCGCCAGAGTCCTCCTCCCTCCCTGTGGCAGTTGCAGTTTGTTCGGTACCAGATGTTGTTGGCACACAGGGAGGTGTGGACTGGTTGCTGTTCATCTGGCGGAGGCATTGTAAAATGTCCCTGTGCACCGCCGTCATCTCATGTAGTACATCCCACTTGGACTCCACGCGGGTCATGTGGGAGTCCACACGTGACATGTGGGAGTCCACACGTGACATGTGTGACTCCACATGGGACATGTGGGAGTCCAAGCGGGCATGATGGGCAGCCTGCTGCTGTTTGATGTCTCTGAGGAGCCCCACTACCTGGCTGAGCTCTCCGGTGCTGGACTGGTACGCATCAGCTATGCGTACCAGTTGTGGGTCTTCATGCACACCAGCAACGTCTGCAAGCAGCGACCTCTGTCTCCCACCCCTCCCACCACCCCTGCTGACATGTGCAGTGTGTGCAGTTGCACGCACAGATAACCCTGGTCCACCTTGGGGGTTGGTGGTGGTGGTGGTGTCCATGGCCCCAGGTTGGTCCAGGGTCACTGCGCTGGTGTTGTTCCTTATTCTGTCCATGTCGGCAGGGATGGTATTCGTGGTGACAGTCGTTGGAGGGGTGGGTGCAGGGGGTGCAGCTGGTGGACCTGCTGGTGCTGCAGCTGGTGGTCCTGCTGGTGCAGCATGTTGACTTGCACCGGATGTGCCAGGTTGTTCTTCATCGTCCGAGGAGGACAGAGGCTGTACGACGCCAGTGAGCTCGGCATCCTCTTGAGCCTGGGACTGGGACTCCTCAGCGTCTGCTGCTGTGTCCCTATCATCACCTGTTTTTGGGAGACACAAACAATGTATGTCATGTTTCTGCAGGCATCAGTGGTTGACACACCTGACAGTTGTGACTGTGCCTCGGGGTGCGGGCCTGTACATTGTATTGTCCTAAGTCGTCACAGTCAGGGGTTGATATTGGTGTGGCACATTGTCCTGCATTATTTGGGCATTTCTATGTATTCTCTGGGGTGTGAACATGGTCTGCATTGATTGTGTTTGGTTGACAGCCAGACCTCCTTCCCACCCACCCACCCACCCAGTCAGTTATCCCACCATGGAACGTGCTTGCATTGCAGGGAGTGTAAGTTGTCTCTCAGGATGTCAGTCAGAGGTGTCCTGCTGTTTGTTGGTGCACAGTTGGCAGCAGGGCCTTGTGCTCCCCGCAGCAGTAGCCAGTGTCAGCCATCTTGTGAGTCCTTCTCCACTCCCTGTGATGTGAGCATGGTTCAGGGTGGTGTTGATGGGCCAGTTGTGAGGCTGAGCAATGTCTGTGACTACGACTCCCATCATGCTATTGCCTCCACCCCCTTCCCAGCATGCCCATGCTTCCTTCCTTTTGACTCTGCTTCCCTGTGGGGTGGGCTGGCTGTGCTGACAGGATGGCTGGGAGTGTTGTCCTGGCAGTTGTTTGGCTAAGAGTCCCAAGAGTGTCCCTGTGCTTCACACAACATAACCCAGGGTGGTGGTGCTTTGTGGGATCTTGTGTTAGGATGGAGGGCATTGCATTCTACCAGGTGGGTACTGTGGAGTTTGTGTTGGGGGGGTGTGAGGGGAGGTGCTGGTGACTATGGTCAGTGCTGCAAGTCCCCCTTCCCACCCAGCCAGCCGGATATCCCACCATGGAACGTGCTTGCATTGCAGGGAGTGTAAGTTGTCTCTCAGGATGTCAGTCAGTGGTGTCCTGCTGTTTGTTGGTGCACAGTTGGCAGCAGGGCCTTGTGCTCCCCACAGCAGTAGCCAGTGTCAGCCATCTTGTGAGTCCTTCTCCACTCCCTGTGATGTGAGCATGGTTCAGGGTGGTGTTGATGGGACAGTTGTGAGGCTGAGCAATGTCTGTGACTACGACTCCCATCATGCTATTGCCTCCACCCCCTTCCCAGCATGCCCATGCTTCCTTCCTTTTGACTCTGCTTCCCTGTGGGGTGGGCTGGCTGTGCTGACAGGATGGCTGGGAGTGTTGTCCTGGCAGTTGTTTGGCTAAGAGTCCCAAGAGTGTCCCTGTGCTTCACACAACATAACCCAGGGTGGTGGTGCTTTGTGGGATCTTGTGTTAGGATGGAGGGCATTGCATTCTACCAGGTGGGTACTGTGGAGTTTGTGTTGGGGGGGTGTGAGGGGAGGTGCTGGTGACTATGGTCAGTGCTGCAAGTCCCCCTTCCCACCCAGCCAGCCAGCCAGATATCCCACCATGGAACGTGCTTGCATTGCAGGGAGTGTAAGTTGTCTCTCAGGATGTCAGTCAGTGGTGTCCTGCTGTTTGTTGGTGCACAGTTGGCAGCAGAGCCTTGTGCTCCCCACAGCAGTAGCCAGTGTCAGCCATCTTGTGAGTCCTTCTCCACTCCCTGTGATGTGAGCATGGTTCAGGGTGGTGTTGATGGGACAGTTGTGGGGGGGCAATATGTGTGAGTGCGACTCCCATGATGCTATTGGCTACACTGACTTGGCCAGCATACACAGAATTCCTTCCTTTGAGTGGTCTTCACTGTGTGTTGGTGTTGTTGTGGTGGCTACATGTGTGGATGTGTGTGTTAGTTCTATTTGTGCCACTGCCTAGCTGTAGTTGTGGTTGTGTTTGTACATGTGTTGGCACAGTTGGATGTGACTTTTTTGATGGCATGTGTTGTGTTTATCTGACTGACATACACATTTTGGGATGATTCTGTTCTAGTTGCTGTGTAATTGCTATGAGTGCATGGTTTGACTCTCCCTTGACAGTGATGTGTGTGTTTTGTGGCAGTTTATTGTGTACATTTGTTGTGTACTCACCAGGCTCTGGGATGTCCTCTAGTCCATATACGCTCACTGGCGGAAGGATGGCCCGCACCTTCTCCTCCCAGGGCCTGAGGTATACTGGCTTGGCAGGAGGGCCACTGCCGGTGTATTGGCTCAGGTGGTAGTCTTTCTTGAGCAGCTCCCGGACCCTCCTGCGCACGTCATACCACCTGTTCTGGATGTCGGTCTTTGTGCGCCGACATGGTGATTGGGCGTTCACCCTGTTGATGATCCTCTCCCACATCTTGGTTTTCTGCGACATGGGGGTCTGTTGGACCAGAGTGCCAAACAGCTGTGGCTCCACCCTGAGGATCTCGTCTACCATGACTTCCAATTCACTATCTAGGAACTTGGGATTCTTCTTGGGGGGCATGGTGATGGGTGGTGATAGTGGGTGCTGTGTGTGTTGGTGTGCAGGTGAGGGTGTGTGGGTGTGTGTTGTGCTGGGTGTATGTGAGGTAGGTATTTGTTGGTGTGCTGCTGGTGTGTGGCTTGTGTGAGGGATGAGCTGTGGGTGTGTGGTTGCTTTCTCTTGGGTGCTGGCAGTGGAATGGCATTTGCAAAGGCTCATGGTAGTGATTTGTGTCCTTTATATAGGTGGAGTTGTTGGTGTGTCTTTGTTCTCTGTCCCCACCCCCCAGTATTTATTGGCTTGGTAATTGCTTGTTTGGCCTTTTTTTGGTTGATTTTTCCTTTGTGCTGTTTGTGTATGTTGGAAACGTTCTTGTGACCGAGTCGGACCCTGCATTGGTCTCGTACGGTGTTTTCCGTTTCGTTCACGCTGTGTTTGTGCAGTTTTGTATGCTGCGTACGCGTCGGTCGCGGTGTATTGTGTTGCTTCGGCTCGGTTTTGTATGCGTGTCGGTCGTACGGCTTGTCCTCCGTCCGACTCGGTCGTGTTTTTCGCGCCTTGCATCGTACTTTGCAGGTTGGAGTTGGCGGGTACGATTCGGTCGGATTTGTTCCGGGTGCGTGTCGGTCGGTTGGATTCGCGTGTTTTTCCGGCCGGATTGCTATTTTCCGAGCGGGTCGGTCGGTCGGCTTGGTTTCCTGACGTGTCGGTCGGATTTATCGCGGCTTGCATCGTACTTGGCGTGTCGGGCGCCACTGGTACGTGTCGGTCGGTATTTTTTCCGGATCCGAGTCGGTCGGTGCTTTTTCCGGCCCGAATCGGAATCGACCCCTATGTATCTGACTGTTCTAGAGAGCTGCCTGGTTACATAGTTCACCCTTGCCCTGCTGGAGTATTTTGAGCTCCAAAGTTGTGCAAAGGTAAAACTTGAGAGTGGGGAGGGACAGCAAAGTGATCCCAGCAAAGAGATAACTTTAGTGGCTACAATTTTCAAGTATCTACTACTCTAACCTTTTGGTGCCCAAACTTGAGGCTTCAGTGAAACTCAAAAATCCAATATCTGTCGTTGTGAAGACCTCAACAGTCACAGTGGAGGATTTTGATTTCCATTAAAAAGATTAACTGAGAAGGTAAAACTCTTGACTGTGTGCCCACTAGGCGTTTTTGACCCCTGCTCTGTTGAGATTGGCCAGAAATCACACCTGGGTCTCAGTCAACCACAACCATAGACAGTTCAAAGGTTGCTGGCTTCTCTGATTTAACAACTTGGAAAAAACACATCTCTGGTTCCTTTAATCCACTTTTGACAATTTTAGTGTCCTCTTTCTTATTACATTACCTTGTTTTACTAATTTGGCTTGAGAATTTTATTGTTTTGTTTTCTGACTTCAGTGTTGTCTTGACACTGCTTAAATACTTGAAACTGTATATTGGCCTACAAAGATACAGCAGCTTAATGTAGGAATCTATTTAGCAATTTAGGTAATAAAACTTTATTGCATGATTTTAAAAAAAAAACCTTTACAATTTACACGAATAAAAATTGACACAGATAAAAAGAATTAAGAAGCCCAGTTCTTGTGGTGCGAAAACCCCCGGGCCTCCCCGTTCCCAGGATTCACTTGTCTTTACACCTCGCAACCTCCCACCTTTGGGGCATTGGACGCACTTGTACAAGATTTGAAAATTAAGTCCCAATTTAACCCAAAATTTGCGCTGAGCCCCTCTGATCAAATAGCTTGATGGCTCTGACAGTTCTTTTTCCTTTATCTCGGTGCCTTCTGGGAGGATCCACCGACTGTTTTTCTGCTGGAGTTTGCTAATTGCGGGTCCCCTCCCCTAGTTTTTTTGCAGCACATTCCATAAACCTTACTAGCGCGCAGTTTAAGTTAGTGTTCCGTGGGTTGAAGCAGGCCAGTACTGCGGCTCTGCACGATCTGACCTCATTGGTATTCCAGCCTCTCCGTAAAAGGAACCTTCTTTCCTTCAGCAAGCTTGGACACAGGCATAAGATGTGTGTTATATCTTCCTTATGATTGCCACAAAGCCGACAACTTTGCTGGGCTTGATCTCTTTTCCATTTGGGAAAATGGCAAGACAAGTTAATCACTCCCTTTTTATTTAGCAGTTGCAAACCCAGTGATTTACAAAATCACTGGCTTCCTGACAGCAAAATAATGTGTTAAAGCATACAAAGTGTACATTGTGAGTTAGAACTATTTCTACATATGGCGACCCGTACCTAACCACATAGATAAGGAGGCATTTAAGGAGCGTCCCCTTCACCTCAGCAAGTTGGTATGCAGTGTATCAATTGTTTGTGACTGCAATGGAGATGGCTAACCATTTGCAAAGTGGTATGCACCTGAATATTGACTCCAAAATATTGTTCAACCATAACATAATTTAATTTTCTCAACATTTGTGGGACTGGGCTTGGTTTTATAAGTAGTAAGTGTAACCCTTTCCCTCCAAATATATGCTTTTTCCAAATGTGTGTAGGACAGAGTTAGAACAGTAAATCTCACCCCATCACAAAATATAAGCACTTTCCTTAATGTATGTGGGACTGGAGTTAGCATAGGAACCCCCCCAAGTGTATGCATTTTCCCCAATGTTTGAGGGATTTCCCTCACCAAATATATGCACTTTACCCAATGTAGTGGGACTGTAGTTAGAGTAGCAAATTGTATCCCCTGCTCAAATATATGCACTTTCTTCCATGGTTGTGGTACTGCAGATAGAGATATATATACATTGTCCACATTATTCCCCAGTGTTTGTGGGACTTGGGTTAGAATAGTAAAGTTGATAACCCCTAATATATGTACTTTACCAAATGCTCATGGAACTGGAGTTAGAATAGTAAATGTTACCCCCCCCCCCACAAAAAAATATGTACCCTTCCTCTAACGTTTGTGAGACTGGTGTTAATACGTACTTCCTAATGTATGTAAAACTGGACTTAGAATAATAGAGCTCACTCCCCATTACTCTATGCAATTCCTACAATTAATATTGGACTGCTGTTAGAATAGTAAACCTTGCTTTCATTTATGCTCTTTCCCTAAGTTTTATATCGATAAGAGTGCTCTTTACCCTGTGTTTGGTAGACTCGAGCTAGAACATTAATTCATTTTCACCTTGTTTAATCTAGGTGCTTTAATATTGTTGGACTGGAGTTAAAATAGTGAATCTCATCTATTTTTATTTATGTAATTAGCCCACTTTTAGTTAGATTGGAGTTTGATTAGAAAAGTTCTTCCAAAGGATGTATGCACTTTCTTCAGTCTTGGTTGGCTTGAAGTTAGTTGTAATATTAAGAATCCATTATAAATGTTTTAAATGTTTATAGAATTGTAGTCAATATATTACATTATGTTTATTTTTTGTACTCGTTTACATTTTATAATTATTTCATAGATGTTCGTGGTTTTTATGAAATATTTTATGATGTTTCATAACATAATATTTACAATGGTTGTTTAAAAGTATATAAATATTTATCTATGCAATGCTAGTTAAACGTTTTTAGCCCATAACAATGTAATTTGGAGCGGATATATTAAGAAATGTGTACTTCCATATTTATTACTACAATGCAACGGTCTCTTGCCATGTTATGCCTATACTCTGGCCTAAGAAACTGGAAAACTCAATAAACGCCATTGTCCTTAACTCCTTGTAACAAAGTCACCAATCATTGTTAATCCTCCCATAGCAAGCTGTCAGCAGGTCCTGATTGTTCGTGGATGGGCACCATTATCTGGTCTCGCAAACCTTAGCTTTCAGAATGACTAATTATGACAGAAAACAAAATGTATTCATGTGAGGAGGAAAAACAAGCCTTACTTGATTTATTTTCATTATATTGCAATTTGATGACACTTGATTAGAAAAGGAAGAGGAAGAAATGTGTACGGAATGTAATTCAGAGTCCAAAGGAGATATCAGCCTTTTCAGGGAGGAAACTTCAGAACAGTGAGTGAAACTAAACCAGACCATGATTAAATGAAAACAGTAAAAAAAAATTAAAACAAACCTGAATATTCAGAATGTTAGTATTTTTCTGATTAAAAAGCTCAGTGTAGTAAATGAGCTGCACAAACTACAACACAGATGACAGATACTTATATTTATCTATCTTTGCAATAAACAAATAGAGGCAGATTCACATTAACTCCTTACAGTGAAGTTCATTTTTAAAGTTTTGAAACTCTTCTTAAAATAATCCTCCCACTCAACCTACAGACCTGCAAATTCTGATTATGGTAAATACCTTTGTTTTTACCTACTGTATATAAAAACACAGCATGCCATCAAATAAATACTGATGAGTAGTTCAACAGATCTGAACAATACTTGACAGACACCTACCATTCCAGGTTACTTGTGATATTTTGAGTTTCATACAAACCCATCAAGTGGGGGAAAATAATGGGGTATTTTAAAAAGCTGCATTTCCCATTGTAACACCCTTGGGAATCTTTGCTCTCTGCTACAG
Organism: Calotriton arnoldi; assembly: GCA_963921515.1. Classification (NCBI taxonomy): domain Eukaryota; kingdom Metazoa; phylum Chordata; class Amphibia; order Caudata; family Salamandridae; genus Calotriton; species Calotriton arnoldi. The sequence continues at coordinate 1,283,128 of CAWUFW010005105.1, read as the reverse complement.
AAAGAAACCCTGAGTTGAATTTGAGCAAACTTGACATCAGCTACAGCTTTGCAGGTAAGAGCGGTGGGGCCGGGTTGTGGGGTGGATTCGACAGACGACCACGAGGGAAAATTAAATACATAATTAATTTTCCTTTGTCGTCGTCTGTCGAAATCCCCCCACCGCTCTTACCTACACGGGCCACGGCTGCTTGACATGAAACTAGAACTTTACTCAGGCAAGTGTTTTCACTACTTTTCAAGAAATTAGCATTACAATAATGTGTCAGCGGTCTTGAAAGAGTTAAAAATTTGAGATATTAAACTGTTCGTCTTCAAACCTATGTTTGTAAACTGTCCATGGACCTAGATTTAAAATAACAGCTCCTCATTAGACAAGGACGTTTTTAAACCATGTTTTCAATTTCAAGTCACCAAGGTTTGGCCCCTAACCCCTAAAACAGGATCTACAAATTCTAAAAATACTGCACCACCAATAAAGGCCTGCACCCATCCCCTCCCCGTTACCTGGGGGCCTAACTCAAGCTATCAGGTGGCTCCCGACCATCGCAAAATGCTGACGCAATGTTCCTTGAACCCAAGTCCTTCAAAAGGGAACACTGATGGCCCAATCCTTCTAGGGAAGCACAACCAGAATATGGAATTCACTACCACCAAATATGCGCACAACGCTTCTCTAATGACTTTCAAAATGGACTTGAAAGACCTTCTCTTCCAATGGTATTTTTGCTAAAACACTGTAATCAACTCTTGGCACAGACCGCTATACTCCCTCAACCTTTTACGGCTGAATACTACCTCAGCCTTTTTATGGCTATATATATCTTTTGTACACTCTGTATACTACCTACTTTCTGTTTTATGTAATGATCTACCTTGTTGTACTACCAACCGTTGTAACTACTTAAAGCTGTATTGTCTAGCTTAAACCATCTGTAACTTCCATGTCACAAAATATTTCTCCTGTAAAGCACTCTAGCACCTTTGGGTAATGTCCGCGCTATATAAATATGTATAAATAAATAAATACCCGGCTAGGCTAGAGGATAGATTATGTTTGAAGGCTGTGCACAGCAGGAGTTGGCAGTCTGTGTCAGGTTAGCAAATTATTAGAAAATGAACATGTTCTGCCCCATGGAACTGTGCTGGATTTAAGTGACACTCCGTATTTTAGGGGAGTACTAAACATGCAAAGGCGCATCCACATTTCATACCAGTCCATGATATAACATTAATGATATTAGCAAATAGAATAATGTCGGACCCCCCCACACAACAAGGTCAGCCTTTGAAATATCATAAGCATTGGTTAATTAGCACCATTGTTATTAGCAAAGGCCTTCCAGCAGGGTCTGCCAGCAGTAACCTATCAAATTGCCGTCTACACCTTGGACTAGAATAAGCATCCAGACAAACTTCAAGCAAAACTATGGAGTGAGTTGAGAAATCATTAGCCAAACTGGCGGGTGCCTTTCTTTTAATCATTGACAAAACCAAAAAATATCTAAATGAGACGCAGTAAGAAACCACCGCAAAAAGCAGGTGAATTGCGTCAAATTCGGATATCCGATATGCCAAGGGTCTATCACCACAAAATCCTGCTTACAAAATGCTAATAAAGCTGCAGTTTTAGTCTTAGTCTTTTAGAGCTATTTGAGGTATAACATTTTATATTTTGTATAAAATTTAAATCCCCTCCAAAAACTAGGGGCACTTAATAGAGAGTTTATAAAGGTAACTAAGAGCCTCTGCATTGTCCTCTATTGGACCGTAGTAACTGACAAAATTAATATATTGTATACCATTTGCGTTACATGAAACAATTTTCATTAAACTGAATCATTGAATTCAATCACCTGATTAAATATGAAAAAAATATTTCCTTGTATCTCTAAAGCTACTACTGAAAGTATACAAGATACCAGGCATACTGCTCTTTTTTCCTTTGATATTCAGTGACGTTGATTAATGGGCCCCTCTACCAACCCACCTTCCCATTCATACCCACAAGTGGGGAATAGTCAGTCTTATCCCCTGGGCCCCCTATATACTTACCTGGCTCCATGCTACTGCACCTTACGTCGCTCTTCATCCTCTAACAAAAAATGCAGGAGGATCCTCCCTCTCCACACACAAAATATGCAAAGACAAATAAGCTTTCATGATAACCAGTGCAAACCATATGTTGATAGACCCCATTATGTCACTCAGGAAAAGATCAAAAACATCTTGGCGCAACCCCTCTAAGTATCGTCTTTTGCTGAACTTTAAATCATCGATAGGAAGGCCTGAGCCTCCCCCAGTTGAAAATATATTAAACGGTCCTTTAAATAGGACCTTAAGTTTTGATTGTTGAACCAAGGAGGCCTAGGTGCTACCAGTCTTAAACTGTCCAGGGAGACATTGAAATTCTCTTTGACATCGGGGAGCTGCAATTGACATGTCGGAGAAAACACAAAATTGATGATTATCAGAGACAGTTAATGTCTTTCGCTTGATTGCAATAGCAAAAAACTCTTTCTTGATCCAATAATCGGCAAAGTTTACCTAAATATTACGTGAATACTTCATATTAGAGGAGTGCTGTGCTTGAACTCGATGATTGACAAATCCTTATTGAAACCTGGTGAAATATGTGCTTTAACCAAGTTTTCAACATATTAAACCGGACTACTGGAACTTCCCTGGTTCTCTTCACCTTGAGGAATACCTACCAAACACAGGTTGGATCGCCTGCAATTATTTTTTAAATCTTTGATTGTATTCCCAAACATGCCCAAACATCTTTTGAGCAGCCAATAGTTCTGTATCTTCGAGGTCTGAGATTCTCTGTTCCGACTGATTATGTCCAATAGGCAGCTGTGCCACCGTTTACTCTATCGCAGCCAACCTCTGATGTAAAGCGGCAGTCTCCTGCATTTGTGTCTGCTGCAGATCTCTAATTTCAGTGAGAATGCTCTCTAGCAGATATATTAGGGACTGGACTTGTTCCTGTGGACTTGTTCTTGTGGATGGGCCTGTTTCTGAATAAGACTTTGCTCAGCCCCCACTGACTCAGCAGGATGGCCATGGCTGATTGCTCCAACCGACCTACCAAGTCTCTCAAAAGAGGGATCTGAAACATTTCTCGAAAAGTTCTGCATCAAGCTAGTCTCTGAGCTTACAGGCAGAAGCTTTTTATCTGACGCAAAAACTGAAATCGTGGACTTGAATCAGCTTCAGTTGGTTTAAGTTCTTTACTATCCTCCTGGCTGCCATTGATACGCACTTTCTCAGATCCAGGCTTTAATAGCTCAGTGAAAAGGGGATATTCCATTGGTCTTGCCTCAAAGCTCAGTCCCCCTTTAGACTGAATTGGCTGGATTGATACATCAACTGAAGGGCTCACCATCTGATTGATTGATGTTTCCTGGGTTATAGTTCTTCTATCTAACAGAGCTGACGCTGTCATCTGGTCAATTACTTTAACCGGAACTGTATTTTCATCAACTGGTCGAGACTGACTCTGAATGCCTGGTGTGGAGAACTGGATCTTTTGCCAGTGAATCATGCTCAGAGATTACAGGACTGCCCTCATAATCCCACTCTATACTCGGATCTGATTAGGGCAATCGTCTGCGCCATTGCTTTAGTTGGGGGAAATTTCTCAGATGTTTCTAATGCTAGTCTCCCATGGATACCAGGATTTTCACCTTTTCGTTAGAACAGTGGCCATACTGTTGTGTTGAGGGGAGTCTCTTAAATATTGCAGTCTCACCATCAGATATTGGCTTCTCAGCAGTGCCTATGGTGACTATTGCTCTTTCATCAGAGCGCCCTTGAGTTTAGCCAGTAGCTTTCACTCACCTGCGAGCTCCAAACACAGCATCTAGCTACTCACGGCCAGAGACCGCACACCTCTATGCCCAATTATTGCCATCCGGCCAGCTAATCAAACAGGCTCCTGTAGCAAAGAATTACATAAACTGAAATTTCATCCGGTCTACTCTGTTACTCTCCTGAGCTGAGACAGAACAATCTAAATATGAGCTGAGTGTTATTGTATCATTGAGAGGGTTGAAACAGCAACCTCAAGGCAGGATAACAGTAAGGTGCTAGAAAAGATAAAGAAGTATGCAAGCAGTTGTGTCCTCACACTTATTGGCAGGTTTAATAGTAAGGAGACCCTTGCCAGGCTTAATAATTCTGGCACTACCGCCTTGAAAATCACTCACTATTATTTCACTATTATTAATAGTAAGGAGACCCTTGCCAGGCTTAATAATTCTGGCACTACCGCCTTGAAAATCACTCACTATTATTTCAGTGAGAGCGTCTACAATGCCTGAATGTCCACGTGCAAAGACGATCTTGCCAGCTACGTCTCCTTGGAGATTCCCCAGCAAAAATGGCGCAATCAAGAAAACTTGCACAAGGTAAAATGTTATGTAGCTGGAGCCACTGCACTGCCTGTCCGTGTAATGGTAGCATCTTACTGCAGCTTAGTCCTTGTGTCTCAGTGTTTCTGACCGGGGGTAACAACTCACTGAAGAATACGTCTGGTGTGAGCACACCGACATGGACCCGGCTGGGAGACTGGTCTCTGGAAACTGCCAGCAGCACAGTCACAGGGCTCCATGCCTGCAAGTGCATTCAGAAACAGAGTGGAGAGCAGGAAGGTGTGAGGCGCAACTTAGTGGCCAAGCATACAGGCTTTGGGCCTAAAACCTTTCTTTTTAAACTTTTTTTTTTTATTTTGACTAGGAAGACTAAATTACTTTTTTGTAACATTTTGCAGAGCAGAGGAAGTCTAATTCGATGTTAAATTCTGCCACCTGTGGATTGGACATATGATCCATTTGCCCATGCAGAAAATCCTGCAGAGGATTCTGCCTTGATTTAGTGGCTTGTAATTTGACTTCTTTCCAGCCCAGAGCACTGGAAGTATGTGAAAGTTCTTTCATAATTAATGCTCTGACACAAAATAATGGGCCTTTCACCTCTCTTGCCCCTGAGATGGGCCAATTACCAGGAAGACAACAGAATATAGGAACCTCTCAACTCTTCTTAGGAATTTGTAATTAAACAAAGGCAAGAGTTTGAGAGTTGTACCACAAAAAGGCAGCACTGGCTTCATATGAGTCAAAGCATGGAAGTGCCTTTGAATACAGTTTTCTAAACACATAATGACACTTTACCCCAAGGGTGGGACAACAGATGACCAGTTTGTTGGTATTTCTCTTTAATGTGAGAAGGCTGTACCTAAATGTAATAGGCAGGCCCAGTGACGGGAAAAGGGAGCCAAGACAGGTGACCCGGTATGCACTTGCCTTCCACAATTGTGGAAAACCCAGGAATTGTACTTTGTGGGATGGCTTCTGCCAACAAATACCGGGAGAGCTGCAAAATGTAGGTGATGACACCAAAATAATTTTACAGTAATAAGTTTAGTACCCCCACGAAGTACTGATGGTTCACCCCAATAAATCCAAGATCCTATCACATGGTAGTCAGAAAGCAGCTATAACCAAAACAAATAAGAAGAGGCTGTGTGTGACATTCTCTTATTACCTAAGGAAGGATTGTGAGAAACCTACTTCCTTTTCAGTCTCCAGAGTTGGAGATCATTCTCAGGATTCAGAAAGCCAGCCTTTAGAAGTCCACTGGGAGACTTAAGACGTCTTAGAACTAAAACCAGCAGGCCAGTGGGACAGACATCGATTGGAACGCTGGTTGAAGAAAGTCATTTAGAATGCTATGCCGCACTAAACTGTTCCTGAAAGTTTGGACACTTTGGCAGTAGGCAGATATAAAATATTTAGCTTTTTATGCAGTTAAACGTATCTGAGAACTCCTGGAACTCTGGGTAAAGATGCTAAAGCTACCCCGCAAAGGCACACTGAAGTAGTCCAATAAGGCATGCAGCAGGAGTAAGGGGTGGATAAGTATGTTTATTCTAATATGCAGTCTTCACCCATCTATGGCTCCAAGAAGCAGCACTCAACTGTCCCCTTATCAGCCTACACACTAAGAGTAAACAAGCAGAACACTACCAACCACACATTTTACATTCTAGTGCACTAACCAAGATGCCACCTTTCTCCTCCCCTTAACAAAACAAAAAACAATGTTACAAAACAAAATATAACAACATAGGTAGGAACCTCTTGGGAGGTAAGCTTGACAATTATCAGTACACTAAGTAGTCATCATATCTCCTGGGAGATCTTCACAGAGCATTTTGGTAGGTCAAGTCCTCCTTAGTGATTTTGACCACTCTGTTGAGGTTCCAAATCTGAACATCCTCCAATTTAACTGCATTATCAAATTTCTTCACAATCTTCATGGGATGACTGCATTTGGAAAATTGTCCATGCGTGACAGGAGCTTTCACCTTGACTACATCTCCTAATCTTACATTTATCAACTTGGCAACTTTCCTTTTGTCGGTATGCATCTTCCTAGCCTTTTCCATCACTCTTTCTCTCCATCCATCATCTTCAACACTTCCATCCATACCCTTGCACCACTTAATCCATGTAGGAGATAAAACAGAATTGGCCTTCCCGCCTTTCAATAACTCAAAAGGAGTTTTAGTTAATGTTCCGTGTGGTGTCACTCTTTACATTTCCAACCACTTCCAATCTTTCCCTGCACTCCTTGCCAACTGTATAGCCTCCTTAAAAGTGCAGATCATTCTTTCAATGGTACCATTAGTTTCTGGGTGGTACAGTGCAGATTTCTTATGAACAATTCCTCTACTGCATAAAAATTCCTCCATCATAAAGACGTGAACTGCACACCATTGTCAGTCAGCACAGATCCCGAAAAACGTGTGTCAAAAACTCAATGACCTTCTGGGACGTGACTTCATTAACAATTATTAGCTCTGGCCATCTAGGAAGAAGGTCCACCAATACAATTATATATTTCTTGTCCTCATTAATATTAAGAGGACCCAAAATATCCACTGACACTTCATCCCACTGCTTTTTTGGTACATTTCTCACAATCATCGGTTGCTCCCTGGTCTTGCATACCTTGTCACTCTAAGTAATCTCTCACCTACCTCTCTATCCATCCCTGGCCACCAATAATCTGCAAGCAAATGCTCTTTAGACCTAGAAATGCCTTGGTGTCCCTCATGCACCATTTTTATCAACCTCTGTCTCACCACCGCAGGGGGCACTAGTCTAGTTCCTCTAAAACTCAAACCTTTGTCACTGGACAACTGTTCCCTGACACTCCAGCACATTCTTACCTCACTATCCAACAGTCTCTTGTCACCCCATTATATAAATTATGCACCACACTCTGCAAAATTTTGTCTTGTACAATGTTTCTTCTCCAGACTTCTTCACCAATCACACCATCAGTTACCACACACACCTTTTCTTCATCCATGAAATCCTCATCAATTTCATCATCTTCTGGCCCCACATTCCTGGACAAACAATTAGCCACCATTTACTTTTCCCAGCGATGTGAACAATTTGAAACTCCTATTCCTGTAACACCACCAACCATCTGCAATTCTACTGGAAACATTTTCTACAATTTTCTTCATTAACACCTCCTTAAGATGATCTGTTCTGATGGTAAACTTCCTGGCCCACAAGCAATGTTTGAACTATTATACTGCCCAAAATATGGCAAGAGCCTTCTGCTCAATCACTGAATAGCTACACTCTGCAGGCCATACTCTCAAAACCTTCCTTCCTTTATACAAAAAATTGCCCCCCAAACCTTTTACTCTAACATCTGTGAAAATTATACTCTCATGATTAGGGCAAAAACTTTAAGACTGAACATTCTGCAATTCCTCTCTTCAAACAAATGAATTCTTCATCACACTCACCCCACCACCTGAACTCCGCATTCTCCTTAAGTAATGTCCTTAACTTAAATGTCGTTTCGGAAAATCTCTTTACAAACTTGCTGTAGAACTCTACAAGTCCTAACAATGACGCTAACTCTTCTTTGCTTTGCAGCACTGCCATCTCCATGATTGCCTAAACCAAATCTGGTTTAGGTTTTAAACGAATTAATTCTTCATCACACTCACCACACCACCTGAACTCCGCATTTTCCTTAAGTTATGTCCTCAACTTAAATGTCGTTTCGGAAAATCTCTTTACAAACTTGCTGTAGAACTCTACAAGTCCTAACAATGACGCTAACTGTTCTTAGCTTTGCAGCACTGCCATCTCCATGATTGCCTATGTTTCAACCCATCTTCTGTCAATGCATGAGCCAAACACTATAGCTCCTTTCTGTGAAATGTACATTTGTCACCCTTAAGCATCAAACCCTTTTGACGCAAGCTCTGAAACACTACTCTAACTCTCTCATGTTCTGCACAGGTTTCCACAAAAATAAGGATATCATCTTGATATACCTTCACACCAGGTAACCCACCTAAAACATTCTCCATGGCCCTTTGGAAACTGATGCTGCTGATACTAACCCAAAAGGTATCCTCCTAAACCTGTATGTCCCATGTAACCTGATTAACACTGTGAGATCCATTGAATCCTCTTGCAATCTTCTCTAGTGACACACTGAGGCTAAATCCAAAGTGGAGAACCACTTTGCATTTCCCAACATGCCACCAACTTGTGAATCTCTGGAATAGGAAATCTTTCAACCACAACAGCTCTGTTGAGACCTCTGAGGTCAACACACAAACGAATATCCCATTCTGTACCCTTAACCTTCTCTATGAGACCACTTTCTTCATCCTTTTCAACTCTGCTACCACAGTTTCTCTGACCTCAAAAGACACCTTCTGTATTTGGCTCACTATAGGTATGGAATCTTGTACCACCTTGATTTTATGCACATTCACCTTCAGACAACCCAAAGCATTAGAAAACACCTCAGTGAACTCCTTGAAAAATGCATCACTTTTGATCACTTCACTCTTATCTACCACTTTGACTTTGAAATCCCACCTCAACTTAATGGGTGGATCCGAATTTGGGTCCAAAATGACCCCCAGATCGTGTTGGTGAAATCCACTTATAACTGCATCACCTTTAGCTGCAACATAGATTTTACCTATAGCCATTCTTCCTCGATATCCCACCATACCTAGAAAAAAAAACACCAATGTAATCGGCTCTCCACCATAGGCTGTTGGTCTAACATGTGGCTTACAAAATTGCACCTCATTCTTTATACTACTGACAAACACTTCATTGGGAATAATGGTCAATTTTACCCCAGAGTCAAAAAGCATTTTAACACATTTACCTTCTACTATGGCAAAATCTGGCGGACCTTCACTACCGTTGTTAGAAACCCTCAAAATGATCTCTTCCTCCTCATCGTAATCACCCAAAATGTAATTAATCCTTTTATCATCTTCACTCCTACAACACTTACTCAAATGCCCTTTACGCAAACACAATTTACACATAATGCTAATTCTGTAGGATGAAATACCCCCGTGTGGTTATGGCGCTCACTAATTCCGGTAAAGTTATTTCAGTGTAGCTTATCTGTTGGTGCTCAAGGGAAGAGGAGTCATCCACCCCTCAACATTAGCGACCCAAAGGGATCACACAATTATTTCTACTGGCCCGAGCACACACACTATATTAATTCATAAGTTTCAATGAAGTAATACATTGCACAAAATGATATACAATTGTTTGTGTTATTTATTTTCTTTCTTCCGTTGGTCCAGCCAACACGTGTTTCGTCGTCCGGGATTAACCCACGACTTCCTCAGGGCTAATTGATATGAAGGTAAGCGGTCAACCTTTGAACCGGTTATAATTCCATCCCGGCCAGGAAGGCAGGGGAAATAGGTATCAGTTCACATCAAAAGATAGTCTCTCCAGTAAGTGTAAAAACAATTTGCGCTGCCGTGGTAATTCATCCGAGTCTGTTTTGACTTCGGAGTTAGAGAGGGTACGCACTATTCGTGCTGAGACGTGTTTCCGCGTCTCTCACCGGCACCCAGTATGACCGCTTACCTTCATATCAATTAGCCCTGAGGAAGTCGTGGGTTAATCCCGGACGACGAAACACGTGTTGGCTGGACCAACGGAAGAAAGAAAATAAATAACACAAACAATTGTATATCATTTTGTGCAATGTATTACTTCATTGAAACTTATGAATTAATATAGTGTGTGTGCTCGGGCCAGTAGAAACAATTTACACATAACCTTCCATCCAGGGCACCTTTTATCATTAGCCAAGTGGCCAGTCGCCCCACGCCTAAAACACTTTCCCGTAAACTATTTGCTCTTAAATTGCCCTTTACTTTGTCACCTTGCCCTTTCATACTTTGTCAAACACCTCCTTCTTATTTAACACAAAATCAGTTGTCCCTGTTGCACCTTCAGAGACATTTGTCTTCAACACTTCCACACAAGCCAAACTGTGTTCTAAATGCTGAGCTAAATTGATCATCTCCACAAGAGAGGGATCATCTCTCGACTACAATTCCTCATGTACCTTGTCATTACTGCACCCCAACATAGATTGATCTCTTAACCTCTCATTCACAGATTGAAGAAACTTGCACGTGGAGGCCAACTTTCTCAAAACAGTAATATATTCTTCTACTGACTCCTCTTTGTTCTGCTTGTGTTTACCAAAATGAAAACTCTCAAGTATAGATGAAACTTTTGAAAGAAAATGTGAATCAAACTCCTTCAAACCCACTTCATATTCATTCAATCCATCACTCTCCTCATCCATTAAATTGGGCAGATGATCATACATTTCTTGACCTTCCAGTCCTAAACAGTATAATAGCAACGAGGCTTTCCTCTCAGCAGTCAAATTGGTACCACACACTCTTGCATACTGTGAAAACACATTTTTCCACTTTTGCCATTTAATTAAAGACTCCCCCAGAGACAGCAGAAAAAATTGCGGAGAAGACGCATGCTGCATTACGATTGCCTACACCTGCACCACAAATATCTTGTAACCAGCATGTATAATATTAAAGAGCAAAATTGCAGCAAAGCACAAGTTGCACCCTCAAATAGAATAAAAACAATGCATTGCACTGTAAGAATGAAACAAGAAACTAAATAAATACAAAGAAAATGAAGAAAAATACTATAAACAGTCACCAGTGCTCCAAAACGATCCACCAAAGAGAAATCTGGGCAGTGTTGATATTGTTCTGAAGTGTGTGACCACACATGCTAGTGCACACACACCAATGGAAACCAAATGTGTGACCTCATGGATCCCTGAACATCTGTAGCATACAGTTTTGCCCCACTGAAGAAATTTGGCTTCCTGAAAAGTGTTTATGTACCAAGATAGCACACAGTAGTGGGAAGAGACAGCAATGTGTGCCCAGTGACGATGCGACCAAAGAGGTTAATGTTTTTAAGTTCATCCCGATCAGAGCATTTGGTGGCCAACATTAGGGCTGCAGAGAGACCACCAACTCAAGGCCCTATGAAAATCATTTACAGGGATCACATCAATAGCCTCCCACTATTTGTCCAAATATATCTAGGTGTGCACATTTTTTGAAGCTTTTGACGAGATTTATCTGTTAAAAATAAAAATGCATTTTCTATGGACTAACTATCTCACAACAACAACTGGAAATATGCTCAACTGTGTTGTTTATGTTCCTCACTTTCTTTCTTTAAATTCACCCCTTACAGATTGCTAAGTTATGATGGAAATGTCCATGTCGTTCTTACATTTTGTGCTTGTAGAGGTATTCATTATTTTTTGTAAAACTATTTTACTTGCTAACTCGCCTCATTTTCTGTACTTTAAGGTAGAAATAAATCTCTAATTTTAATCTTCATAAAAGAAAAGAAAGCATCCTAGGAGGCTCCATATGTCATAACCAATTATTTATTTCCAATATTCTTTCATAAAGCAGATACATGGGCGATGATGAGGTAGAAAGCGGCATACTTTCTCTGCCATTGTTAGGACTGGATCAGTATTTACAGACATAGCTTCAACTTTCTTTGCCTACCCTGCCAGAATTATTCCAGATGCTAAACTACATGTGTAACTCTTTTTTACATTTGAGACAATTGTAAATACACCAGGTGCCTCAAAAGAATAGAGCATCCTGCAAAGCATTGAATTGCATGTATTGTAGCTCAAACTTTCATTTTTGGTAGAAAATAAAAATATGGAGCAAAAGAAGGGGCCTGCTTCTTCTGCTTTATTGTAACTATAGGCCTTTGTAAGAAAAGCTTTAAATGCTAATCCTCATACTAAATCACAAGCGCGAAAGATAGAAGTAATTACATTAGGCTAATTTACGGTTCAACTCTAAAGAGTGTGCATAATGAATAGAAACGTGCCTGTATTCCTAAATGAGGAACTCCTGAATGTATGCATCTTCTAAAATGAATAACTAATCAAAATTAACTATGAGGTACTTAAAGAGGGACTGAAAGAATCCTGGGTGTCATTCAACGAGCATTATTGAATTTCTGGACGGGTCTATGGTATTTGTCCATTTTCAGATCTATATTCGTGCAAATAAAGGAAGCATTTGTGTTTTAAAACATAATGTATATATTATCTTCAAACTGCTGTAGACCTTGAAATATAGTCGACCGCCAACCCTGTCTACAGGCCTCATTGAGCTGATGGATGGTGTGACTCGTGTGCTGTTTGTAAATGTCACTGAGGGCTCAGCACCTTATAAAATACAGTAAGAGAAAGATGTTTTTGTGGAGTTGAAGCCACTGAAGATCATTTGTCAAAGCCTATTTATAAAGCAGCCCCTCAACAGCTGAGTGACCAGGAGTAATGCATGCCACTAAACATATGAAGGTTCCTAAAATAATTAAATACGAGCATATTCATATAGGCACTTGCGGCCGTGAACATGTTTACATCCAAAAATACCTCATTTACTTCTGCCAGGAATTTAGAAAGGGATTCATTCCTTCTGGGCATACGTGCATTTACTTCTGCAGATTTCTCTGCAGTGAGTGCAGAGGAATCCACCATTGTACATCCCACTCCAGGAGTAGGAAGTGAGCCTTCCAAAGGATGTTTTGACTTGGAAGTGTGAGAAGACCGAGAAACGTACATTTGTGGGAATTCCCAAACTCTGATCTGACCACTTTAAACTCTGGCCAAGGGCTATAGTAACCACTTCCAGAATGGGAAGGGAAATGGATTGCTCCCAGATTCGCTGAAAGAGTAAGCGTAAGAGAGTTCTCCATAAGAAAAAATGTTTCCCCATGGAGAAAAAAAAGAAAAAATTGTAATTTGCAAAGGGGTGATTTTTTTTCCCTATGTATAATTCTATGCTACGCAGCTGGAACAGAAGCACTTGGTAATTATCACATGGCATTACCAGTAGCACACCTGCAAACCTGCGCTTTGCTCAACTTTCCAAGCATAGGGGCCCATTATGATGGCGGAACGATCGCCACCGCCGGGCCCGCAGTGGTGATCGTTCCGCCATCACAATGAGATTTACCCACCGCCATATTAGGATGGCAGTGGGTATCGCGGCGGACGCAAAGTCCATCCGCCACTTTACCGCTGGTGGCAGTCGCACCGATTGCCTGGCGGGCGAAGCAGGGCCACTAATATGGTGGCGGTGCCTAGCAGACACCGTCCGCCATATTAGGATGTGGGAAAATAAAGGCCTTTCCATGGCGGCGAGGCCGCCATGGAAAGGCTGGTGAGGATTGGGTTCGGGGGCCTGTTGCCGGACCCCCTTGTGTCGGGGGGAGGTGGGGTGCACTTGGGGGGGTATAGGTACCCCCCTACATTTCACTGCGCCAAGTAGCAGGCACCGTGTGGTGCCTGCCATGTGGTGAAGCGAAATGCCAGACATGCGATTTTCACATCGCGGCGGGTGCTGCTGACAGCAGCCCCCGCCGCAATGTTAAATCTCAGAATACGACCGCCATGGTGGCGGCCGCATCCTAATTCGAGGTGCGGGACCGCCGCATGTCTGGCGGGCGGTCCACACACAGCAAGGATGGCGGGCAGACTCAGGTCCGCCCGCCATTCTAATGAGCCCCATACTACTGGAAATGTTTGTGAACTAAAAAAAAACATGAAAGTAAAGATCTGAATCTCTGCCTGTACTTCTTCAATTGGTCCCTTAGTGTGGATCTTAGTTTGAATTTGCGGACTTGAGAACAAGCAATCATAGGTGGAGCCGCAACTCTTGGTACAATAATATATTAAGTTGTTGATATAGTGACATTAATAATGCCACCTGGTTGTATAAGGCCAGCATGAGCACCTATCACATAATGTTAAACAAATTAGCTCAGAGGCAACGTTATCATTTAACCCACTGAGCAGCGCAGGGATTGAAGACAAATCTCCTTTCCTTCAAGGCTGTTATGTAGTTGCCTGGTTATAATTTGTAGCCTTCTCTTCACACCAGTCCTGGGTCAGGTGGTGGGACTCAACCTGAGAGTGACTGCTATTCCTCTGATATTTATTGGTGCCATTAGGTGACAAGCTAGTACCTAATTATTTCCTTAGATTTGATTACATGGAGCCACTTCTGAGCCCTGGGCTCATTATGGGGCAATTGGCAAAGGGTGATGATATCACAGTGCTCATGGAATACACTCATTTAGGGTGTTTGCATGCAATTGTTAATAACTTTAAAATATGTTTGCATAATTTATCTGTTGATTTTTCCGATTGTTTCAGCGGGCCCTTTTTCTGGCTATCTTTGCATTGCATCATAAATTGCATAACATGCTGCATTTAACTTTAGCTTGTTTAGGACCCAGGAGGAAGTAACTAAAAATGTATATTATCACTAATTTTGGAAGCTGCAAGGCTGAAAAGTGCTAACCATTGTTGGCACAGCTTACCCACACAGTATATTGTAGCTGCCACCGGTATGCATTTATTAAAACTCAGATCTGAGCAATTACCTGAAGGACCTGGTGTCTTCCTACGAAATTGGTGCAAGCATACATCAATATCTATTGGACATAGGGCTATCTCTTCAGCGTGTCAAATGGTCAAATTATAAGTACCGCACTGGATCATGTCATTTAATTTGGAATATGTAATCTTTTTTTTCCTTTGCCAATTTGGAACTTGTGTTAATATAAGAAATTGGTTTATTTGTTGATGGGGTGAGACATCCAATAATAATCACAATCATGGTGAACCACTAAAGTCATTAAATAAACCTGCGCTTAATCCTCTAGTAGCTTGTCTCAAAGCAGCTAGGCTTAACTTAGAGGCAATATGTAAAGTGTTGATGCAGTACCCCAGTAGTAATAAAGTGAACATGCAACACAAGAAAACTCCTAAACCAATGTTAAAGAATAGAGAACATTTTAATAAATAAAAAGTACACTAAAATTACAAAAATAATAAAATAAGTAGGACCAGAGATATGAATTTTCTACGTTTTAATTACAAATAGTGCCAAAAAGCACAAAGCGCCTACCAAGGTTATCGGGTCGCGCTAGACCTGATCAAAGTAAAAAGTTAAGTCTAACCCCAATGGATTGCCGGTCATATACAGGGACCAGTTCATCCTGGTGGAAAGGTTACCTTTTATGGAGAAAAAGTGGTCGTTGATGGGGTAAACTGCAAGCTGGATCTGGAGCAGGATTAAAAAATGGTGGGCTGCTGAAGAGTGGTGTCCTGGGGCGGTCATCAACAAGGAGGAGAAAGCTTTGAGTGGTCAAAGTTGGTGCCTGGTAAGGCCTCGACATTGACCAAATGCTGCTCGGCGTCAGTGTGGATGAAGCCCTCTACTTTCAGACTTAGAAATGTTTCTGGAAGTCAGATCTCCTTCAGTGGTGCAAACCAGTAAGCTGAGGCTAACCTGCAATTTGACATTGACAGCTGCAGCTTCGATGGCGATCTAACTCTCCGTCGGTTCTGTTTAGGAACAGGAGGCGTACACTCTAACCCAAGCCAAGGGGGGCTGGGGGTGTAGGGGGAACTCTTGGCCACTCCCTAACTAATGAGGTAAATGTTCCAGGGGTGACACTACTTACTTTTGCAGCACCTTCTGTGTGATTTACTGCAGCCTATCCCACAGTGTCCCTCTCCACTTAAATCCAACATGGCAGAACCTTTCTTTCTCTGGCCAGAGCTCCCTGTGCCCAGTTAGAGGTGTAGCTATGGTAATGGGCAAACCCTTAATTGTGATCATTCCAAATCAGTACTTGGGAAGCTCTCCCACCCACTAGGTATGGAGCCAAGCTGACTAGCAAGATAAAAGGGAGGCAAGCCCAGGTGTCAGCTACATCTGCCAGTGCCAAGGTAGGCATCCTTTGAAGCTCTGGAAAGGGGTGGCCAGAGCCCCAGGCCATCCTGCTTAAGGAAGTAAAACACTTCCCTACACCCTTGCCTTTGTCCATTGTCTGGGAGCACTCAATATCTCAGCACTGAGGAGCCATCGGCAGTCAGGTGACACTGGAGACTGGCAGAAAAACCCTTCTGCTTACGCAGGAAAATTACAGCTTTCAAAAAGTTTTATTTCTAAAATAGTAATTTAAAATCCGACTAGACCATTGTGTTTGATTTTAAATTACTGTTAAAATGAGTACTTGAATCCTTTTTCTAGCTGTTCCCAAACTAAAATCAAGCAATACAAGTTGTTATAATGTAAATCAGTTTTTCATATGGGAAAGCCAGCCTTGCCACAATGAAAAACGACTTTGGAGGTGTTTCGCTACCAGGACATGTAAAACATTAAGTATACATGTACTACATTTTAAATGCCAATCACCCTACCCTATGGGCATTTAGGCCTATATCCGGGGTTACTTATAATTGCTAAACAAAAAGATTTAAGTGTGAAAAAGGTTTAATTTTCCCAGCCAAAATAGCAGGTTAAAACTACACTCCAAAGTGGAACAATAAATGCTGCAGCCCACTAGAGGCATTTAACTTACACACCCTATCCACTTGCTGTATCACATACTTGGGACTTACAATTAAATCAAATGTGCTAACCAAGGGTATGCCAATTCTAACATGTTTAGAGAGGTGAGTATAAGCACTTTACTCCTGGTTGGCAGGAGTAAAGTGTGCAGACTCCTATGGGGAGCAAAAATTGTTTCAACACAGGAAGGCAAAATATCTGGGGGAATCCCACACAAACAATGGTAATTTCGAACAGTTTTGCACTGACTTTTGGAATTAAAGGCTTCTTTAAAACTCTAACAGACCCAAATCTAAGGCACGTGGTCTGCTGAACAGTTTTGTTCAGAAAATGTATGGCTTTAGGAAATACGCACGTTTTAACTAAAGCTTCTTTACCCTGAATTTGTCAAAATGTTGTTCCCCAAATGCTTTTCCTTTCCATTTTTTCTTTCCAACACTCATAAGCAAGATTTTCAATAAAGTCTTTATGTTCCATTGATGTGCAAAAGAGCCAGGTATTATTATGTTGTCAAGAGTAATTTTCAAAACATAAGGGAGCTGAAACAGCTCAGTAGGTTTCATGATCTGATTAGGAACCTTTTCACAAGCTATACCTGCAGCACAGTATATGCAGTGATGTTCACAGCATGACGATCCTGACATGCTCTGTGGGGAGATGAATGTGGCTGCAATTCTTGAACCACAGGATCCTGCATAGTTTTATTGGCAATGTAATGTCCATTTATGAACAGCAACACTGTGACCGGCATAATGATCCATGTTAAAAGGAAAAACACTCCAAAAGCAAATTAGAAATAGGACCACAGTGGTATAAGATATCTGTCACAAAACCAGTAGCAAACAAAGAGCAAGTGGCGAGTGTGTCGTTACTTCATCTAATTCAAAGTCAGAATCATTTTATAAAAAAGCATAATTTCAATTGATATTTACTCATTTAGTGGTTCACACGAAACCATAGGAATAGTTGAAATGGTTCAGATTGATGAAATCATATCATCAGAAATATGTGAAGTTACAACGAATGCGATACAACGCATTCCATTACAATGCAAGTCGTTACAACAACTTGCTGAAGGGGGCGCTGGATGTTGGAATAGTATAATTTACTATTCCAACTCCAGTCGGTGCAACAGTAGGGAAGGTGTTGGATTTTAAACCCAACACCTTCTGCCCCCTACAGCAAGTCATTGTAATGACCCCTACAGCAAGTCGTTGTAACGACTTGCGTTGTAATGGTTTGCGATGTAACAATGCGGTCATTGTAACGACCGCGTTGTAATGGAATGCGTTGTATCGCATTCGTTGTAAACGATGTCTCCCATCATTAGGCTCTTTCTTAGAAGCTGGGACTTAGTGTGAAGCTGGAGACACAATAGGCTCTACAATCCCTGGATTAGGACTCAAGATTTCATTGTGACTGCTCTCTTCAATGGGCAGTTTATTAAGAGTAGGGAAAGACTATAAGGTTCTACTCCGTAAACACTTTGGGGTCAAGGGGGTCTGCTGAACAGAATCAGACACCTGATGCTTTTTAATCTTATCCACGGAGTGCACCTTTCTTTTTTTCTTTTAAACTGGAAGTGAAGGAAGGATTAGAGTTTGTATGTCTTCTACCCCAAGATCTGGAAAAGGTGTTCTGTAAGACAGGCCCACACACTTGTTTATCTGGAATCTTTTTTGAACCAGCTCACCCACTTTGGGGAGCCTCCCATCAGAAGCTATAGAAACCTTATCTTCCCCTTTGGCAGAGTTGGAATGTTTCAAATTAGATAGCCTTTCTTTGATCTCTTTGATGTTCTGCAAGGCCTTCAAACATTGGCCCAGGTCACATTCTTTTTCTACCACCACCTTTCCAGAACTATCAAGATCTGGCACATACGTTGATAATCTGAAGAGTATCTTATATAGAGTATGACCATCCAATACCTCTATTGGCAAATTATTTAATGCTCTTTGAACTTTATATAGATTATGTAGCAAACTCTGTCCTGTACTTAGTACCCTAGTGGTCATGCCTTGCTTAAACGTTCCATTTGTGCACTATTAACCCATTGCTCTCTGGACAAAACATATGTGAATAATGCAGACATATTCCCAGAGCAGACATATCATCCCTGAATGCCTTGGCAGCAAATGCAGGATGAGATTGTCTGAATGAAAGTTATGAACTGAGCCCATTGCTATTAACCACTGCAAGTCTTTCATGACCGCTTGAGCAGCAGCATTGCTTTGTGGCCAAACCCACAGAAATCGGAAGCATGCTCAATAGCAACTAATATGTACTATATCGGTTTGCTGGATTGATTAAATCAATATATTGGATGAAAATGATCCCGAACGGGCAATTTGAGATAATAAGTGTCTGGAAACAGTAGAATGTTTTATTTGGTAGAAGATGTCATATTGCTGTACATTATTTTTAGCTAGTTTAGATAAATAATGCCACCAGAATCTTTGCTAGAGCATGACTGATGAGTACTGAGGCACACAGTCCCGCATGGGCAGATGCCAAGCCCTCATGCGCTGCTTTAGTTAGGTCTAATCTTACCTGCTCATTTGGAATACTTTTATCTTCCACTCTCGGTAAAAAAGTCATTAGAGTTTTATCTTGAGATTGTATGAGTATTTGCAAGGAAAGCTGTCTGGAGGATTTTCAGCTTCAGTTGTTGCTTGAATCACTTCCAAAATATCTCTGTTGATCTTTGTTCGGATCCAGTTAGTACCTTAAAAGTATGAACTGCTGCCTTAGGAGAGGTGTGGTGCAGCGGCCAGGGCAGCTGACTTCGGAGCACAGGGTTCACGGTTCGATCCCCGGCTCCGGCGGCAGCTTAGCTCAGCACCATGTGACTCTGGGCAATAGCTCACTTAATTTCCACGACGGCCCCCAGCGCCTTGAGACCCGTAAGGGTGAGTAGCTGCGCTATATAAAAACTGACTTACTTTACTTTACTAAGTCAGCTGGTCTCTTTTGCGTGAATTCCTTCACTTTTGTGGGGCCATAGTATGTTGCACATGGACCAAAGGATACTTGTCTTGTAAAACAGCCACATTTACCCTAAGCTGTTTATTTTTTATTGATTTCTCTGACTCTGAAACCATTCAATTGCCAATGTGTTGAGTCAAATCAATCAAACACTATTAGTGTGGGAACTAATGGATCAGCCTATTATTAGTGCAACGAACAAGGCATGAATTTCTGTGAGCAGTGCAGTGGAACCACCTAATGTTTTGGTGTGCTTAAACAGTGGTTTAAATTTGCAGTTTAAAAAAATGCCCTGCACTGCAGCGCAAGTTCTGGGTATTTTCATTTGTATCAACTGCGCAGAGTCATCCATATGGAATACATTTTTGTAGTTTTCAATGGGTAAAAAAGTAGGAGTTTGTGGTATTTGTTGTGTGGATTTTAGAAATTCATGTGTGCTGTGAGTCAGATTGTACTAAAGTTTCAGTCAACTGCACTTAAAGATGTGGCCCACTAGAGCCACATCTAGTGTAGTGTAGTGTAGATAGCAAGCATTAGGAATGTTTGCTTTTGTCGCCGCTTCTAATGTAAGAATAGGAGAAACTATCATTATTGGTTTCCCCAGCACCAACAGGCGCTCTTTCAAAATGGGCATCTAAACCACAGTAAGAATCTTTCTATAGGAGTAAAACATGCTTCAGTGTAGAAAACAAATGTGACTTGCAAGCAATAAGAACTGTCTGTCCCTCGTTGTAAACTATGTATGTAAAGCCTGAGGAACTGGAAACAATTCTAATAGCTATATTTGCTTTTTTATCCCTCCTCTGTAAATATTTAGGGGCATATTCACAAGGATTCAACTCCGATTTATCTCCACCTTAATGCAACAAAAGTGGAGATAGATTTAACACCCCATTCACAAGCTGGTGTAAACTGCAGACAACGCCAGTATTCCCGCGATAACTGCCCCAAAATCTAACACCACGGCGGACACCACCAACTAACCCTAATGAGATGCAGAGTAGGCGTTCCCGTGCAAAAACACACGAAAAAACAACAACACCACTTTCACAACGAACTGACAGAACTGCGCAGCGAACCAAAAACAGGCGATAAGCCGCGGTAGCCGCAGGTGTTTAACACCTGCCTCAAGCAGGTGTAAAGACGGACGTCTACCTGCAGTAGGCAACAGAGCCCCGCACACAGCCATACCCGAAGAACAAACGACGCCATGGAGCTACTCATCATGCAGCTCGGAGCCCCAACAGGGCCACAACACCCACCGCCACCACCCCCAGGACCGCCACCACCCCCATGCCCGGACCCGCCCCCCCACCCGGACCACCACAGAGGCAGCGTAGAGTAAGACAGCGGACCTACCGAAAACGCACCACTCTCACAGACCTAACGCCCGCAGAAGTCATTGCCCACTACAGGCTCAAAAGGACAACCATCCTACGCATCATGACCCACATCGCCCACAGTCATGACAGGCTGACGGTCCCAATACAGTGGAAAACAAACATCCCTCCGCAGACAAAGCTGCTGGCAGTGCTGCACCTGTTGGCCTCTGGTACCTTCCAACCAACAACTGCCAGAGTCGGAGGGGTCTCACAGCCAGCCCTATCAAAGTTCATCACACCTGTCCTGGATGCCATCATCAGCTTCATACCACAGTACCTTCACTTCCCCAACACTGCGCAGGAACAGCTGGAGACTAAGCAAGGCTTCTACGCCATAGCCGGATTCCCGGCCGTGTTGTGGGCAATCGACTGCACACATGTCCCACTTGTGCCCCCTGCGGATACTGCACACCACTTCCGCAACAGGAAGCACATGCATTCCATCAATGTGCAGGCAATAGTGGACCACCGGGGACTCTTCACCAATGTCGTCGCCAACTACCCAGGCAGTGTGCATGATTCCTTCATTTTCCGACAGTCCATCATCAACCAGCGCTTCCAGGATGGCACATATGGAACGGGACTGCTCATTGGTAAGTACCAACGGAAGACACCACACATCCCACAGCCACCAACGCACAAAGCACAACTGTGGGGATGCACACGTGACCAAACCACATCCAACATGTCAAACTACACGACCACCTACCAGACACGACCACACCACTCCATGGTCATCCTGGGCTACCCCTGCACCCAATACAGACTTCACATGGCACCACAGCCACACAACAACTGAACATGTGGAGATGCGGAATGCAGCCATGACACATGTAAGGCACTGCTCTGCCCTCATGACCCTACCCCAGTCTCCCGCAGGTCAGCGTCCCGTGGCAATGGGCCCGTGTCGGCCGCTGTGCATCCGGGGCGACTAGCCCTGTGCGACTCGAGTTATCCCCCCTTGTAGTTCTGACATTGCATGTCTGTGTGCCTGATCACTGTTGGTGTAGTTGCCAGCACCAGCTACTCCCTGAGGGCTGGCTTACACTCACCCCACACACAGCCAGCACAGGCGTCACTGAATTGGTGGGCCTGCCATCACATCCTGCCGAACCAAGTATTGACTCTTTTCTCCCTGCACTGTCACAGGTGATCAAGGATATGCACTCTGCCCTTGGATGATGACACCCCTCTGGGACCCGAACACACCCGCCCAGAGGCAGTACAATGTGGCCCACATACGCACCAGAGGCATCGTTGAACGCACATTTGGCGTGTTGAAGTCACGTTTCAGGTGCCTGGACGGCACTGGTGGGAAGCTCCTGTACAGCCCGGACGTCGTGTGCAAGATGATCGTTGCATGTTGTGTGTTGCACAACATCTGTGTTCGCACCAGGGCCCCATGGATCCCAGTTCCAGATGTACCGGAAGATGATGGTGGTGATGGGGCAGGTGGCCCACATCCCACTGCAGCTGCGGCAGGAATGGCCCGTAGGGACTCCATCATTGACACTTACTTCTCATGAGCACGTCACATTGTGACCGTCCGTGGCATTCATGGGACAGTAGTAGATGTCCAATTGCACTGCATGTGTGACTAAAACATATTTGCAGGTTACAGGTTGGAATTGTACATTGTCATGTTACATATCCCTGGGGTTTCAGATGTGATTTGCCAGGTTGTGCACATTTTCCGAACCAGTTGTGTCCTGTGTTCAGTTGTGGAGGTGTTGCTGTTTGTACCGGGATGTTGTCAATGTCGAGGTGCACTTCTGCTTATGTGCGTATGCTGCACGGTGGGTGTGTTGCTCCTGCGGCTCTGATTTGTCTGCCACTGGTCTCTTTCATGCGGTGTGCCTGTAGGTTCTGTTCTTCCACGGTGCTTGGATGTTGTGGTGTGCATGTTGTCCTCTGCAGTTGGCCAGGGTGCATCCGTGGTACTCCGCTGTTGATGTATTTTGTTCTGTGGCATTTTCCGTATGCTGTTCGTGTGCTTTTTCCTGCATTGCACGTAAGTATTGCTGCCCTCGCGCTGGTTGTCACCGTTTTCTTATCGCACTTTGGCCCATCGCAGCTTTTTTTGCATTGTGGTTTGTGTTTTTATCTCCGTCGAGGTGGTTGTATCGCGAGCATTGGCCGCGGTGTCGGCATGCTACCGCCGTGTTGTGAATTCCACGTTGTCACGGGGTTATTTTCCTGCGATAGGCTGCGATGCTGAAAGTTGCGCTACTCTTGCGGTAATTATCACATGTTCTTGTGAATATACCCCTTAGTCTCTGGCATGTCTGCTTGGAGTCTATGTAGGATAGCTGTATGTTTTTCAGTCCAATATTTTTCAGAAAAAATGGGAGAAAGCAGGGCAGGGCGCTCAAAAGCTACACTCGTTCAGCATAATGTTGTAAGTAAGTCCTTCTGAAGTTAAGAAATCCCATCAGGGATTGTAACTTTCTTATCTTATTTGGAGGCTTTAAGGTGCCACACTTTTGCAAGAAGTCTGGTGCGCAACCCCTACTCTCACTGGATAATTCAGATCCAATGAAAATCACACTCAAGTAATCAATTTTAAATTTTTTTAAGTTAATTTTGTAACTGTTTGTCGTCAGTATAGTCACTATCTTGTTCAACTGAGTCAGGCGTTTTTCTAAGTCATCATCTTTAATGTAAATGTCGTCAATATAAGATAGCTCTTCAAGATCTTATAGTAAAATATCCAAAATAAAGCCAACAGCTACACAAGGTAAAGCCAACAGCTACACAACAAGGGTTTCCCGGCGCTGAGCAAAAGAGAAGAAATACAGATTATAGCTTAAGACTTAAGACAACCAAGCCTGTAGACCATTATGAAATGCAAGCAACGAAGTACATTTCCTCAGGTAATCAGGAAGAGAGCTTCACAGTTCCAGACATAGAACTGCAAAGGAACGACCACAATACAAGCCAAGCGAAACCTAGGCACAGTAAAAAAGGCCTAGTTCAGTGACCTCAGCGAGCATGGAGGCAGGTGAGACACCACAACATCCTGGATATAGAGTGAAGCTCACTCCGTAAAGGGATGACATATGGAATAGAATTTATATCCCTCCCAGCTTGGCTTCTATATAACATTGGAACCTGTTTTAATGCCACTTGCGTGCATATTTTTCAATGAGGCTTTCAGGTATGATGTAGGAAATTGCTAACTTTATTAACTCCTCTTCTCAGGTAGCATCACTGATAAAGACTGGAGGTTAGTCATTCTCCACAAGACTAATATCGTAAGCATCTGATGAATGTGGCCAGGATATTGCTTTAATTGTGCATGGTACATCCCAACAATAAGTATTTGTTTCATTATATATCCTGAATGGAGTGTTTGCATGTCCATATAGAGTTTCAACCTGTATAAATTCTTCAGTCGGAATTACCACCAGAAGCATTTGAAGAGTCGGCCACACTATCATCACTTCTGCTGCGCTGTCCAGTAGCGCTATCGCTCACGTTTCATTCTGCAGAAGTATCTGTAATTTGCAGGGCAAAGTTTAGCTACGCTTTCTTTTTAATCTGAGTCTTGGAGTTTGAGCTTCTACCTTCCTTCTTTATACAAACCTCATCTTCACATCCTGATTCACCTTTCTGCTTAGTATCTCATCTTTTTTGCAGTACTCGGTCTGTCCTCTTCTTTCTGGCCTTTTACTGTTAGAATCCTGAAAAGAATGGGAAGAGCGGTTATCAGACTACTGATACCAAGCCAGCTTTTTAATTTTGTTGCTGGCCATCAAATTGTAACCAGTCTCGCCCGACTCCTGAGTTGACAGAGATCAAGTAAGTTTCTTCAGTTTTACTCTCTGATTCTTATTAGTTTCTGCAATGGATTTTTCTTTCCCAGTATCTTTAATCTCACTTTTTGCTTTGAGATGCTTCTCAGCGAATGTTACTCAGAATGATTTTGAAAACTGTTTTGAAATTTCCCTTTAATTTCATTCCTATATCTAGAGCCAGTTTTACTTGTTTTCATACATCTGGTAACACCGCCAATAAGGGTGTGACAGGCTCAGTAGTGTAGATAAATGCAAATATGCTGCACCAGGTGTAACAATTCTTGAAGGCTGCCACAATCCCAAAAGAAAGACACATAGCGACATATTTATGAAAACATCGTGCAGCACAATGGAGCAAGCCACTTTCCTGCTCTGCACTCTGTGACAGGTAAAGGGCAGGAATGCACTATGTTTACCATTATACAGCGCATTCCTGTTTTTTCCCAGCCCCTGTGCACAATGTGCTGCCTAGCGCCAGCGCAGTTACCCTTACACCATGGTGCAAGGGTGCCTGCGTTGTAGGCAGGATTATTTTTGTGCAGGCAGCGGCTCCTTCTTGCACAAAAAAAATCCCTTGAGGCATTTTTCTTTTCTATGTGTTCTGCACAATGCAGCACACATAGAAAGAGGAAGAAATTAGGAGAAATAAAGATACTTCTCCTCGTTACACCTCCCCTGGGGATGCTTAGCAGTTTTGACACATTTCCAGGTCTACCATTTATGGTAAATCTGGGAATGCGCCAAAATCTATGGGTGGTGCGTGGTAACACTCACGCACCACCGATGGAACGCCTCCCCAGGGCAGAGTAATGCAACCCAGCAATTTGCGCTGCGTTGCTTTACTCCAGATTTATCAAGCCACTCAGGGCCAAGTAAGGTGGCCTTGCTTGGCTTGAAAAATCGCACTTAAGGGTTGCGTTGCACATGCACCCCGTTGCTTGGTGCAAATGTGACACAACCCTTTAATAAATATGGCGCATAGTCAAAATTCTGTTTGACTTGGGATATTGTATGAGGATAGACTGTTTCTAACTGGGTGGTCTTACAAGCAATTCAAAAGTCAATTTCATCATGTTTTACGCACCTAATAGCATTTATAGTCTGTGGCCTGATTGCATGTCTGGCAACATGTGCCTGTGTGCAGGTCCTGCTTGAACTGCTCTGTCTGCTATTGTCTGCAGTCTCCTGCATAAGGCTACTGTCAGATTTTATACACTTACTACTTCCCTAGCCTGTAGGTTTTCTGGATTAGGGATAGGTATATAAATGGGCCAATACTGGCCAGGTAGCCCCATCATTACTTGGGGGACCTAATCTGACATTCTGATATGTATGTGGAAATTGACAACCAACCAAACCAGTTTTGGTGTTTTTGGTATGTCAAAGAGGGCTCCAAGTCTTGATATGCTTGGTATTGTACAGTAATGGCTGCAGCTTTGTATGTGTGAAAATGGCAAGTATTGAAATCCATAGGGTTAACCTCCACCCATGAGTAAAACATTTCAAGTGCTTATGCAGCATTTGCATCTACAACAAAAGATACTGCACACCCTGCATTGGAGACATCTCTGTCTTTGAGATGTTCTGTAACTGCTGCCCTTTATTTTACTTCTATTACAATAGAAGCTGTTTGTAATGAACAGATTCAATAAGCATGAGAGGCATGTGATCTACAATGCAGAAATCACAGAAGGGGAAATACCCTATTAAGAGCCAAGAATGACAAACCTATAGTAAACCGTGGTTTCTTATATAACCTGAACGAGGTGACCAGTATTACAGTGGATGTTTTTGTGTGTAGTAATAATTGTTTTTTTGAGTGTGTCATCGAAAACTTCTCAAGAATCCAGATAATCAGAGCATATGGCTTATGGTGCCCAATGGCACTATCTGCCCCTGTTGCCCCCAGAGCTGCAGGTGTCTTTCCTAACATAGTTCATAGGTTCCTAGCATCCTAACACCCTATCGCTACCTTTAAGCGCTATGTTCAATTTAAGCAGAAAATAGCTAAGTGTTGAAGTCTGTTTTTAAATCAATAAAGAGTAGGTATTGGCTCGCTGTTTTTAATTGTACACATTGACCCTTCTGCTGGTGTCACTGGAAGTCTCACAATCAGTGTCCACCTTGTTGAGAGTTTTGGTCACTGTTGACATATGTATGTATCAGAATAGACTGACACCGAATTAGGCTAAGACTTCATTCTCTGTGATAGGAGCACACCCTTTATTGAGGAGGATTGGTTCTCTTTGCATGACACCTACCATTTTGTATCATGTATCCCTTTGAAGAAGAATGTAAAGTATGTGAAATATGTGACAGGATGCCGTCAAGTTGATCATCATAAGATTGGTCTATTCATTGTTCACATCAGATGTTGTTCCACACTAAGTAGATTATGCTAATGTATACCCATCCTAAAGAAACCACATGTCGATCCCGAGGTCATAACAAACCACACTGATCCTTGGTTCACAACCGGCAGCAAACATTCCAGACAACTCACAGTTCCCTCCATACTCTTCCAGTCTTGCTTCAGACCCCTTGAAGGAGAAGGAGCTACCCACCACAGAGGGCCAAAAATGTACCTTAATACTATATCTTAATCCAGTTCTACCTATCTGCATTCTTTGATACAACGACCACAATAAACTCCTCTCTTGGTTGAAGACTCCCGGCTGAGTTGAGTAGTTGCCACTTGTGTAATTTAGGCCATTCCTGTTTAAAACCAAACCAAGCATGTGAAATGGGGTTCCCTGCTCTGCCAAATCAAGTAAACAGTGCAGTGTTCCCCATTAATCTTCCCAATTTCAAGTCCTTTGTAACAGCCTCTTAGCTCCTCTAGTGACCATTACAACTACTAAACATTCTGATCATACCCAAATTCATATAAGGCTGCCAAAGCATATGGTTAATGCCCGTGCTGTCAAAGACTGTCTCATCTGTGTACAATGGTTGAATGACCGAAAACTGACACAAAAAGATGCCTCTTAATTTCGTTAAGGATGGTCAGAAATATGGAGTGATCTTTAAATCGGAGTTATCCTGTATCCTGGAAATAAATAGATGACGAATCTGTTGTTTTCACCTATAATGTCTCCAATTAGTTCTCCTGCTCCTGCTAACACAGCAAATAACTTTCATCAAAGTAGCCCTCTAATGTTTCGATTACTGCAACAGAGACTACATGGGACTTCCCCCCAAAACGATATGCAAATTCCAAAGTGAGCAAAACTTTGTGGACAGCGCCTTCACTGATAATTAATGCTAATGGTCACATCCCACTTGCACTGATGTTATTCCATTGATATCAGTTTAACAAGAGTGTGAATTTCAAAACACTTTGTTTTGAACAAGACAGTAATATGATAGAAAGAAATATAACAAGGCACTCATAGCATAAACTAGAGGAGACATTTTCCTGCACAGCTCTGGTTCACAGTTGATGGTATTCATCTAGTATATTTTAAGAGCATGATTTTGAATGTTCTGTATATTGCCAGATACAATCTTTTAAAAATTGCTCTAGTCAGGAAAATACAGAAATTCATACAGTTAATGATAATGGGATTTTCTATTCACATAATGCTCGTGAAATAACATAATACTGGGATTAAATGGTGAGGATAATGGTTTTGAAAAAATATTAATGTCATAAAATGACTGATAATTGAAGCACATTTATGCAAGCCTTACACAACTTCACTAGAATGGTTTTGGAAAAGTCTAATTTGGCAAGTACATATTGAAGGAAGCCGTTGGGATCAATTATTTCTAATTAGTATGCACTAGATGGGTTGTTACTCAGCTGACTGTCACATGCAGTTGTGTTGCTGCTTCCCAGAGAATAGGTCTTCAAAGTGAGATCCACTACTTCAATTGATAGGCCTGAGCAGGAAAACATAGCTTTCTGTCTGTTGGAGAACAACACCAGGACATATGATAGTCCAGCACACACCCTACAGCTTTCCATGCCACTACAACATGGTCACTGTGATGCATTTACTTATAGTTTGTTCAGCAGCAACTGACTGGGAGTAGTAGACGGTTTTCATACTGTAAGGTGTATATATATAAAGGTTCAGCTGTACTTTCCATTGAAAAGGAATTTTTTGATTTGCCTATATCTTTGATCCACTAAGGATCTACCCCAAATTTGACTTTCACTTACAATATGCAGCTAAGGTCTGGCATGCGAAATTTCATGAAGTTCCTTCTAGGAAGTGAAAAAAAGTTAACCTTGGTCAAACAAGATGAGTGTTTAAAATCTATTATGAAAATAGATAGGACTCATACTGCATGTAATATAAATATCTAAATATGCATCATTAAAAACTAATAGAAATGCCAACAACAGTATCATGGATGATGTCAGTGATGTCATCAATTATGTCTTTTAACATGTCATTAACAATTAAATAAGTGAGGTCATAAGCAGTGCATGAAGGGGCGCAAGTTATGAATAGTTTACTGAATCTCAGTAGTTTTACGTTTTGTTTTGTAGCTATGACTGCATTTTAACATTTTAGTAGCAAACCTAACCATACCTTTAACCTTTGTTCTTTTCAGTGGATTTCTAGTTTTCTTTTATCATATTCAACCTGGACCTGTTTTGTGCACCATAATCTCTATTCAAAACTAACCATAACTGCGCACATATTTTGGCTAAGCCTAGTAGGGAATTTCTGCAGTCACTGTACTAAACTTGTAGTAGGTAGCTTAACTATTATAGGACATGGCTTTTGACATGTGAAGGAGGGAGTGACTGAATATCATGATTTATAAGAAGTTCCTGTACCCTAACTGTACTGGGGATTGTGTATGCAGATCATGTTCCCAAACTCCAGTTGCCAAACCCCACTGTGTACTAGCTTAAGCTGTACGCAGCAATATGCCAAAGAGCATTACAGGCCAAGACCAGAGCCCTAACCTTATCAGACTTGGCCTCATACAGGCAATAAAAAGCATGCCCCAAATAACAAAACAACTTTTGCATTCTCATTTTGCTAGAAGATTAGCATTTTGTACCCAGGTCCATAATTTGCGTGGCTTTTCCTTGCACATGGCTTGATACTCATGAGGGAAAGGTATGTTAAATTACAATAAATTGCACATTAAGTAAAAGGACAGTCTGAGAAAATATTTATAACGTCGCATAATTCTTAATCCCTGACCTTTAAAATTGTCAAATTACCAAGAAACAAAGCTGACTGGCCAGCTTCTTTAATAGAAGATTCTGCAGAGTTATTATTATTAAAGCATTTTTTTGTTCCTCAAAGATTAAACTTTGCATTTCATTGTATGCTTTATAGGGTACCAGTATGGAGCAGCAAATGACGGAATCCAGCATGAATGAGGGGAACATAACAGCAGGCTTCAGTACCCAAGGTAAGCCGTAGACCTACGGACATAAAGTGACTGTTTTGGGTTGTTTCCAACTACACTAGGGCAGGCCTTCAACCGCACACCTTCAACCTCAGCAACAACTATTTTGATTGAGATATCACATTTTGTCTACATTCTCTCTCTGGCTGTCATATTCATTTGCTACAGATTTGAGAACTCTGCAAGCGGAGAAGCCTATCAACTAAGTACCATTGTCAGGCACTGAAGCAGACACTTAGGCCATGATTACGAGTTTTTGGCGGATCAGTGGTGCGGCGATGCAAACCACTGCACCACTGCTTCACCAAAGCTTGTGCCGCCTGCCTGCCAGATTAAGACTTTTCCCTAGTCTGGCAGGTGGGCGGCATGGCGGTCCCATGGCAGTGCCTCTTTTAAAGGCGGCAGTGCCATTAAAAAAAGGCACCGCAATGGGACTGCAATACAAGGTTCCTGCACGGCATGGACTCGAAAGTCCATGCCGTTCAGGAACTTATGTGCATGCACACAGGGAGGCACATGTTATGCCCCCCTGTGTGCATCCACATATGTTTGACGCACAGGGGGGCCCTGTAGGGCCCCCTTTGTTTCCTCTCCACTAGGCTTTTCATGGCAGTGGAACCGCCATGAAAAGCCTGGCAGAGGCGGCCCCAAGGCGGTCTGACTGCCTGAGTCGTAATCAGGCAGTCGGACCGCCAGTGCAGCGGTGGCTGGATCTGCCACCGCCACGCCACCACGAGTTTGGCGGTCCGAGGACCACCAGACTCGTAATAGGGCCCATAGAGTCCTTTTATACTGATGTCTCGGTTCCTCCATCGTTCTTCGACTCAGAAGCAGAATATATTGGATAGGGGGAGTTCTGTTGTTCTTGTAAGGTTGAGCTGCCAAGTTCCCTTTGGTTAGACGCCAATTCCGATATTATGCTAACCCAAGGTCACCATCTTTTCTAAAAGCCTTTTGGCCAAGTCTTTCTGTTGTTATAAGAGTGACTGCCATCCTTCTTACATGTGTGATCCCAACTTTCCTTCCATTATTCTGCTGCGTCTGCCAGCCATACTGGTGACTCTGTACATATATTTAGAGAACTATGGATTTTCCATAGTCATAATCAGCTTACGTTAACTATGGCTTGAAGAAAGTAGTATTAAATGTACAAATGTATGTTGAATTAATTTAATAAGATAAATGTATGTGATTTTTTTTCTCTCTCGAAAACTCACTTGTGCCAGAGAAAGACAGATGGAGAGTGCGAGAAAGACCAATGCAAGCACCTCGGTTTTTCCAGCAAGTTAAATATACAAGTTTCGCCTTTCAAAGCTGTTGAGTCTGCAAGAGGAGAGGCTTCCTTTCATTTTGATTACAAAATAACATTAAAAATGATGTTCCTTAAGCTAAATGTAAGCTAGTCCTATTTAAAATAGATAATAGATTTCTCAACATGCCTACTTTTAATTAAACTGTGTTTTTAAAATGAACTATTTGTATTAGCACAGAGCAGTTGAACAAAAGGGATTTTTCTTGAATGTTCAAAAATGTGGCAACACTACTTCCCTTCTTACCCTCGTTTACCAAACCTTCTCCCATTCACCTGCGAATAATTATCAGTGTGCTGTTTTGTCTAATCATGAAAGAATTTCACAAAAGGGAATAATGAATGACTGAAGTTCCTGTAAATCCGACTGCCCCTGGTTTAGCCATTGTAGTGGATTCACACAACTCCCCTCTAACTTGATGTAACTCAGAGCTACAGTAAAATTGACATACATAGACCTGTCATTGTGTGAGCACCACCTCTTGGACTCAAGAAAATGGTAGCAGCAAAGTAATCCACAAGGTTGTAGCACAAGATGTAGTAAATAAATAAGCACACTTAATTAAAGCATCCTTAGTCCGAATCTGAAGTTCAGTGCCACTCGCCACGACAGTGCCCCCACCAATGCTCATATGTCCACTGCCCCAAGGGCCACAACCCAGGATGGTCACCAGACTGCCATGTAAAACTCTAACAAAACAAAACAGGATCAGGCAGGTCATTTGTGGAATACAAGCCTGGGGAGGTTCTCAAATATTCATACACCTTATACAATATCCATGAATACATAGAAAAGAGCTAAAAAGTGTGACCCCGAGAATGCTCACAGAACCTCTATTTACAGATTTATACACAAGTTTGACAAAAGCCACACATACTTCAGTTCTTTAAGGCTAACCTGTAGTCGTGGAGGAACATGCTCTGGAGATCCATCAGCAGCAATAAGAGCTCAAATATCCAGATAGACTAGATGCAGAGCTTATTGCAAGCTTCAGTAGCAAACCAATGATTAACAACTTCACCAGCTAAAAAGTCATTAATCAGGCCAGCAACAAAGGGGCCTTCCACAAAGTTAAAAGGACCAAAGTGCTGTCTCATAAACGTGAACCATCCACAGTGGCATAGTGGACCAACTGCTGATCATTGAGATTCACCTCCTGCGGTTGTCCTTGCTACCATGGATCACCTGCATAAACCGATAGAACACATTGATGTTGATTCCTTCAAACTGGCCATGACCACCTTATCAATGACTCACAAAACACTATCCTGGTGGAACGCGACTCAGCACTGTCTGACCCCCACAGTGTGCTTTGCTGCCCAGCCAACCTCAAGGAACCATACAAAGGACTGTAACATCTTCTTTCCACTCCAGAATCTCTGCTTGAGCCCAATGTGCAAGGAGATATCCGCTATCATAAAAATACTAACCTCATCAACACCTGGTTAGGCCAAAGGCACACTGTGTTTACGCATGCCCAACTCTCCAAAGATAGGTGCTACTTACTTGGTCCAGCTAAAACATTGTTGCAAGTAAGCTCAGTGGTCGTACTTGAAAATGGACTTTTCCCAATACATAGGAATAAAGAAGGCAGTAGAGGGATTCTTGAGTTATCTCTGTCATACTGCTGAGCTATCCCGCTTTGAACTTCTCTGTGCCCCATATCCATTCTTTATGTATATAGTCACGGCATGCACAATTGCCCAAATGCTACACTCTTGTCAGGAGTGATCTGACACTATTCAATCTACATGTAGCAGTCCTGAATGAATCTATAGAGCAGACCTTCCATATGCAGAGTGCAGACAAGAATAATTAATTAATGTATAATAAATATAATAATGCAGACAAGAATAATTAATTAATGTATGATAAATATAATATATAATAAATAATTAATGTATAATCATGTCGTTCACTAGCTCCAAGCATAGACCTTTTAGGAAAAACAAAGGGATCCGGCTTGAATCAAGTAGTGAAAAATCTCAACTTTAAACAGATCTCACACACAGAATAGAATGCTCCAGCAGGATTTTAGGGCCACAGTTATGGTCAGACCACTTTCTTGTCACAGTCCAGCTCTCACACATACTTTAGTGTCCTAGAAAATGGAGTGCAAGATGGAGGGGTGCCGCATTAAGCAATAGATGTCACACACATTAAAAAAGAAAAGGCATGGACCCCTTCAAGAAAGAACTTTATTACACTAACGAGGTCCGCCACAAGGAGCGGATTACTAACCCTATTACCACGGTTAGAGAAAATCCAAATCCTAGACTCGTAAAATGAAGGATCAATTGATTCATTTTTATATAATGAAATTCATTGCATTTAAATTTAGGATGTGTCTGTTTTTGGTTCTATTATTAGCTACATTGTTATTTAATAAAAACAACATGAGGCCATGACCCCTTCAAATTGTCAGCATGGCAGCATAACAAGACATGTTATAATGTGTCTATTGTAATAGTTTCCCACATCTATTCCATTAGGATACTGTCAGCATCAAACATCCGCAATAATATATTGAGTGTATACAAGGTAAACAATATCGTTAGTAGTAATATTACAGAAAAACCACGCATCTCTAAACTTCCAAATCCCTCAGTTGTCCAATTTCACTGTTGAATAAAGGCCGATTATTTATGTATATCTTGACGATGATTAAACGATTTTTATTGGGTTTTTATCAACTTTAGACATTAGCAGTTGTAGCAGAATTAGATCAACAAATGGGTGGCATTCTTTTAAGACATTAGCATTTTTTAGCAGGATAAGAACAAAAACAGGTGGTAATTTACAGATGCAATACAATTTCAGTACATGAAAGTAATCAATGTTCAGTACCTGCACAAACAAAAGGCTAGTAGTAAATTGCCTGGCTCACAATGATGTAAAATGTCAGAAGCCTTCGGCTATGTGCTGCCGTGTAAAAGATAGGTCTCCCTATCTGTCCTAGAAGGATGAGGGGGACCCAATGAAAAATGGGGATGGGTTGCAGAATTTAGAAAAAGAAACCAGGGGAAGCACGAGCGATAGGAAAATGCTTTGCATATTATGATGGAGGGGGGGGAGTAGCCGGGGACCTGAGGCCTTTAAATTTGGCCCTGTGAGGGAGAGATGTCCTCTTCAGCCAGTTCCTTATGCTGAATAAGCATAATATCCCAGGCAGCGGCTATAGAGCGACAGCGTATATGACCGGACTCCTCCCAATACAGTGCAGAGCTTTCTACCTCTCCCCATCTAAGTAGTGCCTTGCGCCATTGGGAGCTAGCCGAGGGGTGTTGGGCGCTCCAGTTCATGGTTAATAAATGCGTGGCCACAGGAGGGCAAGGTTGGCGAAGTGCACCCCTACCCTGTGATTTTTTTGTCTGTGGAAAATACCTAAGGCGGTAGCTTCCCATGAATTTAACGTGGTAAGTTCTGTGACCATGGTTAATGACGTATGTATTGTGTGCCAATAACTTGCTATGCTGGGGCAGGACATAAACCTGTGCTGAAGGTTGGCAACCTAGGTGAGACATCTAGGACAAGTGAAGTTGGCTGCAGGGAACAAACGATTCAGTTGAGAGGGTGTTAGATAGGCCCTGTGAAGGATCATAAATTGGATGTTTTTAAAACGAGCATTCCTCGAAACTGTCTTAGGGGACTCCAGGGCTGTAGACTACTCCTTGTCGTGAATAGTTCTTGTAAAGTCCTCCTCCCAGAGGCAAATAAGGTGAATTAGAGAGATGTCCACGTGTTCCCTATTAGCTTTGTGTAGCCATGTGATGAGATGTCAACCTCCTCCCAAGAGGTATAGAGTATGTATCACTGCATGGGTAGGCGGTTCTTCATCTAGTGTTCCCCATAATGTTCGGTGTGCCACCAGCAATTGCCCATATGTTGGTAACTGTCCCAGGGGAATATTATGGTCCTGACGAATTTGCTCGAATGTAAGGAATCTGACATCTTTGAAAAGGTCTCCTACCGTTTCCAAGGAGGGTGCATGCCATTTCGACAGCTGCTCATCCGTAAGTGGACCTTAGGGTCCAGGTAGGCCCTAGAGGGGAATTATGGGGTGATTTTACTCATGAGCTGGAAAACCCTAATTAGACATTTATTACCAAATCACCAGTGTAGGGACTTGGAGGGATGTATTGTGCTAGTAAGAGTGTAAGAGCTGGTGTATTATATAGGAGGGGAGAGGACCGTCTCTCGTGCTTGTCTCATAAAGGTTTGTTTCTGATGGCCATCAGGATACCCTTTGGAGCTGTGCCTCTAGGTAGTAAGTTTCAAACAATGGCGCCCCAAGCCCACCTTGACCCATCAGCAGCTGAAGTTTTTTAGGAGACACATGTCACCTCCAGTCGTGAAACAACAGGTCCCCCAACTATTGCTCCAAATCGTGGAAAAAACTGTGTTTGGAAAACACCAGAACATTTACAAAATAATATAGGAGGCGGGGAAGGATGATCATTTTAGAAACTGCTATCATGCCTGTAAGTGCAAGGGGGAGCTGTTGCCACAAGCACATTTGGGATTTAAGGGTTATGTAGGCACATTTCAGGTTCCCTCAAACAGAGCTTTTTAGGAGTGGTATAAACGAACCCCTAGATAACGGACCGCAGCTGTCCTCCAGGCTGGTGGAGTGGCATCCATTTGGATTATCTGAGAAGGGGCATTGCTGCAAAATCGAAAGGCGCGTGATTTCCCCCAGTTCACTCGAAGGCCAGCTACTTACTCAAAGTCTGGAAAGTAGTCAATATGTGGAACATGTCTACTGAAGCGTCTCGGATATATAATAATAAGTCATCTGCATAGAACGACACAGCGTGTGTGGTTCCGTCTAGAGGGATCCCCCAATGTTGGCCCTCCAAGCAAAGGCAATGAGCCAGCGGCTCCATGGCAATTGTGAACAGGATAGAGGAGAGAGGGCAGCCCTGCCACATGCCACAACCTATTGGAAACGGAGGTGAAATCAAGCAACCAATGTGCACCCTAAATGACGGATTTGTGTACAACAGCTTTGTATAGGTCAGCAGGCTTTGGCCTACCACTGCTGCCCATAGAACGTTGAAGAGGTACTCCCAAGACAAAGAATCAATGGGCTTCTCGAGGTCCAAAATGAGACATGTTGCCTGTGGGTAACGCAATAAGGCTTGATCCATTACATGAAAGAGTCACCTAATATTATTAGGCGTCCTGGTATGAGGGCAGGAAGTATACTCAAGTATCAATTCGCTAGGATTTTGCTGTGTATTTTATATTCGGCGCCCGATATGGCCACTGGGCGGTATGAGGAGAGGCAGGTGGACTCCCTATCAGGCTTCAGAAGGGATGCTAGAAGAGACTCCTGGAGAGAGGCTGGAGTACACCAGTGGTTAGGGCTTGTTAGAAATGGGGTTTCTGGTTGGCTAGGGTATGCAACTAAGCCAGGCAGAATACACCACACATAAGAGAACCCCTGCTCACCCCCTTGGTAGCTTGACAGAGCAGTCAGGCTTATCCCAGAGGCAATGTGTAAAGCGTTTGCGCAACACACACACACCAGTGACACACTAGGCACAACAAAAAAAGAGACTCCACACAAGGTTATATAAAAAAATATCCTTTGTATTATACACAAAACACATTAGACCACAGTGACATAAATCTCTTTGCCACTAGGCAATTGTCATAACAATACATAGGTCATACACCACTTTGCCAACTAAGCATTTGTCTTATTATTACAGGCCATATATCACTTCACCAACTAGCCCATCACCATAACACAGTATTTAGTGCAATAAGGCAAATACTTATAGCTTGCCCAGGTCAGGAAAAACATAATTGCTGCACAAAATATATTGTTCCTAGAAACCGCAGTTCCTGTGAAAACTGTAGCCCGGCGCACCGGTGCTCCTGGTTGGTGGTATACTGCAAGCTCGATGGGGCTTCACCCGCCCGTGGTCAACTTTTCAGCAGAGACCTCCACCGAGGTTTCACCCTGCACACCACCCAACTTTCAAGTGCCCCCAAGGAGTATAATATCACAGCTGCCTGCGGTCTAGCGGCGCAGCTGTGAGTGATTGCAGGGGCTTAATTCCCCACAAACTTAGGGGCTAAATGAAGCAGCTGCCTGTGATCGGATGGCGCAGCTGCGAGGGACGGCCTGTGGTGCAAAACAGGCACACTGGGGACTCCATTCGCTGTTGACCCTGGCGTCGCCAAACACTAGGGCTGCTCCAGCAACCCTAGGGCTGGGCCAGTTCCTCTTGTGGCTCACACAGTGAGGTGGTCATGTTTCACAGTGAATAGGAACGCTCTCTGCGCGCTTGGGTAAATAAATCAGTAGCGCTTCAGAGGAAAGGTGGTGAAATAAATCGTTCACCATGCGTTAATCACTTTTCAAGGTATAAAGGCGCTCACAATGCGCTGGTTAATTCGATAAGCACTTCATCAGCTGGGGATTGGCAGTCCAGCGCTCCACATGCGCTCTGAGAAAGCCTCAATAAAGTGCTCACCCTGCACTTTACTTTTACCAAGGTGAAGAACAGTCCAGTCCTCCTTCTGCTCTAGACACGAGCAGCAACTGCAGGCCACTCCATATACATCAGGGGCAGTGCTCCTCACACAGTTCTGCAGCTTTTCCTCCCAGGCAGGCTACTTGATTTGAAGTCTTTTATCTCCCTGAGACTTCCAACAGGAGGCAAGCACACACAAGCCCTTGGAGATTCTCCACAAGCAGGATACCACAGCAGGGCAACAAGAGTCAGCCCTTTTCGTCTACCACAGACAGAGCAGCAACTGCAGGCCAACCCACCCCTCACTCAGAAAAGGCAGCGCTTCTCACGCAGTCCTCCTGCTCAAAAGGGTACTTCTGTTTCTTGAAGTAATCCAAAGTCCTGGGGTTTTAGATGTAATACCTATACTCAATTTTGTCATTGTTCTCTTTGCTGTAAGGGTCTCTGAACCCAGTCCAAACCAGTCCTGTCCTCCCTGGTGCAGCATGACCACAGGGGGCGGAGACAGCATTGTGAAAAGGAGACACAGCCTATTCAGGTGCAAGCAAAACTCCTCCCACCACTCTAAATGCAGACCAGGTCTATTCAGGCCAGCAATGAGTCACCCAGGCAAGGCAGGACACACCTCAATCCCCCAGGGACTGTCTAGAGTGAATGCACATCCCCAGCTCCTGTCACTCTAAAACCAGATGCTGAATATATACAGACAGTCAGAGGCACACAGGATGGTAAAGTAAGAAAATGCTCACTTTCTAAAAGTGGCATTTTCCATCATAGAATTTAAAGATAACCTTTACCAAAGGTGCATTAATACATTCTGAGTTAAGAGAGCCTAAACTCCATTTCTCTATCTTGTCCCTATGGAAAGTTATGCTTGTAAGATTGATCCAGCGCAATATTAGCCAACAACATTCATACACCATATACTCACTTGGGCCCATACATTCACACTACACTAATACTTACGCTGGGTGTCAGATGTACTCTTTTATCAAAATCCCTGCTACCAATTACCTTCTGATTGAAGAGTAATAACTTACCAATGGATCCTTTGCTAATTGGGAAGTTTAAAATGAGTGACATTCATTATAGTACATAATCCTGAAATAACCACTGAGTCAGGAAGTTTTTAAAAATGTTTATCTAAAGTTTTGGCAGAGTAAAATACAGAAAACACGGTACTTGATTGAAAATACCCAAGAAAAAGCATAGAAATGATTTTGCTAATAAATGACGGTGTTTAAGGAAGAGGAGAAGATAGAAACAGCAGCGCAGCTAAAGGTTGCAGCATAATTACCTAAAATGCGAGAACCAAGCTCCTTATCCAAGGAGTTGGAAAAGATAGGACCCAGGAAGGATGAAGAGTAAAGACTTCTTCCAGGATCAGGACAGGACCGGTGACCTCTCTACAACGACGCCTGCGCCGTTCCCCTCTCTGATACTCGACTTCTCTCGATTCTCCCGTCTAATGGACTCCGCCGCCCCCTCCTCAGGACCTCTTCCGGACAGGAATTCAGTCAGCAACCGATCAGCTGGGCAGTCTGGAGCTCTTCTGTCAGCATCTCCGCTCTC
Source organism: Calotriton arnoldi (assembly GCA_963921515.1). Classification (NCBI taxonomy): domain Eukaryota; kingdom Metazoa; phylum Chordata; class Amphibia; order Caudata; family Salamandridae; genus Calotriton; species Calotriton arnoldi. The sequence goes on along the minus strand of CAWUFW010005105.1, from coordinate 1,243,373 downwards.
CTGTGTAAACTAATTAGCTAATTCTATATCTATTATACCCTTCTACGCCATATACCTCCCCTTAATGCTGCTAAAATATGGGACCACTACTTCTGATTGGACAGGGACAGGGGGTGGATTCTCGCACCATATCGTTTTGGCCTAAATTGTAAAGCCTATTGTCTTTACGTTCCCTCCCCTTCAAATTAATACATTCGCTTTATTTCCCACCCGTCTCATGACAAATGTTATATATTTTACAGGAGAAAAGTAACAAATTGTTACGCCGGAAACATTGGGTACATCATCTTCGGCCAATAGGTCGTGGCCTTGGGAGACGTCCAAGTTGACTTCACTTGGCAGGCATACAGGACACATGCGCAGAACCCTCTGTCTCTCGAGTTTCAAGACACCAACCCAGGCCCAAGTTTACAAATTACTAAAAGTGCAAGAAGAAAATATTAAAATCACAAATAAAAAGTTTCACTGTATACCCACTTTCCCTAACTCTATTCCCATTTAATCATAATACTATCCTGCATTAGTAGCGTTAAGAAAACGACAATTTAATAATGACATAAGAGCAAGCTTAAGCATGTGAAAACATTTAGCGGCCATTTTAATACACACTGCGCAGAAGCAGAAGTTTCCCACCAAGCAAAGAAAGACGTCACACCATGTGATCAGGTTGTGACATGCGCAATAAAGTCCTGCGCTTTTAGCGGCCATCTTGGTTTATGGACAAGTGTTATTCATTAGTAAAACACATAGGCAAGCGTCTATCCCTTTCGTGTTTGTGAATGCAAGGATTAGTATTGACAGTACAAATTTTAATATATTAATACTATGAGGAAGATTGCATACAAGCAAGTTTCAATTTTGAAACCTTGCTCCATCAATCCCCTCTCTGATGGCGTTTCTGAGCCATCAAAATACTACCCTCAATCAGATGCCAACTTCTAGCAATTCGTTTCATTCTCAATTTTACTTTTTCTATTCTTACAGTCTCTTTTTAATTTCTTGTATAAATCACTTCTCCGTTCTTCTAGTTCTATTTCATCTAGTTTTCTCTTCTTTCCTTTTCCTGTCATTTTATATGTCCCATTCTTTCTACAGCATTTGCACCATATTGTTATTGCTAAAATTATTATTGCTATCCCTGCTAAGGGTACTAATATTTGACCTATAAGTCCTTTCCCTATATTAGCAAACCAGGTTCCAATTGACGATATACTATTTGTCAATCTTTCCCATACACTATCAACTTCCAGTGGTTTAAGTTCTTTCTCAAGTTTAGTTATGTTCTGAATGTACGTTCCAATTTCTGCACTCTTATCAGGAATGTAAGTGCAACAATGTTTCGTCTTCAATAATTTACAGACTCCTCCCTCTTTTGCCAATAGAATGTCAAGAGCAAGTCGATTTTGCATCACCATAGATCTAATCGCAACCATCTCCGTATTAATCATTAGAAAACCTCCAGCAGTATCCGTTGATAAATGATCAACCACTGTAGACAATTTACATATTTTCCTTGAGTTCAGAATTATTCCCACTGAAGGTATCAATGCACCAAATATATCACCTACAATTTCTGAAAAACTAGCTCTTTTTCTACGTACTAACTCATTATTGTTTTCATTGTTTCCAGTGTTTATTTTTACGTGGTATATCTTTGGAAAAACTATTTCAAAATAACAACTTCCATACCACCTTGCAGGAAGCCTAAAGTAAGCCTTATTCCCACATACATAATAGATTCCAGGAAAAACTGAATCTGTTCCTCCTTTAAGTCCCCAACCTCCAATAATTAAAAAATTGTGTTCACATTCACTGGTACCGATGAAAACATTGTTATAATCAGTCTTTAATCTATGAAGACAAATTTTCCCTTTCTTTACGAAATCCAGAGCCATTGCAGCTTGAGCTTTACCAGGTGTATAACTCCCTTCCTTCTTCGCCCAAGGTGGCAACTGAGCCTTATGTTCTGAAGCTTTCTTTTGAAAATCATGTCTTCTATCTTCTACTAAATTCAAAAATATCTTTTCTTCTTCTAGTAAAGAACATGTTAGATTGTGTCTATGTGCATGTGTTATGTCTATCGATTTCATTGTTAAGAAAAACTCTCCCATAAACTGTGCGTCTTGACTAGTAAGCACTGGGTTCATACTCTTGCGAATCGGAACCTCAGAAAATATCACATCTAAGTTTGAATAATAATATTGTAGCCTACCTGTTCTATAAGATAAACTTGTTAATACACTACATGAGATGCCATATGTCAGTGGTAAATGATGGTATGTTAATCCTTCCGCTACTGATTCAGGTAACTTCATACAGACATAACAATTACTAACTTCCATTGTGTCTACATACTGAAATAATAACTTTGTGAAAACATTTAAACTAGTGTCGTTATCAGCTATTTCATGATGAATTTCTGCCTCATCTTCTGCCATTAATTCTACTCTATTGCCCTTCATGTTTGCTGTCCTTCCTTTAGTTTCATTATTTATTTTCTTATCTATTATCATAAGGTAAGGAATTGCTACAATCAGGACTAACCATACTATAAGCACCAATACTAGACTACATATGCAGATTGCACAGCATCTCCTACAACAATTTCTTTTTGGTCTCCCAGTAACTCTATCATCAGGCATTTTTCGACAAGGAAGATTGCTCTTCTTATCTTTTCTTCTTTTCTTTAGATGATTCTTTTGTTTAGTCAGGGTGGTCTTGTTTCTTCTTCGTATGTTAGTTCTGCACTTGTTCCTTCGCCACCACTGTCACTTGACTCTGAGCTTTCAAAATCTTCAAGAATGATATAAGTCCAGTCAGGACCTTTGAATTTGTTATTCACAAGTCTCAGTCTTTTACTTTTTCTTTTTCCTGACTTTTTCTCTTGTTCAGTTTGACTTGTTACTTCAGGTACTTGTTCTGGATCTTCACTTCTGGTTGTTATGTGGTATTTTACTCTTTTGATGACACTTGGCCAATGATCTCCTTTTCTTGTTTTCTTTGTTGGCACTGTTTCTCTGTTTACGTCTTCAAAGATCTCGTTATTTTCACTGCTCAATACTGTTTTGTTTTCTTTGATTACTGCCTCTTTTGTTTGTTCTTTTTCAGGTCTGATTGGTTTCTTTTCAGCAGCTCCACAATGACTTTCAAGATGTTGTCTTTGTTCCTTTTTTATTTCTTTATGTTCATTTGTATTAACCCCTTTTTCTTTAGTGAATTCTTCTTGATCTAACTGCTTCTGATCAGGGCTTATTGCACTGTGAACTTCTGCAGCCTGACCTGATTCTTCTAAACCTGTCTTTCCCTGTGTAAAGTCAATTAAATCTTCACTGTTTTTAGTCCAATTTTCTTTCCCTATCTGATTTAGTTCAGGATCTTTTACTATCTTTTCTTCTTGATCCTGAACTTCTTCTTCTTCACCTATCTGATCTTCTTCAATTTCTTCCAATTTTGTTTGATTTCTCGTTCTGTAATATACTTCAGGAACTTCTACCACTGGTATCCAATCCTGACTTGTGCTCGGTTGTTCTCCGTCAGCTTCTCTTGAACCCCTAGCCTGAGATTCCTCAGCTGGGCAACCTTCATCTTCTTCAGTGATTGGCGTTGTCTGTGTATTCTCTTCTTCAGGTTCTGGTACTCTCTTTGTGTGGCTTACATGAATCCAATTAGGAAATCTTGCACACTTCACTGCTGTATTGGTGGTCAATATGACTTGACAAGGTCTGCTCCACCTGGGTGATAGACACGTTTCTCTGGTGTGTTTCTTCACTACCACCCAATCACCAGGATTCAGATCATGTTCTAGTTCAGGCTGCCTGGAAACTGCGTCTTCTCCAAACTGATGAGAGACACAACGCACTAGGTCAGCCAATCCTTTGCAATAATCCAAAACCATATCATCAGATATATTCACCAGTTTGTTTGTGGGAACATGTGTTTGTCTCATTGCTCTTCCCATCATTATTTCGTGGGGGCTCAATCCTGTCGTTCTGTCAGGTATACTTCTGAGTCCCATCAAGACAAGTGGCAATGCAGAAGCCTCTGGGCGATATGCACAGTGCAATTTCTGCTTGATTTGAAATGCTTCACAGATTATCTGGATCACTTAGCTATTAAAATGTTTTCCTCTATCTGATTCCAAAGATACTGGGAAACCAAACCTAGGTATGAGCTCTCGTAACAACAGTTTTGCAACTGTAATACTGTCATTTCTCCTAGTAGGGTAAGCCTCCACCCACTTTGAAAACAGACACACTATGACTAGTACATATTTTAGTCCTCTGCATGGGGGTAACTGTATGAAGTCGAACTGGAGTCTTATAAATGGGCCCTCTGCCTTTCCAATCTTTCCAAACCCAATTATCGTTTTCCTGCCTGGATTATGCATTTGGCAGGTTAGACATCTCTGGCAAAGACTCTCTGCAACAGCCCTGAATTTGCGATTGTACCAATTTTGTCTGAACAGCCTAATCATTGCATCTCTCCCTATGTGTGAGTCTCCATGGTGCATTCTAGCCATTTGTGAGAGTAAACAGTCTGGCATGACTGGTCTGCCATCTGCACTGATCCACACTTCATCTTCTCCTCTTTGGGAGCAACCCACTTTGATCCACAAATTCTTCTCACTTTCATCAACCTCATCTTGCAATTTCTTCACTTCATTCCAAGTTTCAGGTGGCATATACAGCATAAGTTGGCAGCTGATTCCCATGCTTTCCATCCTCTTATTGACTGACGTTCTGGTTTTGGCACAATGTTGAGCCACCAAGTCTGCATATCTATTGCTGACTACCACCCAGTCCTCTCCTGACTGGTGTGCGGCACATTTCACCACAGCCAATTCTTTTGGTGATTGTATTTCTTCTAGCAATTCCCTTACAAATTGTCCATTTTTAATGGGGGATCCTGAAGAAGTCATGAAATCCCTCTGCATCCACAGTTGGCCAAAATCATGCACGACCCCGTAACCATATTGACTATCAGTAAATATGGTCACTCTCTGATTCCTCCCAATTTTGCAAGCTTTTATCAAAGCAATCAATTCAGCTACTTGTGCAGATTTGACTCCTGGTAAATAGGATGCTTCAACTATTCCAGTTAATTCACATACCGCATAGGCAGCAGTTAGTTTACCATCTTCATGTCTTTGACATGAACCATCGACAAATAACTCCCTGTCTGGCTTTTTAAGAGGCTGTTCCTCTATGTCTGGGCGTGGTTTTGTACATAATTCTGTAATTTGTACACAATCATGTTCATCTTCTTCGTCATCTTTATTTGTTTCATGATATGGGTCTGGCAATAAAGTTGCTGGATTTATTATTGTACACCTTACCATGGTCACATTTTCGGCACCCATTATTATCCTTTCATATTTAGTCATCCGACTAGGAGTAAGATGCTGAGTTCGGGTTCTTGTCAACAGAATGACAACTGCATGTGAAACATACACTTTTACAGGATGTCCCATCACAATTGACTCGCTTTGTTCAATGCTCAAACACGTCGCTGCTACTTCTTTTAAGCATCCTGGCAACGCGGCTGCTACTGGGTCCAATGTAGCAGAAAAATATGCTATAGGACGTCTGTCTAGTCCATGTCTCTGAGTTAGGACAGAAAGTGCACAATTTTCTCTCTCTTGACAGAATAATGCGAATTCTCTTTTATAATCAGGCATGCCTAAGGCAGGTGCTGGACAAAGTGCGTTTCTCAATTTTAGAAAAGCTTCTACACTTTCATCCTCCCATTCAACAGGGTCCTTTGCTTTCTCTTTCGTCATGTTAATTAAGGTTTTAGCCAACATGGAAAATTTGGTATCCATTGTCGACAGTATCCTACTATTCCTAGGAACATTCTCACTTGTCTTTGTGTTACGGGCATTTGCATTCTTTTTATTAATTCTACTCTTTCAGAGGTTACTCTTCTTTTTCCCTCTCAATTTGGTGTCCCAGATATTTAACAGCTGTCCTGCAAAACTGTAACTTTTCAGGTGAGACTTTATGCCCTTCCTCAGCCAAAAGATTTAATAATGCTATGGAATCAAAAACACAGTCTTCTCTGGTGGTCGAAGCTACTAACAAGTCGTCGATATATTGAACTAAAACTGAGCTTCCTGGCATCACTAATTTTTCAAGGCACTTTTTCAGTATCTGATTGAAGATGGAAGGACTTTCTGTGTACCCCTGAGGAACACGGTTCCACACATAGACTTTGTTCTCAAATTTAAATGAGAAAAGGTACTGGCTGTCTGGATGCAATGGTATTGAAAAGAATGCTTGACACAAATCAATTACTGTGAGCCATCCTGCATTCCAAGGGATCTGGTATAGAATTACTGCAGGATTTGGTACTATGGGACAACATGGTTCTACAATTTTATTTATTTTCCTCAGGTCCTGAACAATCCTATATTTTCCACTAGGTTTCTTTAGTCCCATGATTGGTGAATTACATGGGCTACTCATTACTTCTTTTAGGATGTTTTGTTTTACCATTCGATTGATTTATTCAATGACTCCTGCTTTTACTTCTGCACTCATTTTGCACTGTTTAGTATTTGGGAAAATTGCACCTTCTTTTACTGTAATTTGAACTGGATCTATTTTTGCCATAAGTCCTACTTCTTTTCCGGTGAAATCCCATACTATTGAGTTTACTGTACCTTTTAATTCTTCTGGCAACTCATCTTTTGTTATCAGCGAAAACATTTCATCTATTTCTGTACCTTGTTTTGCAACCATAATTTTATAAACATGGTCCTCATCTGGTGTCTGAACTGCCACACCATCCGGCGTGCAGAAAATTGTACAGTTCATTTTGCACAATAAATCCCTACCTAATAACTTTACTGGGCTAGAATCGCACACTACAAATTGGTGCATTTCTCGGAAGTTTCCTATTTTGACTTCCATTGGTTCTGTAAGAGGTGTTCTAATTCTTTGATTAGCTACCCCTACTACTTGGATATCTTCACCAGAGAGAGGAAGGTCTGGGATGTCTGCTGATCTCACAGTAGACCTGGTAGCACCAGTGTCCAAAAGGAAAGTAATATCATTACCTTTCACATTTCCTTCAACATATGGACCAGACTGATCTACCTGTAAGGATGCGCCAAGTATGCACTCCTTCTTCCCCTCTCCTAGGCACCGTCATTAGTCGAATTTACAATAATTGTCCTGCAAAAGAAATTGTGATGTCATATAATCATTCTTACCACTCCCTCCTGGGTATCCAATGTCTGTACCATGTTTTGCTCTGCTTACATTACCCTGAACAGGTGGAGGTGGTAATTGACTCTGGGGATTTACACCCTGTTGTTAGTCATTCTGCGTCTGTGGATTTAAGTTTTGATTTGGGCCATTATTATTCCGAATCTTTTTACATTCATCCTTCCAATGCCCCAATTTTCCGCATCCATGACAAGGAAATTTCTTTTAGCTTCTTCTCTACTCATTCGTCCTCTAAATTTTCCACCAATTCCCGTATCACCACTCGTTCCAGAATCTTTTCCTTGATTTTCACTCGGATTTTCCATATTAATTCCTTCTTCTCTGCCATTTTCACCTGAGCCCACATCACTTTTTCCTGCAATTTCTTGTGTCTATCCTCAATATCGTCTCCACAATATTTTGCATACTTCATAATCTCATCTATGGGCTTTCCCTGCCAACACAGCATATGTTGTTTAATCATCTGGCAAATCTCTGGCTTCAGACCGTAAACAAACCGATACACAAACTGACTCATGTTTTTGTCTCCAATGTCCTCGAATCCACTATACTGTTTAAACACCTTCAATAAACGCTCATAATAGGAATGTACTGTTTCACTGGCTTCTTGGGTTGTTCGATCTATTTTCACCCAATCTGTTTCTTTCGGGGTATTTTCCCTTTCAGGTATGTTATCACCTGCTGATACTTTTTCATCACATCATTTGACGGGGCACCTGTTTTCGGATCTCTAGGATATTCATCACTAGGCCAATCGACTGTGATCTTACAATCTGTCCATAAATCGGCAGGTACCACTATGTCAAACAAACCATCTAAATCCTTCAACAATACCTTTGACACTTTCACAAACCTTTCAACCTGCTTGTACCATTCAATTGGTTTTTCTCTCAATTTTGGAAAGTCATTCGTAAATGATAAAATATCCTGTCTGCTCCATGGGACATATATATATCCTCCTCCCGCAACTTCTCGCATTGGATACATCTGGTCTGCTTTTCCTGCTTCCTTCATCACATATTCTGATGCAGTTCTACTTGTTCGTGCTTATTCCTTTTTCTTGGCCCATCTAGATCTCCATTTATCTAGATCTCCCCATTTTTGTAAAACTAACATTAATTCTCTTATTTGTAGTCTTCTTCCAGATGCATTCATATTTTCTAAATCTTTGTCTGCAAATTCTGCTCTGTAGGGTTTCTGTAATACTTTTGATCTCCCTATTTCGATTCCCATCTGTAATGCTAAGTTGGACAATTTTTCATGGAATATCTTTACATTTCTAGTGATACTCCTGCACAAGAATAATAATTCTTCTTCATCATAGGTATTCAAGCATTCTACTCCTACATTTCCTGCTATTATTTCTTCTAATTCAACTTTCAATTTATGGATATCCAGTACTTTTCGAGGTGTGCACTGTTTAACTGACCCTTGTACCCATCTTTCTAGATCTTCAGGTGTTACTATGGTAGCACTTTTTGCTCCTGATGAAGTTACTAAACTTACATCTTTTGAACCTCCAGGTACATCTTTTCTTGGAGTATTATTTACAGAACCTCGAATAGGCAAATCCATAAGTGAAATTGTGGATTCACAGTCACTAAATTGATCCTCAATTATAACTGGAGCTTCAGGTCTGGGATTACTCACAGGAGTAGGTGCAAGTATGGGTTGAGAACAATTTCCCTGAGTACCATATAATGGAACTACTGGACCAATTGTTACTGGTATGGTCAACGAATCAGGATGTACTTTTATCTGAGTTATTTTCTGTATTAATTCTGTTCTGGTCTTTTCTAGGGCTTCTTTTTCTTTGTCATGAAGTATTCTAGTCGGGGTAAACTCATGCATTACCTTTGGTACCATGGGAGTTTGTGGTGGTGCACTAGGAGGGCATCCACTTGTCCCTTCCTGATATGGTGGGGGATTTCTTAACAATTCTTCCATAAATTCGTCTTCTGAATCTTCATTTCTCATTAAATATTTTGTCTTTTCCATACATTTCCCTCCTGATTTCTCTCCTTCTGTGAATAATGGACACAGTCCCTCTGTAATCATTGTCCTTCTCCATTGTTTCATCTGTCCCTCTCTCGACTCACGTAAATATCTGGGGTAAAATCCTGGATAACTCCTATTACTTCTAGATCTATCCCGCTCAAAAGCCTCGGTTTCCCATTCTTCTAGAGCTTCGTACTGGGTTAATCTAGGTCTGGGTTCTAAGTCATTCATCCTCAATCTCAAGTTCTGAAGAATTCGCCCATTGAACGTGCCATTCTGAGGAAATGCTAATACTCCATCATTTTTGGTGTATTCTATCCAATTCTCCATCCATACACAGGTATGATAACCTCTCTCCAACATCATAAATGATGCTGGCGTTTTAGCTGGTGGAATAATAATTCCTTCTCTAGTTTTGATTGGTTTGTCCTTTTTAAAATAATTCTTAATCTTTTGTAAGAATGACATTTTTCTCTTTTCTCCGTACATTCTATCTAATCTTCTGTGTACAAAATTATATTCTGCAAAACCTAGGAATCTCCTATCCGGACGAGTTCCTGTTAAAGTCGGATCGCGTTTTAACATGCAATCCTTATCCACTAAAAATTTTGCTTCTATATTTTCGACCAATCAAATGTCTGCTATCTTTTATTTCCGGACCATTCCTTGCGCGGCTTTTTGGTGACGTTTCTCTGTCAACCCCTCCTTTACAATCTGCTCTTTTCTGTCCTTGCTGGTTTAACCAATCCCAGCGCGGCACCTGTGACGTCAGTACTACTCCTGACTACTGACCCCTCCTTTACAAGGGTTTTTCCACACCCGCTGTTTCAACCTACCACAGCGCGGCGTTTTGTGACGTCAGCTCCCTCTCCGGCAACTGACCCTCCCTTTACAAAAATTTACGCAAACTTATTTTCTCTATAAATCTTAATTAAATTTCAGTAACAACATAAAACATTCGCTATCGTGCCAGTTTCCACTAATTTCGAAAAAGATAGTTTCTTCCACACTTTAGTAAAACCTTTCCGTTTACTAATACATACACTACGAGTAAAACACTTCCGTCTACTCTTCACACAAGCTCCAGAAGTACCTGTTATTTCTCCAATGTTACCCTTACTAGGTGATATAACATCAAATTTTTATCAGCGTACCCTTTTTGCTATTACTCACACGCATAGAGTCCCTAACGAGTTCTTGAAGTCCTGCTTAACTTCTCAGTACTATTTCTGCCTGACAGATAACCTCACTGCAGTATGGCTTCCACTTGCCACCCACTATTCTTTTTCCCTACCCCGGGGTATTCTGGACAACATATAACAAAAACTCAAAATTTAAGCGGATGTTAGTTCATAAAAATACAAATAAATGTCTCATTACCCAATTAACAAAGAGTAACAACAACCGTCCTCTGCTTACCAGAAAACTGATCCAGCGCAATATTAGCCAACAACATTCATACACCATATACTCACTTGGGCCCATACATTCACACTACACTAATACTTACGCTGGGTGTCAGATGTACTCTTTTATCAAAATCCCTGCTACCAATTACCTTCTGATTGAAGAGTAATAACTTACCAATGGATCCTTTGCTAATTGGGAAGTTTAAAATGAGTGACATTCATTATAGTACATAATCCTGAAATAACCACTGAGTCGGGAAGTTTTTTAAAATGTTTATCTAAAGTTTTGGCAGAGTAAAATACAGAAAACACGGTACTTGATTGAAAATACCCAAGAAAAAGCATAGAAATGATTTTGCTAATAAATGACGGTGTTTAAGGAATAGGAGAAGATAGAAACAGCAGCGCAGCTAAAGGTTGCAGTATAATTACCTAAAATGCGAGAACCAAGCCCCTTAGCCAAGGAGTTGGAAAAGATAGGACCCAGGAAGGATGAAGAGTAAAGCCTTCTTCCAGGATCAGGACAGGACCGGTGACCTCTCTACAATGACGCCTGCGCCTGCTCCTCTCTGATACTCGACTTCTCTCGATTCTCCCGTCTAATGGACTCCGCCGCCCCTCCTCAGGACCTCTTCCGGACAGGAATTCAGTCAGCAACCGATCAGCTGGGCAGTCTGGAGCTCTTCTGTCAGCATCTCCGCTCTCCTGTGTAAACTAATTAGCTAATTCTATATCTATTATACCCTTCTACGCCATATACCTCCCCTTAATGCTGCTAAAATATGGGACCACTACTTCTGATTGGACAGGGACAGGGGTGGATTCTCGCACCATATCGTTTTGGCCTAAATTGTAAAGCCTATTGTCTTTACGTTCCCTCCCCTTCAAATTAATACATTCGCTTTATTTCCCACCCGTCTCATGACAAATGTTATATATTTTACAGGAGAAAAGTAACAAATTGTTCCGCCGGAAACATTGGGTACATCATCTTCGGCCAATAGGTCGTGGCCTTGGGACACGTCCAAGTTGACTTCACTTGGCAGGCATACAGGACACATGCGCAGAACCCTCTGTCTCTCGAGTTTCAAGACACCAACCCAGGCCCAAGTTTACGAATTACTAAAAGTGCAAGAAGAAAATATTAAAATCACAAATAAAAAGTTTCACTGTATACCCACTTTCCCTAACTCTATTCCCATTTAATCATAATACTATCCTGCATTAGTAGCGTTAAGAAAACGACAATTTAATAATGACATAAGAGCAAGCTTAAGCGTGTGAAAACATTTAGCGGCCATTTTAATACACACTGCGCAGAAGCAGAAGTTTCCCACCAAGCAAAGAAAGACGTCACAACATGTGATCAGGTTGTGACATGCGCAATAAAGTCCCGCGCTTTTAGCGGCCATCTTGGTTTATGGACAAGCGTTATTCATTAGTAAAACACATAGGCAAGCGTCTATCCCTTTCGTGTTTGTGAATGCAAGGATTAGTATTGACAGTACAAATTTTAATATATTAATACTATGAGGAAGATTGCATACAAGCAAGTTTCAATTTTGAAACCTTGCTCCATCAAGATGTTACAATGCAACATGCATGTTAGCCTATGGGACAGATAGCCTTTCAATAGTGAAAAACAATGGGTTTTATTTATGAAGGCCTTGCGACACTTTTGCACTGCGGTTGCGTAACTTTTCGTGATGCAGCGGTGGCATAAACAATGCGCCACGTAGCACCATATTTACAAGGTGATTCATCTAGGCAGATGCGTCACCTTGTAAAGCCCTGCGCTACATTATACCTACGTCAGGTATAATGTATGCAGGGTGGGCGTTCCCATGTAAAAAAGGGTCGTAGAAGGGTCGCAGTGAAATCTATAAGATTTCACTGCGATACTTCTAGGACGCCACTGCGTCAAAACCTTGTGACGCAGTGCCATAGGCACAGGCCTACCCCAAGCATTGCTGGAGTTGCATCATGCTTGCGACACAACTCCAGCAATGCGTGACCTTTGCGCCGACAGATACGTCAGGATTCCTGACGTATCTGTCATTCCTTGCGACATGGAGCGCCGTACATTAAATATGGCGCATCCATCGTGTTGCAAGGAGAGCGCAGTGAAAACTGTTGCATTGCTGTTTTATCGCAGCGATGCAACAGTTTTCATAAATGAGGCCCGAAATTGGCAGTATTTCAGTATCAGGACATGTCATACACACCAGTACATGTCATACCTTTCACATACACGGCACCCTGGCCATGGGGGGTACCTCGGGCCTACCTTAGGGGTGCCTTACATGTAAGGAAAGAGAAGGGTTGGGCCTGGCAAGTGGGTGCACTTGCCAGGGCAACATGGTGGTTGGCAACATGGCAGTTTACAACTGCACGCGCAGACACTGCAGTGGCTGGTCTGAGAAACATTTACAGGGCTACTCATGTGGGTGGCACAATCAGTGCTGCAAGCCCACTAGTAGCATTTGATTTACAGGCCCTGGCACACACTGTGCACTTTCCTAGGGACTTAAGAGTAAATCAAATTAGCCAGTCATGGATAACCAATCATATCACAATTTATACAGAGAACATATGCACTTTAGCGCTGATCACCAGTGGTAAAGTACCCAAAATCCTGTAGCCAACGAAAACAGGGTCAGAAAAATAGGAGGCAAAAGGCAAAATGTTTGGGGATGACCCTGCGAAAAGGGCCAATTCCAACAGGCCTTTATTGTACACCTCGACTAAATGTGGAGGCAGGCTGAATGAGAACGGATCAAAGTATTCAGTTGGAAGCCCATCTAGCCCTGGGGTCTTATTACGAGCTAGGTCATGTATTGCTGTCTTTACCTCAGCCAAGGTAATGAGTTTGTCTAACTGATCTGCTAGCAAAGCATTAAGGGTGGGCAGGGGGAGGGGTGTTAAGAAACATCTTATTGTGCCAGGGGGTGGGGTGGGAGGTGCCCTTTATAGCTCGGCATAGTATGAGCTAAATGCTTGTAATATAGCTGATTGGGATCTCAAAAAATTGGGCCTGTGGCAGAGGTGATTTCATGATTAAGGAAATAATTGTTTTTTGTCGTGCCGACCATGCCAGTATACAGGGATTGTGCCCCTGCAGCTTGAATGCAGGCTATGTATTCTGTGAAATTGTAACAGCGGAGGCATTCTACTAAGGCGGCTTGTTGTTTCTTGGTGTCTATCAGGGTGTGGCGTGTCGTGTCAGCAAGAAAGGGGCGGTTATCCAATGCAGACACTGTTTCACCTGCATCTTGAGGGGCCCTGGTCAATTCCCTGTGAATCCCAGCTATGTTTTTAATGCAGAAGCCCCTAGTAACCACTTTAAAGGAATCCCATTCAACTGCAAGGCGGGGCTATGTGGATTAAATGGGTTTCGCAAAATACCGGGTCATCTAGTGTATCTTTGGATAACTTCCAGGCAGGAACTGGTGAGTGAGGCGGACCCCACACGATGTCCACTATATGTGCAGCATTGTCTGATATCACACGGCCCAGGTAGTCTGAGTGGAGAAGATGTGGAACAAAGACCTGACAACCCATAAAGCTGTCTAAGCAGACGTAAAGATTATGTGGGGCCGAATAATGTGAGTAAAGGCATAGGTGTGGGTTATGGGCTCTTCACGTATCGAGAAGGGACCAGTGTTGAGCCCATCCAGAGAACTGCCTACAGTGTTGATGAGCTGGGGCTTGAAGATGTGAGGGGTGGGAACCGTGAAGAGAAACATCCGGTACGTTGTCCCCACAGGTATGTATATTTTGACTATAGGGCTACAAACTAGATAAAGGGCTGAAGGAAGCCTGATACTGCATACATGGTGATGGTGGAATGTATTTTGTGTATTCTGACTTTGAGTACCACTGGCCAGAATGCTTGTTTAAGAGGCAACTATCATGAAGCGATCAATTTTGTACTGAACTATTAATTGGGTCCTGTATTATGCATTGGTTTTTTTATGAATGATTTTACTAATATGATTTTTCTTGCTAACAGGTCCACTCATAAATTATAAGTAAACGCGATTACTTCCGCACTGGTGCAACATTTGTGAGCTGCACTGGCTCAGGAAAGCTTTCACCAGTATTGATTACAAATTAGACAGTAACCTTTACATTTTATTTGTCAAGCATATATATACTGCACAGCTGTTTATGCATTTGATATCCCTTTAACATGGTACATCTCTTCTACAGTTTCTGTGGACAGCACCTCGTTCCTCATCTCTGACATTGCCGATATCCCGGACCATACCTGCTCATCCGATGACCTGTGTTCGCTGGAGGTTCAGGGATCGCTGCGTTCAACAGACTTTTCTCCATACAACACCATCCGCGCAGCTAACACTGACACCAGCTGTACCAGCCTTGAGCACGGCATCCGCTGTGGGCTCCACAGGAATAATTCACACTGTTCACCTGGCGAGGATGATGGGTTGTCAAGTATAGTCTCGGTGGACAGATCCCAAGCGCAGGACTATGATAGCTCCACTCAAGCCAGATCCCCTGACTGCTTGTCTGGACACTGCGGTGCACCGGAGAAAGAATCCCAGAGTTCAACGAGGGGAAGCAAGGCCTCTCCATCGTTAAAACCCATGAAAACATGTTGTAGTGTCTTCGGCCAGTCTACATCACACTGCCAGCCATCTCCCAGTAGCATTCCTGCGAACACTTCAATGCATTCTGGCTGCTGTGAGGGTTCTCTCAAGCACAAGCATGCCAGAAAGTACAGACTGGCTAACATAGTCCGATCTACAAGCGACCCAGTTTCCTGTTTCTCCAGCAGAGAAGGTAAATGTGGCCAACTAAAATACTGTGCCCTGGGAAAGACTTTTATGAATTGATCATTGCAATATGGTTTGGTAAATGCTAGTATATTTTGGTGAGGGGTCTGTGGGTGTGAATTCAACCGTGTACATGTCACAAACATAGCAAATTTTATATGATTGAGCCACCTGACCCTGCAGTGCAACAGAATGCCTTAAATAGTGATCAGAGAGTGCCCGACAGGCAAGGCTGCTATTCATATAACTAATTCAATATATCTTATGCAGAGCGGGTTTGGGGATTTTTTTTACATAAGATATGCATTACAGCATGTAGGATACAACAAGCAATAGGTTAATTGATCAGTGACCGGCAAGAAGATATTGATGACGTGTGTTTATATGTTTTCCTGAATTGTAGCTGAGATGGGGTAGTCTGACATGTAAGGGAAGCTGCTGTCAGTGTCATACAGATGTTTTGCTTCCTGAGTGATGTATTAGACATTCTGTCGAAAACAACAGACATCTAGAGCTTTTCTGCAAGGTAGTCTGTTTTTACCTTTTTGAAATAATCCACATCTGCAGGGGAAGAAAATGGAGTAGTGTTAGCATGTAATCGAAGGTTCTTTGAGGAAGATGCAGGCAACTATATGCAGTAAAGCATTTGCTGGAGAAAGGAGAGGTCGGTCAGAAGGCCATTGATCGTATTGAAGTGGGCTAGGGAGAGGACTTGCGCCATGGTACAAAAATACAGTTGGAAATGTATGATTCTGTGGGAAAGGCTTGATGACTCCATGCTTTTTGAGCTTTCTTTTTCAGTTGATCCATGTAGGAGAGGAGGTTAGATAAGTGGAAACCAAGAAATATGATACCAGGCATGAATCAAGGAGAGGCGTACAATGAAGGGCAACCATTCTTGGATTCGAGTCTGAAGTGTGATTTCATTCTTTTGGCTGGATTTGGCCGGATTGAGCTTTCATTAGATGCTGACATCGGGGTTTGGGTGATCTGCAGCATTGTATGCCATTAGCCAGTGAGGCTTTGAGAATATTTCTTTACTGAAGGCGATGAGGGCCCAACAACCGTGCGCACTGGTGAATTATTCCAATTATTTTCACAACCGAAGTACCGTGTCTGCAACGCTCTACACTCCTGGGTCCCACCGCCACTAAGGCCCAGTCCTCAAAACATTTCCAACTATTGGAAAGGAGCGTCATTGTACATACTGTAGTAATCAATCAATTATTACATTCACTAAGAAAAGTCCATAGGCAAGCTTGTTTAGAAGAAATGTTCAATTTTTAGGTCACCACCGGCGGGAATTATCGGACCGGCCGCGGCATGGATGCAGGAGAAGGAGTCGCTCCGTTGCTCAGAATAAGAATTTCCCCATTAATGGGAGGATGATATGAAGAACACAAGAACTCTAAAGAGGGAATTGCAAAAGAAGGAATTTTGAGCCCTGATGAAGTCCAAGTGTGGACTAAACGCATAGGCTGATGATTCTATGTCATATGAGTTCTTGGATCTATTGTTTTTGAATACATGGGATTATGAAATAAAAAATGAAACATTTCTTCTAAACAAGCTTGCCTATGGACTTTTCTTAGTGAATGCAATAATTGATTGATTACTACAGTATGTACAACGACGCTCCTTTCCAGTAGTTGGAAAAGGCTTTGAGAATACTTGCAGGTCGGTAGCATATTGGGAGAGTGAGATCTGTTTGGGGAGTGGGGCTCCATGGGTTATGTATGATCGTATGGTGTTGCAGCTGCCCATACAAGTTAATAGAGGTGCGAGTAGGGCCTGGTGGTCAACACTATCAAAAACATGCAACTTGTGTAGAAGGCCTTTGACACGGAGTCTCATTTGCCTGTCATCCTCAGAGCATTGTTGACTGCCTGTTTAGTTTCTGTTTTAGTCCTGCAAAATCGGTGGCATTTGATGTGCTTTTGGATTTTTGTGGCTACGTCTTTCTCAAGGATTTTCTCTAAGAATGGGAGGTGGGTCATGGGTGATAAAATGTTTATCAGAATTTAGGATAACTTTTTAGCGAAAGGGAAGGTCATCTTTTAGAGAAGAGCGGAAGGTAAATGTTAGCTGTGAGTCAGGAGACTATGTGAATAATAGAGGTGAGAGTTTTGGGAGAACGTACTATAATTATGGGTGATGGGAGAATGTTTTTTTTATTGTTAGGAAGTATATAGCCTTCTGGTTCAAAATTAATTGGCCAGAGGTTGGAAGTGGGTTCATGAGAGAATGAGGCTCTGAAAGGGTAAATGGAATGTCCAGGCATAATGATCAGCGCAGTTAGAAGGGATTCAGTATTGACAGGTATAATATGGCAGAGGACAGAGATGGCAAGTTTGTATGAGATGTAGTGTAAGGGTGAGATCCAGAAAAGTGTCTTTCATGCATTTTGGGGGGATGCAAAGATATAAGGTACTGTTTGTTGGTGCTGACAGTGGTTAATGTGCATGTGAATTCAGAAATTCTGTGCAAAAAAAGTGTTTCTTATTTCCCGGAGCTCAGTAGACGAAGAGAAAAATGATAGGCTGAGTAGGAGTAAGATCTATGTGGATCGATAGTCAGTTAGATGAAATGATAGAGTTTAAGGTTAATGTTATAAACGGATGAGTGGATTTCTAGATGAAATTTAGACAACCGATATGTTTCTAAAGTGAGTGACTGTGATTGTGTAGCCATGATCCACGGGTTGGGGAAAGATGCAGGATGACGACGGGTGAGCCACATGTCTAATTTGATGTTACTGCTGTGTGTGCTGCACGATCATGTATGATATGAGGAAGCATAGAGGTGCAAGAATGCAAAGCTTGGTCTGGTGATATGCGTTTAGATGGTGATTTTTTTATGCGCTGTGAATGAAGTGCGGATGTGCATTTTTGTTGATGGGTTTGAACTTGTGTGTGAGTTGAAGAATGGATTGAAGGACAGTGGCGAGCAGAGGCAAAGAGTTGCATGCTGTATACTGAAGTGCAGCAGTTCTTGCATTAGGCCTATTCTATCTCTAATAGACCCATCTATGAGTTGCCCCTTTTCCAGGAATTATGTTCCACATCATTTATTTTCATTCTGTAGTGTTTATTTTCCAGCCGGTAAGCCTGCTTAAATTCTCCCAAAAAACTGGGAGAAATCTACCAGCTCACCAGGGACATTGAATTTTTTTGTTTGTTTTCCACGAACAATAATACACTTGTTTTTCAAAACCAATGGAAAATACAGACTGGTCCACCATGTCACATGGTATGACAGTCCAGACAGCAGTTTTGCCAAAGTCCTCTTTCTTCGAAGATGGAAACAGCTTCAGAGAGCATTCCCTACTGTACAGGCAGGGAACTCAAACTAGGGTCTGTTTAGTGGCCCTACGTGAAACTGTATATGGGACCTATGCAAACATGATTTTAGAGTGAAATTAAAGGTTTTTATGAGATTGATGTTTCCCCATATGCAAAACACCCATTGCCATAGCAGAATGCTCATTATGTCCAGGTTTGTTAAGCACTATGAATTTTCTATATCCACAAAGCTGAGGTAAGCTGAGATTAAAATTGTATCAGGAGTATTCACAGTGACGGGGTATGTAAATTTCAATATCTGCATTGGCCCTAATATGTAAAACATCATTGCATTGACAGGCCCTGCATGTGGCCACGTATGTACGTGCCATTGTATTGCAATGTGACACCTAAGCCCCTATGTGTGTAAAGTATATTTGTATTGCCACTTTGTACATCTGCCCTAGTGTGTAAAGGACCTTTCCTGCCTGTTCTCTTCTCCTGACCGCCGTCATCTGCCGCCCATGTTTCTGCCTGGGAACTTCAGATACAGGTTCAGCCTTGGGTCGCCTGCAGTAGGCAGGGAGACCAGGATCCATCATCATGTGCACGCTGACACCATCACTTTTAATGACATTACCTACTCGCGGTTTGTACTTTCTAACCCTACATGCACGTGTGTATTCCCTATAGAATGATCTCAGGGCACACAAGCGCTCAACCACACCATTACACTCTCACAGGATCTCTCTATTACAGCTTTGTGAAATGGTGCAGATTTTGGGCTGGTTCTTCCCATGGTACTGCCTCTCTTGTGTATGAGATACTGAGTTTAGGAATAGTGGTTATTTGTACGCCTCTGAATTTGGGGTAGCCTAAACTATTATGTGATTCAGAGGGCATTTAAAAAAAAAATCTTTTTTGTACACTGTCTTCCACTTGAAAGGTAAATGAGAAATTTGATTGGTATTAGCAAATGTTCTACTATTCTGTGTTTCCATGTCTCTCTCAATGAAAACAGTACAGCACTTGAGTGGTTGGGCCTAGGGCCTACAACACAAAATACCCTAAAACCTGACCTGGAGATACTACATTCCACTGAGCAAAATCAATGCTTTTTGCTACAATGTGGGTAGCTGCAGAATTTGGCCTTTAGCTCAGCCTCCATGCGGAGAAACCTACCAAACCTAGGCATATCAGAAAACTAGACCCTCGGGCAGCCTGGGGTGTTCTAACTCATGTGGATCCTGTTACGTTTTCTTATCTATGAGGATTTGCAAACCTCGAACTGTGGCTATAAACACACATTTTCCTCACATTTCTATGAGAGAATGTTCCCAAAGCTGCGGAGATGCTCTAAATTATTACTGCTCAGCATTTCCACACTTGTCCCAATAAGGTTAGTACCCCACTTGTGTGGGTGAGTCCAGGGCTTGTAACAGAAAAAGCCCCAAAACAGAACATGGACTGATCAAATGTTTCCACTCAAAACTAAACCTTTGTTTGCAATGCAGGTAGGTGTTGGATTTTGGTCCTGGGTTCGGCAGCCACCCAAGGAAAGCTACCAAACCCAAACCATTTCTAAAAATTAGACAGGCAGAGGACTCCAGGGTGGTTTGACTTGCATGGATCAATCTACTTTGTCTTATCCCCAGGGCCGCTACAAACCTCAAACTTGGCAAATAATGAAGCATTTTCTACACATTTCTGTGAGGAAAAGTTCCGGAATCTCCAGCAATCCACAAATTTCCTACACCAAGCTTTTCCAAATTTATCCTGGAAAAAACACTATCTCACTTGTGTGGGTGAGCCTAGCGCGCATTAAACAGGCCTCAAAACGCAATGTGAGACATCAACATTTGCTGTTGGCAATGGAGGTAGCTGCAATATTTGTTTCTTGGCTGGTCTTCCACCCTGGGAAGCCCACCAAACCCCGACACTTTTGAAAACTAGACACTTGCAGCAATCTATTACCCTCATTGCCCTCCAAACGTCAATCTATGCCTAAAATCACACATTTTCCTCACAATTCTCTGACAGAAATGTCCAGAATATGCAGGGATCCAGAAAAGTGTTCACATACTTGTACCAGTAAAAATGCTACCCCACTTGTGTTACTTCTCCTAGTGCTCGTGAATGGATCCGACTAGGGACAATGGGAGTCTCACGAAGGACTCCACCCAGAAATGTGAGGAAAATGTGTAGTTTTAGAAATGTTTGAAACACACCACCCTGAACTCCCCTGGGTATCTACTTTTCAGAAACGAATGGGTTTATTATATTTCCCTAAGTGCTGTCTGAGCAAGAGCATGTATAACCATTCAACAAGGCAAGTAAGAGGAAATTCGGATTTTCCCCTACTCTGGCAGTCCTTATATCAAAACTACGCCCAAACAAATCCAAATTTCCTGTTCTGTGCCATAGGGATGGGAATGCTCTGCGCCCCAGGGAGGCAGAAAGACTGTTGGGGCTTTGGGTTGGGGAATAGGGCCAATGCCTGGGCGGCCTTCCCACGTCCCATACATTTTCTTTGCCTAAAATAAAAAAAAATATACGAGTTATTAATAGTATCTTTACACTCCAAAATTCGGATCTACTCCGTGGTTTCAGGGTGTAGGGAAATGTAAGTCTACACTTTGTTGCAAATGTACATTTGTAAAAGGTGAGTATGTTATTTTATGTTATGCTTTTTTGCATAGCACGCTTATCACCCATGAGGGTATCCAGGGGCTTTGCAGGTGGGTGGACGGCTGTATACCTGGTAGGAATATTTGAAATGCCTGGACTTCAGTTTCTTGCGGAAGTCAAGGATCAATCAGGAGGCTCTGATATGATGTAGGAGGTTGTTCCATGGTTTGGGTGAGGTGTAAGAGAAGTTGTGGCCTCCAGCTTTGGTTTTGTGGAAGTGGAGTACGTGAGCTAATGAGAGTCCAGGTGAATGGAGGTGCATGGGAGGTTAATGGAAGTGTATATGGCTGTTGAGGTAGGCTGGACCATTCTTGTGTAGTGCTTTGTATGTGTGTTTGAGAAATTTGAAATGAGGTATGGTGTGATGTGTGTGCAGCAAGGAAGGTTGAGGATGAGTCTTGCTGCAGCATTTTGGATGGGTTGGGGTCTGTTCAGGAGCTTCTTGGTGATTCCTGCATTGAATGTGTTGCTGTAGTCATATTTCCTGGTGATCAAGGCCTGTGTGAGCATTTACTGGTGTTTCCTGGTAGCCACTTGAAAATTCTTCATAGCATCCTCAGGATGTATAAGCAGGTGGAGGTCACTGCTTTCACATGTGCTTCCGTTAAAGCTTGTCATCTAGAATGATTCCTAGGTTTCTGGCGTGAGTGGTGGGGGTGGTCCGAGGTTTGATGACCATCAGGTGGCGTCCCAAGCATAGATATTTCTTCCGAAGATCACCACTTCAGTTTTATCTGTGTTGAGTTAAAGGCAGTTAGATTTCATCCAGGTGGCTACCGAGGTCGTGCAGGTGCCAAGTTTCTTTTGTTTGGGTGCTTGTCCAATAGGGAGAGTATCAGTAGGGTGTCATCTGTGTGGGAAAGTATGTTGATGCTGTGAAACTTGATGAGGTCAGCTATTAGGGTGATGTATATGTTGAATAAGATGGGGCTGAGGGAGGAACTTTTGAGGATTCCCCAGATGAGGTTCTTGGCTTCTGACGCGTAAGGTGGCAGACTGACTTTTTGTGCTCTACCTGTGAGGAAGGAGTATATCTAGTTGAAGGCAAGCCCTTAGATGCCTTTTTCGTATAGTCTTCTGATGAGGTTGGAGTGGAAGACCGTGTCAAAGGCCGCTGAGAGATCGAGTAGTATGATGGCCAAAGTTTCTCCACAGTGGAGGAGTAAGCTGATGTCATCCGCTGCTGCGATGAGGCCTGTCTCTGTGCTGTGGTTGGGCCAGAAACATGATTGCGTTGTGTCTAGTAGTTGGTGTGTAATTAAGTAGTGAGGGAGTTGCTTGTTGATGACCTTCTCCTTGACCGTTGTTGGATATGGTAGAAGGGAGATCAGGCGGAAGTTTGCTAGTGTGGGGTCTGCCAAAGTTTTTTTTAGACGTGAGCTGACCATTGCATGTTTCCAAGCATCTGGGATCATAGTGGTGCTGACAGAGTTGTTCATGACGCGGGTGAGAATTTGCTGAATGGGGTGGTGCCCATGTTGTTGATGTGGTGGTGGCAGGAATCCCTTGGTGGTCTCGAGTGGACGGTTCCCATGATGTTGGGCGTTTCTTCAATGGTGAGTTTTTCCCAGGTAGTCAGTCTGTATCCGTTGTAATTTGCGGGTAGGCAGGGTTTCGGTTAGTGGTTGAAGTTGTTGTAGATGGTTTTTATTTTGTTGCTGAAGAATTCTGGGGGTTGTCACACAGTTTTTGAGATTGGGTGATGTTGTTTGTGGTGGAAGGTGTGAGGCGAAGTCTTTGATGATCACAAAGATTTCTTTACAGCTATTGGAGTTGTTGTCTATACGTTCTGCTAGGGCTTTCTTCTTGGTTTCTCTTATCTGTTGATGGTAGAGTCTCAGGGCTGCTTTGTAAGTCCTAGTCGTTCTTGTGGTGGCTTGTTCTCCATCTTCTTTCCAATTGTTTACAGTGAATGAATGAAACTTTATTGTTTAGTTAATTAAAACCGTAACAATGTTTCATTTATTGTTTACAGTGTTTTTTGGTTGTGCAGAGTTCCTCCGTGTACCAGCATGCTTCCAGGTCCTTCTTTGCATATTGTGTTTTCTGGGGGCCAGAGAGTTGGTGCATTTTGTCATGCACTCCACGAGCTGTTTGATGCTGTGGTTTAGGTTGTCATGGAACACAGAATGTAGGCCATATGGAATCTGAGATTCTGCTCCAACTACTCCTGGGTCGGCTTGTGATGGTGGGTTTTGATTGGCAACGGATGTTGATTTTGAATTGGATGATGGTGTGATCAGTCTAGGTGAGAGGTGTAGTTGCAGTGATTTTGATAAAGTTGAAGGTAGTTAAAACTGGGTCAAGGGTGTGCCTGGCGGAGTGTGTGGGTGTGTGGGTCCGATGACTTATTGTGTCAGTTCAAGTTTTAAAGTCTTTTTAGGAGTGTGGTGGAGTTAGTGTTGTTCCTCTCTTCCAGGAGGAAGTTGAAGTCTCCTAGTAGGATGTAGTTTTTGGAGACGATGGTGAGGGGGCGACGAAGTCTGTGATATTATAACTGAAGTTTGCTCATGGTCGCGGTGGTTGGTAGACGAGGGTTCCATTCATGGTGTAGGTTGCTGAGATTCATAGCTTGACGTGCATGTGCTCCATGTAGGGGCTTGCATTCTCAAAGAGTGTGGTGCAGTTGATGGATTCTTTCTAAATAATTGTAATTCCTCCTATTGGTTTGGTGGTCTAGTTGTGCAGACTTGTATCCTGACAGGGTGACTTTGGCGATTTTGGGTGCCGATTTGGAGGTCAGCCATGTTTCTGTAAGGAAGAAGAGGTCTGAGATGTCATTGTCTAGGATGTCCCAGATTTCCATTGTGTGTTTGCTGAGTGAGCGAGTGTTGAGCATACATACCAGGTTGGTTTGAGGTGCTTGTTTGTAGGTGGTAGTTCGAGGTGTGTTCTGCAAAGATTGTGTGGGAGGAGTGGTCGCAGTGGGTGAGACGCTGCACATGAAGAGGCAGTGGATGCAAGCAAAAGCTCCTTCTGTGTCGTGCGGTGTGGCATGGGAGCAGCGTGGGGATGTCCTAGGTTGAGAGATCAAAGGAGATTCACCAAGTAGCATATGGGGGTTGAAGGGCCAGGGTTTGTGGCACTGGGCGCGGTCCAGGCATGGACAGGCACAGACAGGCTTTCCATTGTCGTGCCTTTGGCACCCCAGTGGTGCGCCTGCTTGAACATCCGCTGCACAATTACATTACGGCCAACATTAAGTAGGTCCTGGGAGGGGGGAGGAGCACAGGGTGTGGTGAGCGGGGCTCAGCGGGAGCACGGGAAAAGTGTGGCAGCGTGGGAAGAACAGGTAAGGAGAGGGTGGAGAAGGGAGAGGGTGCAGGTGTTGGGAAATGGCAAAACGGGCACCAAGAGATGGCAGAGCACAAGGGCAAACAGGCACAAGGTAAAGAAGCAAAAAGAAGGGCAAACAGAATTGAAAAGTGAAAAAGAGCAAAAGTGCAGCAAAGAGTAAAGAGGGCATAGAGTGAAAGAGAGAGCACATTGTGAGAAAACAGTGCAAAATAGTTCAAAAATGGGAAGAGTGAAAAAGAGGGCAGAGAGTGAGAAAAAGGGCAAATAGTGCAGCAAGAAGTGCAAAGAAACAAGCAATGAGTAAAGAAAGAGGGCATATAGTGAGAAAAAGAGCAAAGGGTGCAACAGTTAGCAAGAGTGCACAAGAGAGCTCAGCATCACTGCCACAAAAATGTCTCTTAAATGTCTGTGGTACAACAGACCTAACAATGGGAGAGAAACTCTGGGCCACACTGGGTTTCATGATAGCTAAACGGAACATAGCGCGTAATTGGGGAGCCGAAGCCAGTCCGAAGTTTAACGACTGGGCAAACGATATGGACTAGTGCATGCAAGCAGAGAGAGGGGTCTACGAGAGTAGGGGGTGCCCACACAAATGGATGAAGATCTGAGGGAAATGGAACGAAAGTAGGGGGATACTCTGTCGGCCAGTCCGGATGGTTGACCCTCCTGAGAACTCGGAGGGGTAACATTCTAGGTCCGAGATGAATCCTAGTAACTGGAGAATGGGGATTTGTTGTTATAATAGAAACCTTCATCTAATGTATTATCACAAGGTGCAAGACGATTGCTCTAGAATACGTGTCTCATGTCATTTGTAAGTTTATTCTATCAAGATGGTTGTCGATGTCTCAATGGTGTGTTGTTTCAAAATTTAAAAAAAATATAAAAAAAAGAGAGCGCAGCATGCAAGAAAAGAGCAAATAGTGACGAGTGAAAAAGATGAGTGAGAGGCAGAGAGAAGAGGCACAGAAGAGCTGGAGAGTGATCCTCAGGAGCCAAGTCCACAAGGGCTAGACCAGCCGTAGGGCTGGTTCAGGTAAGTCCAGAGAGGTCAGGGCCTGGATACCTGCTTAACAGCAAAAAGTAGTACAGTTACTACTAGGAGAAAATATACATATGCAGATTTATTCACATTTATATTTACATTTGTGAAGAGCCCCAATTGTGTCTAAATTGTTCTATACAAAAATATCGCTCTATTGAATTAGTAATAGAAAATGTACACCAAGTGGACTGATATTTTTATGAATTAAGGCAACAATATTATTATCAGGTGATAGTTTTTCAATAGATATCTGAAACACAACCTTCTTTAATAGATAGTGTGAGGGAGAAGATCTAGCATCTACCATTGTCGCAATTTTCCATTTGCATGCAGCCTTTTTACAGTCACAGGTGTATAAACAGAAATGCCTTGAAGAACTCTCCAAATTTCTGCCATAAATGAGGTGATATGCACTTGGTGCTCTCATCTTGAGTGTCCAATTGTATGTTTAAAAATGATATCAGAGACCCTTGACACCTCTTAGTCTCACCCACTCTTGCACAGATAAGGACAAGGCAGCAGGGGTCTGCTGCCACCATTTGTGCAGGGATACCTTCTGCCACGGTCCTTCACCAGTTATTCGAACACCCAAAACTGCTGTATGTAATTGGACTACACCCATCCTCCTTTAATACAGCTCACTTCATCCATCAACTTCAAGTGTTCATTCAGTCCGCCAAAAATGGACATCAGGTTTGGTATTGATAGGTGGGGAATATATATGTCAAGGGTCAGCCACTATCCTTTAAACACATAAAATAGCCAGCATGCATATTTCTCCTCATTTTTTCAATAACAGATGCATGCATGGACGTCATTTAGAGGCAGCAGCAGCTGCTCTCAATCCCAAGTGGTGGGGCAGTGCGGGAGAAATTCGGACAAAATAATAGCAACAAACAAATAAAAAGAGTACTTACCTGCCGCTGCCAGATGCCCACTACTCCTCTGCTCCTGTCCCAATCCCCGCCTCCCGGATTTCCATGAACTGCTGCACACTGCGCAGGCTCCCAGATGCCAATCTAGATGCTGCCCTCATGCTGTGAATGCAATTGCCAGCATTAGAGAATGTATGGTATTGGTCTGAGTGGCCAGGTTTGGTGCTAAGACAGGGCCTGGCTGTGCAACACAAGTCGGAGAAATGCTAAGTGTGCATGTCGGTTTGGCCATGCTAAGGCAGCCGACCAAACCGACAGGCGCTCTTAGCAGTGCACATCACTACTCCTCCCTGCTCCTGACTCTCATTGTGTTGGCCCCGCTCCCACCCTAAAACTCGGCTGGCTCTGTGAAAAACAAAATGATAATTTTTGCCTCTACTGGCTGTCATCATTGGGGCGACACTCATCCCCCATAACAGAGGAGCTCTCATGGACGCCATGGATGCATCCATGAACGTCATTTGGAGGTAGTCAGGGGCTGCAGCTGTGACCTCTAGCTTGCTCCCTGCTACTCCTGGCACGTCCTTTGCGAACCCTTGAGTCAGAGGGGCAAACCTTTTGCCTCCTCTGAGGCCAAGGGTCGCAAAGGAAGTAACAGGAGTACCAGGGGGCAAGCTTGAGGTCACAGCTTTGACCACTGACTGCCTCCAAATGACGTCCATGGATGCATGCCCTCCACACAAACACGCACACGCTTTCATATACTGCTGACAAGTTGATCCATCTCTTTTGTACTTCTGGGTTCACGTTGCTGCCTTCTATAAACATGCAGCACCGGGAGAACAGGGAAAGGGCAGACTTTGTCAAGAAGCCACTATAGGAGGCCACTGCAGCATGCTTGCACTGTACTGTGTTAAAGTGCTCAGAAGGGCATGTAAGTGCTATATTCACCATCAATGCAAACAAACCTAGTTCCACATTCTCAAAAGAATCATGGAATGCAGCGCAGCAGCCAAAAATGCTGCGTTGAATGGCAGAGATGGAGCAGGAGAGCGCCATAGCTAGAGAGATATGGCTCTCTCCTCCCCTCTCCCTAGTTGCGGTGCTGATTTCATCTGCCGTGCGCCACCCACACACCTTAGCGCCGTAGTGTTAGGGTGTTTGCCTGAGTCTACTGATCCAGCGCCAATACCCAAAAAATTGATCAGGGAACGATACTCCACAATTCACTTAAATGGCCCATTCACATTCACCCAGATGTCCCTGATGCGCTGGAGTCAATTTGTTTTGTTCATTTCTTATTACTCCTAAACATCTGTTTTAAAGATCATTTATTGATATCAACTCTTCCTCTATTTGGTCGATGGACCAATTAGTTGAATAGTTGATGGTAATCATAAGACACCAACCCACCCAACATTATTTAAATTAATCACAGACTCTCTGAAAGATTAATAGGTGAGTTTATCTCAAAATTCAAAGTAAATGCTCATCTGCATCAGGTCACAATTACAAACATCGAATCACACAATCAGAGAAATAATGCACTTTTTTCAGACTCTTTCTACAACAACATTGTGCAATGAAGGAGTGGATAGAGTAAGAGACAAAAGAGTTCAGCAGAATAATTGTGCCAAATAATATAATGCCTAACGGAAGGATAGATGAAGAGACAACAAGTTTATCTAAAAATAATGCATATCAATAATTTGTTGACGGAGTGGATAGGTGAAGAGACAAAAGATTCAGAGACAAATACATCAATGCTGAGAGCAACACAGGCTAGATACAAACCGATTGGTCTGTAGAAAATACCACCCCCTGAGCCCAGAAGATGATGGAGGTTTCTCAAAGTTATTCAGGAAACGCAAGAAGAGTTGGTCAGGGAAAAGGACAGAATGGTAACAGCTAGGCCTCTCTGCAATCCGACGGACAGCGACGCATCTCCCTCTCTCTCCTGCCTGCCCAAGAGTCCTCTCGAACCTCTCTCCTCAAACTCCCATAAACACACCCCTAAAGGTACCGCAATTATAGTCTAAATTGACATGTCCATCCCTCTAATGTTGCAGGTTTCTCTTCATTCTGCATCGGGATTGGTGGGTTGGGGAGGTGGCATTGTCATACCACCATGACTTGCATTTATTCAACAACTTTATTGTGTGAAACGGTTCCCATGACCCAAACTTTATTCTATTAATTCGTTTCACATATATCGATACATTTGGTACATTATTCTTTATTCAGTTCATATTTCCGCAGAGCACATCCCCAGTCTCACGCTCGGATGCAGGAACTTGGCAGTCAACTGATGCTCTGGCCTTCACTCCATCATGTCATTTCGTAATGCTCAGCACAACTTGCTGGTCTCATGTCAGAGCAGACTCGCTCTGAGGAAACTTCCCCCTCCCTGTCACATCCTTTCTCAAGATGGAGGCTTCATTTAACATGCTGAAGTAAATGGAAACAAACAAATATTAATTTTATGATAATGAAACCCTCATAGTTCCCCACTCAACTTGCACTACTTCCCCATTATGGTTACCTAGCATAAGCTTAATGCAAAAGCGGCATTAATAATGAACTTTTCAAAGCGGAATGCAACGTGCAAACACTGTGCTGTGGCTCATGCGGCCTACTCGTGCAACTTTTTTGTTTAACTTCACAACACAAGATTAATACCGATTATTCATTAACGTATTATTTCAGGCATGCGCAAAGCAATTCCCATATGTTTATGTAGGTGCATGTTAGATTTTAATCACTTCTACTTACTTTTAGTATGTATTATGGGGGTACTTGATCCGAGCAGGTTTCAATTTTGCGAAACCCTGCTCCATCAATTCCCCCCTCTGATGGCTTTTAGGAGCCATCATAAAATACCTACCATACCGAGTACCATCTTTTAGTCATTTATATTTCTGTATTCTTTTCTCTTCTTATGGTACCCTCATTTAAACCTTTCATGAAATCATAGTATTCTCCTTTCATCTCTTCTAACTCTATTTCTTCTCTTTTTCTATTTCTTGCTCTTCTTCTATCCTTTATTTCTGTTATTTCTTTCCTTTCTTTTCCCCACTTACAACTTTTATATGCCGTTATTATTACCAAAGCTATTATTACTATTGAAACTATTGGCATTATTATTTTTCTTAATAGGCTACTTCCAAATGTAGAAAACCAATTACTTATTGAGGAAAAACTCTTACCAAGTTTCTCCCAAACACCATCAACCTCCAGTTGGGTCAAACCTGTATGTAATTTCGTAATATTCCTTATTTATCCCTCAATTCCTTTACTTTTATCAGGGATATATGTGCAGCAATATTGAACTTTCAACATTCCACAGACTCCACCCTCTTTTGCCAATAAGATATCAAGGGCAAGTCGATTCTGTAAAACCATTGATCTGATTGCAACCATTTCCGTGTCAATCATTAAAAACCCACCAGCAGTATCTGTAGATAATCGATCAACCACTGTGGACAATTTTCGAATTTTGTCTGAATTCAGAACGACTCCAACTGACGGTATCAGTGCACCAAAAATATCACCTATTATTTCTGAATAACTTGCTCTTTTGTTACGTGTTAGTCCTTGCTCTATTTCCTTCAGTTTGTGTTCGCTTTGGTCCATGTGATACACCTTTGGAAAAACAATAGAAAAATAGCAACTTCCATACCAATGTGCAGGTAATCTATAATATGCTTTCTTGCCACACACATAATATATTCCGGGATAGACAGGATCAGTCCCACCCTTTAATCCCCAACCTCCAGTAATTTGGAAGGTATGCTCACATTCACTTGAACCAATAAAATAATTATTATAATTATTCTTTGTTCTAAACTGACAAATCTTCCCTTTCCTCGACCAGTCCAGAGACATTGCAGCGTATCCTTCGCCCTTTTCATAATTCCCTTCCCTAAAATTCCATGGTGGTAGTTGGGACTTTTGTTCAGCAGCTTTCTTTTGGAAGCTTTCTCTTCTATTTTCTACCATCTCTACAAACAATTTTTCTTCAACCCTTAAATTGCATGTTAAATTGTTCTTATAGGCATACTCTATGTCTAAAGTTTTAGTAATATGAAAAAATTCTCCCATGTATCGTGCATTTTTAGCACTAGACACCTTATTCAATTCTTTAATAACAGGTATCTCAGAAAATACTCAGTCTATATTAGAATAATGATATTCTAGTTTCCCCGTTACATAGAATAGGCTAGTAAGTATACTACAAGACACACCATAGGTTAATGGAAGGTGGTGATCAATCACCCCTTCAGAGACAGACGAAGGCAGTTGCATGCACACATAACAGTTATTCATAGTCTCTACATATTCATAGAGTAACTTGGTAAAGACATTGAAGGAGAAATCACTAATTGATTTATCATGATGGAGAACGCTTCCATCGAAAGGTACTAATTTAGTATTTGCTGTTTCGTTAGTGACATCATTCATTCTTTCTTTTGTTGCATCATTAGTATTGTTACCTTTGTCAGTTATCAGTAGTATGGGTATAAGAACAGTTAATATCATCCACATAAATGTTAATAATAAGACACTACATAAGCAAGCTTTAATACACCTACATTTAAAACTAGGTTTTGGAAGTTCAGTCACTTCTGATTCAGCCATTTTCTTTCTATAAAAATAAAAATCTATCTATACCTCTAAATTTCTAAAAATATTAAAAATAAAATAGTAGTGTAATCCTACACTTCAAGGCTTTCTTCTTTACACCCTTTCTTTAGTCTCTTTCTTTGGTCTTCTTTGAATTTTTATTTCATTTTCTTTCAATCACCAAGGTTACACCTTAATTTGTCACAGTTCTTAAAGGAGATCTTAGTTTGCTTTCATCGACTAGCTCAGTGTCACAATTTTCTTTATCTTCTCGTGAATCTGGACATTCAAGTTCTTCCAAAATCACGTACGTCCACTCGGGTGCTCTGTATTTTATACTTTGGATTCTCACTCTTCGAGTCTTTCGTACTGATTCTTTTTCTGACTCTTCTCGATCTGTTTGACTTGATATTTCATTACTTTGCTCTGGTCTTTTTCTTAATCTTCTTTTCTGAGAGTGTATTTCAGTCTTTTCACTCCCTTTGGCCAGTTATCACCTCTTCTTGGTGTCTTTATTTTTACAACCTTTTCACCTTCTTCATCTGGTTCACAAGTTCTCTTATTTGCCCTTTCCATGGCTGCTTCTCCTTTTGATTTTCAGTTTCTTCCTGTTATTCTGATTCTATAATAACCTCCCTTTCAACTGTAAATTCACTATCTTCTGGTTCAAGTATAGTTTCAACTGGTTCTGGTTCAACTTGAAATTCACTTCTGTGTCATCAGTGAACTTACTCTCTTCTGGTTCAACGAAAATGTCACCTGTTTCAGGTTCAGTCGGAAGTTCACCTTCTTCTGGATCTTCAGTGAACTTACTTTTTTCCGGTTCAACAACAGTCTTTGGAACGCTAGAATCTTTCGTCCCCTTTACTCGACTTGTGCTTGGCTGTTCACCATCCATAGTTTCATTTGAATCTGTCACTCTAGATTCATCAGCTTCACACACTTCAGCCACTGACCTTTGTCTCTGATTTACCGGTTGTGGCTCTTTTGGTCTTTCAGGTGGGTCTAGGGTTCGTTTGGTGTGGCTCGCGTGTATCCAATTTGGCAAGCCAGCACACTTTACTGCCGTTGTCGTCACCAGGATGATTTCATGAGGTCCTTGCCACCTGGGGTCTAAACACGATTTTCTTATGTGTTTCTTGACGTAGACCCACTCACCAGGACTCAAATCATGAGCTTGATTTCGATGTATTGTTGTGGCATCTTCTCCAACCTGGTGGGACACAGAATGTACCAGTTCAGCCAATCCTCTGCAATAGTCAAGCACCAGATCATCAGATATATTTATCAATTTGTTAGCTGGTACATATGCCTGTCTCATTGCTCTTCCCATGAGGATTTCATGAGGACTCAATCCGGTCTTTTTGTCAGGGATGCTTCTCAGACTCATTAGCACAAGGGGTAAAGCGTCAGGCCCTTTCAGTGAAGTAGATTCACACACTTTCCCTAACCTGGATTTTATAGTGCCATTAAGTTGCTCGACCACCCCAGAAGCTTCTGGTCTAAAGGCACAATGCAGCTTCTGTTCAATTTTAAATGCTGCACAAATCAACCGAATTACTTCATTATTAAAATGAGTTCACCTATCGGTCTCCAAAGTGACTGGAATTCCAAACCTAGGGATCAGTTCTCTCAACAATAGTTTGGCTACAGTGAGGCTATCATTTCTTCTCGTAGGATAGGCTTCCACCCAGCGAGAGAACAAGCATACAATGACTAGGACATATTTCAGCCCATTGCAAGGGGGAAGCTCAATGAAGTCGAGCTGGAGTCTGGTAAATGGACCTCCTGCTCTCCCAATCTGTCCCCAACTTACAACTGTCTTTCTCCCTGGATTTCGCTGCTGACATATGAGGCATCTCTGGCAGAGGCTCTCTGCAATGACCCTGAACTTCGGATTATATTATGTCTGCTTGAAGAGTCTGATCATGGCATCTCTTCCAATGTGTGCATGTCCATGGTACACCCTGGCCATATGAGAAAGCAAAGAGTCTGGTAAAACTGGTCTCTCATCCTGATATACCCACAACTCATCATCTGCTCTCTTTTTACAGCCTGCATATGTCCAATTTTCCTTTTCCTCATCACTTGCCTCTTCCTGCATTTGCCTCACCTCATCCCAAGTTTCTAATGTTGTTGAAGTAATAAACATAAGATGGCATTCAGTATTTCCTTTTTCAATAGATCTGTTTAAGGCCACTGTATTCTGGGCACAATATCGTGCAATTTGATCTGCATATCTATTGCCTTTCGTCACATAATCGTCTCCCGATTGATGTGCGGCACATTTAACTACTGCAATTCTTTTGGGCAATTGTAAAGCATCCAATAATTCCTTTACAATTTTACCATTTCGAATGGGGGAACCTGAAGAGGCCAGAAATATCCTTTGCATCCATAGCAGGCCGAAATCATGCACTATTCCAAATCCATATTGACTGTCTGTAAATATGGTTACTTTCAAACTTTTGGCAAATTTACATGCTCTAATCAGAGCCATCAGCTCAGCTATCTGGGCAGAGTTTACTCCTTTCAGACAGGATGCTTCAATTACTCCTTCTAGGGTGCAAACAGCATAGGCAGTGCGTAATTCACCTCTTTCATTTCTTAAACACGACCCATCAACAAACAATTCGCAATCTGAATCTTCCAAAGGACTATCCTCTATATCCGGTCGGGGCTTTGTGCATAACTCTGTCACATCCAGACAATCATGATCTGCTGCCTCTTTCACTTCTTCATTGCGAGAATTTGGCAATAAAGTTGCTGGATTCACAGTTGTGCACCTGACTACAGTCACATTTTCAGCCCCCAGAATCACTCTTTCATACTTAGTCAGCCGACTAGAAGTGAGATACTGGGTTCTAGTGCGAGTCAAAAGAATCTCAACAGAATGTGGCACATATACCTTGGCAGGATATCCCATCACAATCAGTTCACTCTGTTCTAGACTCATGCAAGTAGCTGCTACTGCTTTCAGACATCCTGGCAATGCTGTAGCCACTGTATCCAAGGTAGCAGAAAAATATGCTACTGGACGTCGTGCCATTCCATGTTTCTGAGTTAGGACCGAGTGCACATCCATCTCTCTCACAACAGTACAATGCAAATTCTTTTGTATAACCTGGCATTCACAAGGCAGGTGCTCTACAGAGACTACCTCTCAATTTTAAGAAAGCATCCATAGCTTCATCATCCAAAACAACCGGATCTCTCACATCCTTTCGTGTTAATTTCTGTAGAGGTTTTGCAATCAATGAGAAACTACATATCCACTGATGACAATATCCAACCATTCCCAAAAACATTCGCACCTCTTTCTGAGTTTTGGGTGGTTCCATCTGTTTGATCACACTGATTCTTTCTGGGGTTATTTTTCTAACTCCCTTTTCTATTTTGTGTCCAAAGTACTGTACTTCCTGTCTGCAAAATTTTAATTTTGCTGGGGACACCTTGTGTCCTCCATCTGCCAGATGGTTCAATAGAGCAATTGTGTCTGTAACACATGCCTCTCGTGTCTTTGATGCCACCAGTAGGTCATCAATATATTGAACCAAAACCGAATTTCCTGGCATGACTAAAGTCTCTAGGCATTTTTTCAAGATTTGATTAAAGATTGAGGGACTCTCGGTATAACCTTGAGGGACTCGGCACCATGCCAAAACACGGTTTCCGAACCGAAAAGCAAATAAATATTGGCTTTCCGGATGCAAAGGAATCGAAAAGAATGCTTGGCACAAATCAATCACTGTGTACCATTCTGCATCACAAGGAATTTGGTAAAGAATTACTGCTGGATTCGGTACCAATGGGCAACAAGGCACTACAATTTTATTTATTTTACGCAAATCCTGCACTATCCGATACTTCCCATTCGGCTTTTTGATACCTATGATAGGTGAGTTACAAGGACTGCTCAATATTTCCTGTTCAATCATTTGATCAATTACCGGTGCAACACCTACAATCACTTCTGGGCTCATTTTGTATTGCGGTGTGTTTGTGTATACAGCACCACTCTTCAAAGTTACTTGAATCGGATCTACTCTTGTCATTAAAGCAATTTCTTTTCCTGAATAATCCCACACATCCTGTTTCACTGTACTTTTGAATTCTTCAGGCAGATTATTTTCAGTGAGAAGCGAAAACAACTCATTCACTTCTGTCCCTTGCTTCGCTAACATCATCTTAAACTCTACATCTTCATCTGGGGTCTGAAATGCAATTCCATCTGGGGTACAATAAATGGTGCAGTTCATTTTGCACAGCAAATCTCTTCCCAAGAGATTTACCGGGCTTGAGTCGCATACCACAAACCGATGCATGTCTTTGAAGTTTCCAATATGAACTTCTATAGGGTTTGTGACTGGCGTTTGAATATGCTTATTTGAGACTCCTACAACTTGGATAGTTTCTCCCGAGAGAGGTAGGTTCGGAATTTCTGCTGCTCTCACAGTAGAACGGGTAGCACCAGTGTCCACTAGGAATGTAATATAATTTCCTTCCACCTTTCCGTCAACAAATGGATCTGACTTATCTACCACTAAAGATGCGCAAGTACGCACTCTTCCTCCCCCCTCAGGCACCGTCATTGAGATAAGTCTGAATCAATCCCATTGCATTGCATCCAATACTGCTGACTCACACCTTGATTCTTACCAAGTGGGTCTCCTCCGTGATATCCGGTGTTCACATTGTACCTTTGCACCTGAGCATTCACATTACTTGAAATGGGAGCTTGTGGCACCTGTAACTGCTGCGTAACTATCTGCGGCTGC
Source organism: Calotriton arnoldi (assembly GCA_963921515.1). Classification (NCBI taxonomy): domain Eukaryota; kingdom Metazoa; phylum Chordata; class Amphibia; order Caudata; family Salamandridae; genus Calotriton; species Calotriton arnoldi. The sequence goes on along the minus strand of CAWUFW010005105.1, from coordinate 1,207,348 downwards.
TGTTGTAGACTTACACCCTCCTCATTCTGCATCTGTGGAATTAAATTTTGATTTCCCCCATTATTCTTCCTAGCAGTTCTACACTCATTCCTCCAATGTCCAAACTTTCCGCACGCATGACAAAGAAATTTCTTCATAGCTTCTTCCTTACTCATTTTTCCCTTTCCTTTATCTCCATTATAATTCTGCCCATTCTGACTCTGTCCACTCGTTTGATTATTGTTGTTTTCTTGTTGTTCTGCTACCTTCACTTGTGCCCACATAATCTTTTCCATTAAATTTTTATGCTTACTGTCTATTTCATCACTACAATACTTTGCATACCATAGGATTTCATCCTCTGTCTTGCTTTGCCAGCAAATGAAATGCTGTTGAATAATGTTGCTAATCTCAGGCCTCAATCCGAACACAAAACGATATACAAAATGTCCCATATCTTTATCTCCAATATTTTCAAAATCACTATATTGTTTAAATACCTGTAATAACCGCTCATAATAGGCATGTACTGACTCTTTTGGCTCCTGAGTAGTTCTGTCAATCTTAACCCAATCGGTATCTTTTGGGGAAATCTTTCCCTTTAAGAAAGTGATTACCTGATTGTACTTTTTCATTACTTATTCTGATGGTGCACCTGGCTTAGCATCTCTAGGGTATTCTTCTTTAGGCCAATCAACAGTAATCTTACACTCTGTCCATAAATCTGCGGGAACAACAATGTCAAATAAACCATCCAAATCTTTTACCAAGACTTTCGACACCTTTACAAACCTATCTACCTGTTTGTACCATTCAACCGGTTTTTCTCTCAATCTAGGGAAGTCATTCGTAAATGACAATATACCCTGTCTTGACCATGGCACATGTACATATCCACCACCTGGTACTTCTCTCATTGGACACGCCCTTTCAACCTGTTCGGTTTCTTTTATAGGAAACATAGTCACTCCTTTATTTGCTATATCGTCCTTTCTTTTAGACCATCTAACTTTCCAACGATCTACATCTCCCCATTTCTTCAGAATATTCATTATCTCTTTTATCTGTAACCTTTTTCCCAAAGCATTCAAACTTTCCAAGTCCTTGTCAGTAAAAGCCAATCTGTATGATTTTTGTAACACCTTTGATTTTTCTATATCTACTCCATACTCACTAGCAGCTTCAGATATTTTTTCATGTAAGTTCTTTGCTCTCCAGGTAATACTTTTACATAAAAACAACAATTCTTCATCATGATAAGTTCCTAATCTGTCAGGGCTTAATGTTCCAATAATCATCTCTTCCAAATCAACCTTCAATAGACTTACATTTATAACTTTGTTGTTTTGGCTTTGTCATTACTTTTATCCAATTGTTTAATTCTACTGGTGAGGGACCTGCAGAACTCCCTGCTACTGGAGTATCATTTAGTCCTATTCTTCTAGGCTCACATAGAACATTTCTTTGTGGGGTCTCAGTTATCAGCTCATCAATCGGAAGATCTAACAAGGTATTGTTCGCATTTTCCTGACCCTCCCCACTGCTCCTGATGCTACCCCCTGGCATCACTAATGCATGCACCTTTGTTACATTCTGTCTATCTCCATACAATGGTACTACAGGACCAATTGTTACCGGTACCGTCAAGGCTTCTGTATTCAAACTCAACTGGTTTATTTTCCGAACCTTTTCTAATTTGGCCTTATTTAATAATTTTGCTTCATTCTCATTCATCACTTTCGCTATATCTGTAATTTTTGGAGTCAACGGAGTTCCCAATTGCGGAGCACTTGGAGTCACGACCCCTAAATTTTCTTCATATGGTGGAGGTCTTTTGTTCATGATAACCTCTACCAATACATCATCATCCGATTCATTCATATTACCTCCTACACTTGGAGTCTCTAAATGATTTCTTTTCTCCTTACATTTACTTCCAGTTTGCTCATCAACCGTTAAAACTGGATACAACCCTTCCGTCACTACAGCTCTTCTCCACCTCTTCAATTTGTCGTCCCTACTTTCAGAAGGGTATCTAAACATCATACTTCTGTAACCTCTGTTGCCAACTCTATACTTTTCTCTCTCAAATGCTTCCACTTCCCATTCTTCTAATGCTTCGTACTGAGTCAATCTTGGATTTGGGACTAATGAATTCATTCGGTTTCTCAAATTTTGCAATATTCTCACATTAAAGGTACCATGTTGTGGGAAAGCTAAAACACCATCACCTTTCGTATACGCAATCCAATTTTCCATCCACACACTTGTATGATATCTAACCCTGGGCGGCAAATTCCGTTCCGCTCGCGGAACTTGCGAAATTTCGGCATTTCCGCGTTCCGCGCGGAACGCAGAAATGTCGAAACTTCCGCAATCCGCGGCGGAACGGAATTCGGGTATAAATAAAAGCAGGTGCCCGAGTTGAAGCTCAAATTCTGTAACGTATGATTTTCTCGAGCGCAATCCTCGTGTAGAATTCGTGAGCGTGGTTAAGCAGATGTGCCTTCTCTCCATTTCCACCCTGTAAAGTTAGCTGTAATCCTTGATGGAGGTCTTTGCATCCTTGATTTTCTCGAGCGCAATCCTCGTGTAGTTCCCGTGACCAGGAGGTTCCTTCTCCTCGTCTGCCTCTGAGATCCTGCTCTGACCCTTTATAAACAAGAGGCATGTGAATGGGCCTAGAAGCCCCGCCCGTTTGGCCCCGCCCCACATACACTAGCGGTATGCAACGTCTTCCCTCCCTTTCCCCACTATGATGGACAGCTTAATCAAAGGACCCCGGTGCTTTCGGTGCGGTGGCAAAGTTACAGACACACAGGTCACTGGGCAAAATTCTTCAGGTCCTTTACGCAGCTGTAGTGTAGGAAAGGCACTATACATTTACCCAACGAGGTAGCACTTACTGATTAGCCAGTAGAAAGTACTCCAGCTGAGTAGAGGTATTGCACAAAACGGAGGCATCTTCTTGGATAAATATGCAGGGTAGGTGTGCAGAATTCGTGAGCGTGGTTAAGCAGATGTGCCTTCTCTCCATTTCCAACGTGAAAAGTTAGCTGTAATCCTTGATGAAGGTCTTTGCATCCTTGATTTTCTCAAGCGCAATCCTCGTGTAGAATTCGTGAGTGTGATTAAGCAGATGTGCCTTCTCTCCATTGCCACCCTGAAAAGCTAGCTGTAATCCTTGATGGAGGTCTTTGCATCCTTGATTTTCTCGAGCGCAATCCTCGTGTAGTTCCTGTGACCAGGAGGTTCCTTCTCCTCGTCTGCCGCTGAGATCCTGCTCTGACCCTTTATAAACAAGAGGCATGAGAACAGGCTAGTAGCCCCGCCCCACATACACTCGCGGTATGCAACGTCTTCCCGCCCTTTCCCACTATGATGGACAGCTTAATCAAAGGACCCCGGCGCTTTCGGCGCTGTGGCAAAGTTAGACACACAGGTCACTGGAGACAATTCTTCTGGTCCTTTGCAGCTGTAGTGTAGGAAAGGCACTATACATTTTCCCAACGAGGTAGCACTTACTGATTAGCCAGTAGAAAGTACTCCAGTTGAGTAGAGGTATTGCACAAAACGGACTCATCTTCTTGGATAAATATGCAGGGCAGGATTCATTCTGGCTGGCACGATGCTCCTGTCACAAAAATTAAACTTCAACAGGAAGCACTTACAGATATAAAGGGGCGCAGCAAAATATCCGCGAGCTTGCGAAATTCCGCGTGCTCGCGGAGATTTTTTGCCGTTTTGCGGAATTTTGCTGAACGCAATTCCGCAAATTCCGCCCACCCTTAATGATATCCTCGTTCTAACATCATAAAAGAAGCAGGCGTCTTTGGAGGCGGAATCAGAATTCCCTCTCTAGTCACAATTGGTTTGGCTTTTTTGAAAAAATTCTTTATTTTCTGTATTAACTTCATTTTCTGACTTCCTCCACTAATGGGTCTTATCATGTACAACAAAAACAACTCTTCCGTAATTTTACTCACTCTATTGGTTAACTTTTCGTCCTATACTAGCGCGGCTCACACCAACCAACCAATCACAGCACTCCTGCGTAAGCAAGGTCTTAACCAATACTAGCGCGGCTCACACCAACCAACCAATCACAGCACTGTGCTCGCCCGCTGCCTGACCAATGCCAGCGTGGCTTTTTCTGACGTCAGTATTATTCCTTCCACTGACCCTCCCTTTACAAAATTTTCCGGCAACATTTTTGGGGGGAGTTTTTCTTTGTCTGCTCCACTAAATAAAGAGATAGTCTTCACTTTTCCAAGAGATTTTCTTACACTGTAAGGAATAATAACCACCAGCGTTATCTCACTTTTCTAACAAGCTTCAGGTGGACTTATTACTCCCCTAGGGATAAAACCATAATTTCTCAAGAGGACTTTTTGGCGTTAAAATGAGTCTTGCTATTCCCCTGGAAATAAGGCTAGAGTTTCGGAAGTGGACCCTTCACTATTCAGTCACTCTACTCACATACGAAATTCCCTAAATTTAACACCTACAGCCCTCCGTAGCTTTTAGGTATTATTTCAACAGACAAAATACTTCTGCAGTGTGGCTTCTTTACCACAATATTCTTCTGCCTACTTTCAGCAGATTCCTTCCCAGGATTCCTCGGGTATCCCCGTACCTGGAGTTCTAGACAACATAGAACATGACACTATCTTTGCATGTAAAAAAACATATAATCAATAATCAATAATCTTTACCAAACTAATCAATAATAACCGTCCTCTGCTACCAAAGTAACTGATCCAGCGCCAATACCAAAAAAATTGATCAGGGATCGATACTCCACAATTCACTTCAATGGCCCATACACATTCACCCAGATGTCCCTGATGCGCTGGAGTCAATTTGTTTTGTTCATTTCTTATTACTCCTAAACATCTGTTTTAAAGATCATTTATTGATATCAACTCTTCCTCTATTTGGTCGATGGACCAATTAGTTGAAAAGTTGATGGTAATGATAAGACACCAACCCACCCAACATTATCTAAATTAATCACAGACTCTCGGAAAGATTAATAGGTGAGTTTATCTCAAAATTCAAAGTAAATGCTCATCTGCATCAGGTCACAATTGCAAACATCGAATCACACAATCAGAGAAATAATGCACATTTTTCAGACTCTTTCTACAACGACATTGTGCAATGAAGGAGTGGATAAAGTAAGAGACAAAAGAGTTCAGCAGAATAATTATGCCAAACAATATAATGCCTAACGGAAGGATAGATGAAGAGACAAGTTCATCTAAAAATAATGCATATCAATAATTTGTTGACGGAGTGGATAGGTGAAGAGACAAAAGATTCAGAGACAAATACATCAATGCTGAGAGCAACACAGGCTAGATACAAACCGATTGGTCTGTAGAAAATACCACCCCCTGAGTCCAGGAGATGATGGAGGTTTCCCAAAGTTATTCAGGAAACGCAAGAAGAGTTGGTCAGGGAAAAGGACAGGATGGTAAAAGCTAGGCCTCTCTGAAATCCGACGGACAGCGACGCATCTCCCTCTCTCTCCTGCCTGCCCAAGAGTCCTCTCGAACCTCTCTCCACGAACTCCCCTAAACACGCCCCTAAAGGTACCCCAATTATAGTCTAAATTGACATGTCCATCCCTCTAATGTTGCAAGTTTCTCTTCATTCTGCATCGGGATTGGTGGGTTGGGGATGTGGCATTGTCATACCACCATGACTTGCATTTATTCAACAACTTTATTGTGTGAAACGGTTCCCATGACCCAAACTTTATTCTATTCATTCGTTTCACATATATCGATACATTTGGTACATTCTTCTTTATTCAGTTCATATTTCCGCAGAGCACATCCCCAGTCTCACGCTTGGATGCAGGAACTAGGCAGTCAACTGATGCTCTGGCCTTCACTCCATCATGTCATTTTGTAATGCTCAGCACAACTTGCTGGTCTCATGTCAGAGCAGACTCGCTCCGAGGAAACTTCCCCCTCCCTGTCACATCCTTTCTCAAGATGGAGGCTTCATTTAACATGCTGAAGTAAATGGAAACAAACAAATATTAATTTTATGATAATGAAACCCTCATTGTTCCCCACCCACCTTGCACTACTTCCCCATTATGGTTACCTAGCATAAGCTTAGTGCAAATTCGGCATTAATAATTAACTTTTCAAAGCGGAATGCAACGTGCAAACACTGTGGCTCATGCAGCCTACTCGTGCAACTTTTTTGTTTAACTTCACAACACAAGATTAATACTGATTATTCATTAACGTATTATTTCAGGCATGCGCAAAGCAATTCCCATATGTTTATGTAGGTGCATGTTAGATTTTAATCACTTCTACTTACTGTTAGTATGTATTATGGGGGTACTTGATCCGAGCAGGTTTCAATTTTGCAAAACACTGCTCCATCACTACCATAGGTTTTGTAAAGGAAGGGTACCCTTGCACACATGCAAAGTTGGAAAAGCAAGGAGAAATTAAAACATTTGTCCTTTTAACACCTGCTTTTCAGCAGCAGCGTTAATATTTGGCACTAAAACCTGTCTACTAATGTTAGTAGATAGGGTTTAGCATCAAAAAGCATAGGTGGTTGCATGGAAACGCCCATTTACCACCCATGTAATGCCCCCTTGACTCAAAATAATGCAAAGCTGCATTTTGCGCTGCTTTGCGTTACTTTTCCATGCAAACCATCACAAATACCAATTTGTGTTGGTTTGTTAATCCACAAAAATGCGCAGGTTTAGCTAAAAAAGTAGCGCTAAACCTTTGTGAGTGTTTGCCGAAGAGTGAATGCACATAGGTGCAAACCCAAGCCCTACCCACATTCTGTAATCTCCAGCAAAGGGTCTCTTCTCTAAATTTCCAAAACTGGTATCTTTGGTTTACTGCACAGGCACTTGACACATTGCAGTGCTTTAGAGTATTTTATTTGCTGTTATGGGTAAGAGATCAAAAACATCATTTTGAAAATAGCTTTGCCTCCGTCAGTTTTTCTGCACAATGACATCTGGGCTGCAGGGTTTCCCTGGGGTGGGATTCTTCAGAGCAGAGAGTAAAAGGCTTTGATATGCAAGAATGAAACGAGGCTTGCTCCTGACACATATCCTATTGCCAACACAGCTGCCAGCTCAATGCTTCAATATTCCTGGATGATATTAAAGGTTCAATCAGTTTTAAGATCGTCTTAGCCTGGAGATGAAATATTGAACGCCTCACAATGTGAGTGCTGTGTTTGCTCAGCTTAATCTTTAGCTTTATTTCCTAACACATAAGTAGCAATTTAGCACAAGCACCTTTGTGCCGCCTCAAATATTAGTACACACGTTTATTTTTAAGTTACTGTGTGGTCCATAATTATTACTTAAACAGATGTAGGTACTGTTTTGTAGTCAGTAAACATAATGATGGGTAACATATCATTATGATATCATATTGAGAAATTACATCAGAGTTATTTAACATATTTCTGATACCCTGGACTAGTTCATGCAGGGTAGATCTGTTGAGTTTTATATATTTATTTGTATTTCCTCTGCAGTCACACGTGGTATGTGGAACCTCGCCCCGCATCCCAAATATGTGAGCTATCCAAACAAGTTGAGAGTGAAATATTATTACTTGAAATTTGAATGATGGGAAATGTAGTAGCCACACAATGGGGCATATTCTCAAGGACCTATCGCCGAGTTAGCGGCACTTTATCGCAGCCAAAGTGGCGATAGATTTATCGCACCATTCACAAGCTGGTGCTAACAGCCGATATTGCCAGTTTTCCTGCGATAGCAGCCTCAAAAAACATCGCCACGGATGACACTGGCAACTAACGCTAATGAGATGCAGAGTAGGCGTTCCTGTGCAAAAAGCCGCGACAACACCACTTCGCAATATTCTCTACGACCAGCCAGATCGGCGATAAGATCCCAAAACAGGCGATAAGGAGCGTTAGCAGCAGGGATTTAACACCTGCTCTTACCTGGTGTTAAGTCGGACGACAACCTGCACCACAAAAGGGAGCCCAGACCAGAGCCACACCTGAAGAACAACAGATGCCATGGAGCTACTGATCATCCAGCTCGGAGCCCCAAGAGGGCCACAACACCCACCGCCACCTCCCCCCCAGGACCCCCCCAGCCCAGGCCCTACCACGGACAAAGATATTTAACATCAACTCTACGAAATCATGAACAAAACAATTCGCCTGATGTCACACAAGTACAACAATTAACATTCATGTGTGGTCAGAAAAAGGAGAATCATCCATTCATCTTTGAATTTCCAAACAAATGATATTAATCAAATTCAACTCAAAACAACTATTCGTAAGAGCCATGGCGGGTCTTCTCTGGACAATCTGTAAGACACAGCCTGCAAGACAAAATTCAAGATAAGAAGGTGTGTCATGCGCTCATCAAAGGACAGGGAGAGAGAGAAAGAGAGAGAGAAAGAAAGGGAGAGAGAGAGAGAGTGAAAGAGAGGGAGAGAGAAAGAGAGAAAGAGAGAGAGAAAGGGGGAGAGAGGGAGAAGAAGAGAGAGAGAGAAACAGAGGAAGAGAGAGAGACAGTGAAAGGAAGAGAGGGAGAATGAGAGAGAGAGAAACAGAGGAAGAGAGAGAGAGACAGTGAAAGAAAGAGAGGGAGAAGGAGAGAGAGTACCGACACTGCGGACCCAGGCCTCACTGCTCACCTGCTGCCACCGGTGTGTCTCCAACCACGGGCCGGTATACACTGCAGTCCACCAGGTCCCCTATCTGAAACAGAGTCCAGATTTATGAATGGCAGAGTTCATATCAGTGCACACACCATCATCGCTTGGCCGCCCCTGTGCACACAGGCTGCTGCACCCCAGCCCCTCCCGCCGCCCAGCCGTGTTTGCCCGCCCCTGCGCACCCAGGCCTCACTGCTCACCTTACGCCACCAGCGTGTCTCCAAGAGGGCCCACCACGTGCCGGTGCAAGCTCCAAGCCCGGGCCCGCGACCTTGGCAGCCTCCACATCATGCAGCCCCGCCCGCGGGCCACCAGGTCACACACGTGATTCTGGGTCTTGATTTCGCAATGGCAGAGATCATATCAGTGCACATGGCATCATCGCAGACTGCACACCCGCTCAGCTCTATAGGTGCCACTAACTCTGTGAACCACAAGGCAACGCCACGTGGCGGTAGGCCCGCGCTGCCCGCTGGCTCAGGCCTACACTGCGGTCCAGCAGGGCTCACACAAACCATTACCAGTCCGGACCGCCAGGACGGCGCATCATCGCAGGCTGCACACCCGCTCAGCACCTAAGGTGCCCCTACCTCAGTGCACCGAAAGTCACCATCCCATGGCGGTAGGCCCGTACCGGCCGCAGTGTTTCCGGTGCCACCAACTCTGTGCAACGCAAGTCATGGACCCTTTCTGATTGAGTCCCGTGATATGCCAGGCGGACGCAGCCATGTCACCTCCGGCAGTGGGGAAGAACTGGGACACGTAGCGTTGTCGTCACCCCCTTTATACGTACGCCGAGTGGGCTGGGTCGGCGTACGCCAGGCCAGCGTAGGGGTGTGAATAATTATCCCTGGGCTCTGGTTCATTTCTGGGCTGGACAGGAAACCAACTGATGCGTGTGTCTCTGTTGCAGTGTCTGCGCCACACGGCCCGCAATCGACAATGTTGCAATGTTGCATGCACCCGGAGGGCGGCCGCACACGAAGGGATTGAACAAGGAGCGCAAGGTCGCTCGGGCTCTTGGCTCATGCATGCCAACTGTTGTGTGTGTATCGCTATTGGTGCACCATAAGCCTAAGGCCTAGCCTCAATTGCAGCGCGAAAGCCACATCACATTTCCAGAATGCAAGCAGTAGTCAGACTAACATTAGGGATGAAAGCTCCTTTGTCTCAATACATAAGGTGGAAGGACATCTGCACCTCCGACCTTGATCTTGCATGCGGCAGGCACCCACTGAGAGAGATACCATAGCAGGTGATGACGACTCCCACACTACGCACAGCGCTAATGATAGACCAACGTATCCACACCCCACACACAGAAGTCCTTGCTCGAGGTACTCTTGCATGGAATGCCCTTGACACTTACGTACACAACAACCCATACGTCCAAACGTTGCACACACTTACGACTCATTGCTCCGAGCTGTGGCATATCATCCACATAACTGCCGCAGGTCAGAAGAGTGCCGGTTCTACGAGAGCCACCAACGCAATGGCAGAACATCCCGGGCGCATGCACAACACCTGTCACGTGGAACTGTACCGTGACCGAATGCTGCCTGTTAGTGTCTGATGCATTGGTCTGCATGTTGTGGCCCTTGTCTTGCCCGTACTGACATGCACATGGCAATAAAGTCTACGCAACTTCACTAGTGTTCAACTGTGATGAGTGTTGATTAGAATGACAAATTGTGTGCCTCAATAAGCATTGTCCATACACAGGGAGGGACTGACTGACGCATTTCACTTAGGGGTGAGTCCCTATTGCCAGCTCCACCACTGTGAGCCAGACATAGTGGTTGGGATAGTTGCTGATAGACCTGTGCTCTTACGTGTCTTCAGCAATGTGAGTATGGTGTCCATATTCTTGCCATGTGGATCAATATGATCCATCACTACAGGCTGTGTCCACCCAGTTGAGTGTGAGTAGGTATGCGAAGAGATGTTCTGTTGTCAAATGTGATGGGGGACACTACTTTAGGCCTGCCAACGACTTTGACATTTCATACCCAGCCCTATTTCTAACATTGCGTGGGGCAAAGTTGAGGAATTACACGATTGTTGTTTCAGAGCAATGAGGCCACAGCTAGTGCACACATTCCCAGTCATCTCACTTCATATGTGTGTCACGGTCAAACATGCGCTATGCTTTCATTTCCCAGGGTGTACCTATTTGGGCAATCAATGTCCTTACATTCATCCACACTTTCATACTTGATCGATTATGGTCATGACACATCTGTGTGAATTTGAATGATTTATTCACATTCGGTGGAGTGTCAGAGCTGGAGCAGTACATGGCCATGCAAACCCCACATTACATTGTAGACCAGTGGAGGGCCAGCCAGAGTCATTTAGGGATTGACAAGTACATCGGAAGAGGAAGAGTACAGTCCGCAGTCTGATTGCTGTGTCATTGGTAAGCAAACAAAATATGGCAGTCCATGTCGAGGTCCAAGGTGAGTGTCGCAGAGAGTTTCGGGGGACAGTGGGAGGTGTTGTTACAGGGCATGATGCAGAGGGCAGAACCAAGCTGAAGCAGGGCATATGGGGGAGAAGAATGCTACTGGCTCTTTCTTACTACAAAGGTGGAATCACCCGCATCTTCGTCCTCTATGTCATCTGTCTGACCTGTGGGTGCTGATGTTTGGTCTGCAGCACTGTGTGCCACTGACACATCAGGGGCCGGAGATGTGTGTGTAGAAGTACCAGCAGCATTCATCAGCAACTGCCTTAATGGCAGCAATGCGATGATGAGGATCTGCAGGGCATGGAAGATCCCAACAACTTTTGTGGCAGCCATTCTTTCCGCATGTATCCGCTCCATGTTCTCCATTATCCTCAGCATCTGTGCCAACTCTTGGCTGACATCGCTGAGGCCACTCTGACTAGACAGTTGTTCTCCTCTCAGAGTCATGACTCCAGCGATGTCGGGCATGGATTGTTGGACATCATGGAGCGAACTGTGGGTGTCCGTTAGGGAGTGTAAGTGGTCCCTGATGGGACTTAGACACCCACGTATGTCATCTAGTTTGGCTGCCATGAGGTCGAACCCCACCCGCACCTGTTCAGCCACCTCCTTCTGGCAGTCTAACACATGGCCTTGGAATGCGATGTGTTCTTCGGTAAGGTGCTGGGAGGCAGGCGTGGTGGTGGGTGCTTCCTGCTGCGTGGTCTGTGCAGGGGGTGGGGTCTCCTCAATGCAGCTGGGCTGCCCTGCTCCTGGAGGTGGGTTGCAGTAGCTGTCCATGAGCTGTTGTAGGGCGTCGGTGTCGAAGGTGTGGAGGTCCTCTTCATCATCACTGTTGAGTTGTCTGGTCTGCTCTGCAGGAGGTGTTGATTGTCCCTCTGCAATGTGAAGGGGAGATGCATTTTGACATTGTGTTGACATGTATGTTGACGCATTGTTCAAGTTTACATACAGACTGCATGGCAATGTACATTGTGACTGTTTGGGAGGAGCTGGCTATTTGATGCGGGACATTGGACATTTGAACTACATCACGGATGTGAGGTTGTACACGTACATCATCATCTCACAGTTTCCTGCTATGCCAGATGTGATTGTCCAGTTTCTACGCACAAGCGGAACCAGTTGTGTCCTCTGTTCTGTAGTGAGAGTGTTGCACTTTGCTCCACATTGTCGTCAATGATGATGTGCTGTTATTGCTATGTGTGTGTGCTGCATTGTGGGAGAGTCGCCCCTGCAGCTGTGATTTTACTGCCCCTTATCCCTTTGAGGCGGTGTGCCTTTGACTTCTGTGCTTCTACAGTGCTGGGATGTTGCCGACTTGGCTAATTTTGGCTCTAGTTCGGATTTTGGACTCTTGGGCATGGTTTATCCGCAGATGTGTTGTTGGCGTCAGGGGTTGTTTGTGCACGTGGATGTGTCAGAGTGTGACCTGCTCCTTTTACGGATGTGTTCCACACTCAGCCACCTCAGTGTCGTGGCATGCACCATGTCATGATAATTGGACTGCAGTGTCACTTGCATTGTCAGTGTGGCTCACAGACACGCAGCTTTGCTGGTTTTGACACGTGTGCATGGGTTGGTTGTGAGATTGGTGCTGTGTGGGGAGGGACCCCTTTGTGCCCATAGTGGACGGGGGCCTACTTGCTGTTTGTATGTGTGCTGCAGTGTGCCAAGGGGATCAGGGACATGATCCAGAGTCATTGTGGGTGTGCAGTGTGCTCTACTTAATTGTGCATGTGTGCCATTGTGCCCATCTCCCCCCGTCCCCCCAGTCCCTGTTCGGTACTCACCCTGGTGCTGTTGTGTCAGCTCATGTCGAGCAGTGTCCGGACCCCCAACTCCTGCCACCGTCTCCCCACTGATGACTGTGGCCACCATTTCCTCCATCTCGTCCAGCTCCTGGTGTTCCGCTGGACTGCCACCTCCAGTCTGCATTGCTGCCTGATGGTTGTCAGCGAGTTTCTTCTTGGTTTTGCGCTTCGCATCATTTCAGCGCCTCTTGACCTCTCCAATTGTCCACCTCCTCTCTCCGACTGCATTCACCTTGCCCAGGATGGACTGCCATATTGCATTTTTGTTTGCCAATGACACGTTCGAGGTGATGAACAGTTGTTGGTGGTGTTCTATCACCTCCGTGATGATGATCCTGTTTTCCTGCGGACTGAACCTCGTCTTCCTCGTCGTCTTCTCCTTGCCCTACCGTGACCACGAGGTCCCAGGCTGGTCCTCCTTGGGGCTTGTGGGGTTCTGGTCGTCCTCTGTACTTGCTCCGGCTTCCTCCATGGTGCTACGCAGTTTTAATTATTTTGTTTGTTTTTTTCGGTGCTTTTATAGTGCATTTTCCCGCATGAAGCGTGGGAATTGCAGGCCTGTCGCTGGTTATCGCTGATTTTTAATCGCGGTTGGCCACATCGCAACTTTTTTCGCGTTCGTGTTTTGCGTTTTTGCGGCGTCGCATTAATTTTAACGCAGTCATTTGGCGCGTTATCGTGAGACTATCGCATGGTGTCGCCGGGTTGAGAATACAACGTTAGCACAGTGTTATTTTCCCGCGATGGACTGCGATGTGCAAAGTTGCGTTAAGCTAATTTTGCGATAATTATCACACGTTCTTGAGAATATCTCTCAATGTGTTTTGTGCAATACAGTGTTTTTGATAAAAGGATACAGACTCCAATTATTTGCATACCAACAGAGACTACTTAAAGTTCCCAAAGAACTTTGAACTAGTATAGTACAAGATTTTCCATAGGATATGGCTCCAAGCAGAAACTTGCTTCGCGATAGTCACCTGACTTTTCATTAGGGTCAATTGCATATCAATCAAAAGATATCAAAGTCACTTTACATACCTGTATTATTTTGGTGAATTGATGCCACTGCTTGGGTCTTTCACGTTTATTTCATCTGTTTATTTCAAGCACTTACTATAGAACTGGAGGCAAAAGGATTTTGGTTGTCTGGGCACTGTGGCTCAAGGAGTAGGCGTGGCGTGGAATAGGTCCCACTAGCAAATACAACACGACAAATCGATAGGATTAGTGAGGGGTGTGTTCCAAATAATATTTTTCCAAATAATTAATTAAGCAAAAATCACAACTGTGTAAATTAATGAAGCAAAATATCAGCCTTTCAAGTAACTGGAAGGGTTACACATATATCCAGATAAATGACCTAGGGGTGAAGGAAAATGGCAGCTCTACTTCAACAAATGCAATATAATTTTCTGGAAAAGTTTGCAAATTGATTGAAATGCACAATCATTTTCTTTGAATAATTAGAGAAAAAGTGCATAAATAGGGTTGTAGAGAAACATTACTTTTTCAAGTTCGTTTTTCTGCAAAATGTGGAGGAGAGAGGCAAACCCACAGCGAAGCAAAGATGAGTACAATTTGAAAATCTGAACTACACTTCTGTGTAATGGAGCAGAGCATCCTGCAAACATTTCAGTGTTTGGCGCACCCTAATGCTTTTGACCCTGATCTGCTTCTCAATTTTTCAATTTCCTCACATTGCTGAGCCCTTAAATAGATCTGCCTTACTTCAAATGCAACTCAACATCTGATGCAATTAATAAAGGGACAAAGAAAATAATCCACAGAGGAGAGGCATTTTGTAGACACAATTTACTCATTTATGTTACAAAATAGATACTCAACCCCAGACCATTGCCTCTGCGACGCCGCCATTCAGATGATCCAGACATTTCATTTAATGCCGGTTAAGTGATATTTTCTATAATAGATTTGTAGCGGAGACTGCCAGTCTGATGTCTGAAGGTCGCTGCTGGTTTCCTTTCATATTTTATTGAACCTGCTTCCGTCCTACTGTACAGCCATAACCATTTCATGGAAAAAATCAGGCTTTATTTACTGGCGATTCACAATCTGAGATATTTTATAACTATTTATATGTATTCATTAATTATAGTTTCCTGCTTTCCAAAGAAGGAATGTAGTAAATTATAAATTCTCAAGTTTTGTTGAGGCGTTGACCCTAATTTTGCATATTTATTCATCAGACAAAAATATTGCCTTTTTATTAATTATTTTCCTTCTCATTTACATCTGCAAAATAACATGAGCCCTCTTTCCTAAATTATCTGTGAATCATGTATAACTCAATACTATATTGAATTGCCTCCCAAACTTACATTTTTTTTGGAACAACAATCTTTTGCCAACATGAGCTTTAACTAACATGAGGTGGGGGCGATTTTTTAATGTGAAAGTAGACATACTTTCAAAATGCTGTGAATTACCAAAATAACATACTCTTTACAATTTTTTGCGTTCCTCTCTAACAGCAATTGTTTGTAATCGTCACACCCATGACCAGACACTTATCAGACTGTAGCCAAGTTATTGATCTCCCCATTAAAGTGGCAGATGGTGAACTGCGAGGGAGCAGGAGCAGTTTTCAGAGTGGGGTGCTGTCCTGTGGCATCTGTTTACTCAAATCACAAGGCTTCTGAAAGATCCTGGTGTTGATACCAATGATATTAGCAAGCTTGAAAAACCCCTTCTGTAGCAGAGCATGAGATAAGGCCTCATATCCATTTTTGTGTTAAAACGAGTCCCAGTGGTATATTTAGGACTTCAGATATATTACAGTTTTATATAGCGCAAACACTACCCAAGGACTTTGCAGTGCATTACATGGGCATCATATTACATTACATAAGGTCAGATTCCTTTTATTTTGAGCACAGGAGATTGATTGATTTACCCAGAGCCAAACATGGGACTCAAACATGGTTGCCCAAATCTAAAGTTGGCAGCTCTGGCCACATCCATATTTCTCACTTTATGTGTGAAAGTCATACAAAAGTGGGAATGATTGTGTATGTTTATGTATAATGTGCACATTCTCTGTTGAAATGGCTTTGTGAAGTTAAAAAATAGCAGCAAATAATTCTGGAAGGTTCACCTGGAACCTTGCTTGGAAATACTAGATAAGGTTTGTTTTAAAACTGGAGTTAGGGACATAGTTCAGCACCTTTTCACCAGTGGTACTGAAACAATGTTCAGAGTGGGGCTGCTGACTTCAGTGTCTCATCACTGAAGTCCTAGGGATTGTGACAAATCCTATCTTGCCACAAGTGTAGCTAATATATTCAGCAAGTGAGTGGGAAGGGTGTTGTTTGTAACTGGTGGTGCAATATTGGACATACTGTTTCAAGGCATCATGCGGTAGTGCACTGTTGTAAGAAATTGCGTTTTTGATTTGGCCCTCTCAAGCAACAACCACAATCCTTGTTAAGGTGTACCGCAAAAGTCACTAAATTAACCTGTGCTTAACCCTCTGGAAGCTTGGCACAAAAGCAGACAGACTTAACTTAGAGGCAATGCATAAAGCATTTATGTAGCAAATAAACAGTAACAAAGTGAAAACACAATAGAAGAAAAATCCCACACCAATTTAGAAAAAGAGTAAATTTTAATAAATTAAATTAAAACCCCTTCTGTATGACAAAACTCCAACCAGTAGAACTGGAATTATGAATTTTTAAAGTTTAAGGCAAAAATTAGCACCTAAACAATCAAAGTGCCAAACATGAACATCTAGTCACGGGAGGCTGGATAAAAGTCTAAACATATGGCCAACCGTGATGGAGCACGAGTCAAACACAAGAAGTGTCTTGGGTCCAGTCATTGCTTACCTTCCTACTTAGAAGAAATTTCAGCAAAAATGTCTTGAGAAGATAAAGGTCAGCGAGGCAAGGCTCCAGGCAGTATCCGCAGAGGCGGCATCATCGGAAATCCACTAGATGAAGTGGTGGTGAAGACTGCTATGTTTGGCTTAGTCTCTTTGTTGTAAGTCAAAAATCTCCAGTGGGATGAAGCTGGAGGATATAGCTGACGAGTGCTCCACCAGGCCGGATACCCCTCTTGTGAAGGACTGCTGAACAGGATTTGCTGCTGTGGAGAAGAATGAAGCAGGAGCTGTCCAGTGGTGGCTGGTGACATTTGAAAGTGGTGAGGCGTAAAACCATTGTCGTACTGTATTGCGGTGTGGGGTTCGGGGAGGTACTCCCCCCGAGAAAATGTTGAAAAAGGAGTGGGCAAATAGTGCATTTCCAAGCAAATTTGAGAAAGCAGGAAGGTTAATAAAGCAATTGTGAATCTGTTCTAACAAAGACAGTGACTGTGAAGAAACAAGGAAGCCGGCACTGGGGAAGTTGATTCCACTGTATTTTATTGCATTCCTGCAACCACTATCGCAACGTGCTTCCGGTGAATTCTCAGCGTTTTTCACAGTGTTATTTGCGGCCCGTGTATGCCCTTCCCCTCACAAAAACTAGACACGCCATTACACCTCCTGGCAGATGTTCATCCCCTGAAGAAGCTGGCAACCTCCTGCTGTCAGATGTCAACCACTCTGAGGTCTGATGACCGCATCCAGTCCCCGGCCCTTCCACACCCCCCAGGTCCTATGACGCAGAGCTCCTCACGTACACCTGGGGTACCCTCAGACCCTACGTAGGCTCTTTCGACCACATGCAGTGCTCCTCAGGTACACCTGGGGCACCCTCGGACCCTACGCAGGCTCTCCACCACATTCAATGCTCCCCACTCATACCCGGAGTCCCCTCACATAGAGTCTCCTCCCACTGCAGGCGGGCTGCTGGCATGCACCCACAACCCCCTCACTACCTTACATGTCCCTTGGAAACCCACCCCCGTGCAACCATCTTCTGGACTGACTCCCTTCCGTGAGCTCCTCTCACACAGGTCTGTGCACTGCTCTGCACTTCGGATCCTCGTGCACCACCACCTGCTGTGCTCCGCACCCGCACGCACAGCACTCGCACCTCTCACCACATGTTCTCCATCCTGCCATGCCATGTCATAGCCCGGACTCACACACACACCCTGGCTGAAGAAGACCCCTCAAACGGTGATGCAGTGCCCTGCACTCTTGAGTCGCCTGCCACAGGCAGTGCCCTGGACCCATTGCCACCCTCCCTACTCTGACTCCTCCCTGCCTAAAGCTTTCTTTCACAATCCATACAGCGCGCTGCACTCTGATTCCTCTCGCACCACGCTTAGTGCCGTGCACCCTGTGGGGGTGTATGTACTCCCTCCACACGCCGTGCACTTGCCTGCAGGCCAGGGAGCTTCCCCTACATGCAATGCGCTGCATTCTATAGCCGGGGTCTTTCCCCGCATCACGCAGTGACCCGCACTCTCCAGCCGTGGTCCTCCCGCAGCACATGCTGTGGGCTGTACTCTCCAGCAGGTTCCTCCCGCACCACATGCAGAGCCCTGCATCCCTAGCCGTGATCTTCCTACGCCACATGCAGCGCGCTGCACTCTCCATCGGGGGCCCCTTCACACCACATGCTGTGGGCTGTACTCTCCAGCGGGGTTCTCCCGCACCACATGCCATGCACCCTCCAGCCGTGATCTTCCTACGCCACATGCAGCGCGCAGCACTCTCCATCGGGGGCCCCTTCCACACCACATGCTGTGGGCTGTACTCTCCAGTGGGGTCCTCCTGCACCACATGCCGTGCCCTGCACTCTCCAGCCGTGATCGTTCCATGCCACATGCAGTGCGCTGCACTCCCTAGCCGGGGTCCTACCGCACCTGATACAGTGCCCTGCACTCTACAGCCAGGTCCTCCCGCGCCACATGCCGTGCCCTGCACCCTCCAGCCATGATCTTCATACATCACATGCAGCACACTGCCCTCCAGCCGGGGTCCACCGTACAACATACAGCAGGGTCCTCCCGCACCAGATACTGTGCCCTGCACTTTTCTGCGGGGTCCTCCCGCACCACATGGAATGCCCTGCACACTCCAGCGAGGGTCCTCCCGCGCCACATGCAATATACACTGGCCCAGAACATGAGACATGCTATTTCCGATGCTGCCGCCTACACTGTCCCGAAACAGGAGACACTGTCCTACACTGTTCCTGGACAGGACACATACTGTCTCGTATACACTCTCCCAGACCATGAGACATGCTGTCTAATACGCTGTCACAGAGCATGAGATGCTGTTTCATATGCTACCGCGGAACAAGGGACATGCTGTCTCATAACTGTCCCAGCACAGGAGACAAGATATCCCCTACACTGCCCAGTAACAGCAGCCAAGCTGTCTCATATAGTGTGGGTACATGCTTTCTCATATATAGTCTTGGGACAGGAGACACGCTCTCACATATTTCATCCATGCATCCCGCACCCTCTACTCTCCTGATGGTCCTTCTTCCTATAGGACCGCGGACCCCCTTCTCATGAATGCCTCTCAAGCCCCGCACCCGCCCTCATTTGGTTTACAGACCACCGCCCCGTTTTCTCCTAAGTGCTTTGCGTCCCCGTTCCTAGGTTGAAGATTCAGTAACTTAAAGTATCTTCTGAAAAGCCCCACACTCTGGTCACGCATCCACCTATTGCCCAGTCGGCTAGTGATCGCCCTGAGGTGCCCCCTAGGGGGGAGGCACTAGGCGAGGGTACACTCAGGCTGAAGGGGCACCCCAATGCAACATATACCTGTGTGCTGCTAGGTAAAGCGGCTGCTCGGGGTGTGCACCGAACGGGATTAAAAAACCCGGAAACATTGGGGAGCCCACCAGGTGCAGAGGAGACATCGTGGGCAGAGGGATACATCGTGGGCAGAGGGGGCTCGTGCTGTCCTTAACGCCAAGGTGAGGGCTCATGCTGCCGGTAATTCCTATACCGCGACCGGTAATTCAAGAGGATACTGCCCCTGCCGCTCGGTACTCCTAGTGCAGAAAACGATTCCTAGCGTTACACTGTCCAAGGGACCCTCCACTTTTACTGCCTGGTATTTTCTAACTGTGGATCGTAGAGTCTGGAAAATCACAAGTAAGGGCTGTGGGCCCCGCAGTCGCTGCCGGCAAGACGGGCGGAGAGGTGTGTTTTCTGCGCGCCGGGAGGGGGAAGGTGAAGCGGGACGGTAATCAAAATAAAATAAAAAACTTACCTTCCTCCGGGTCTCATGCCGCCGCCTCAGCTCCTGCTGCTCCTGGCCGGGTCTGCATTTAACCTAGGCAGCCTCCCTCCCGCTCCCCTAAGCCAATCAGATTGGTGCAGTGCAGTGGACAGCGCCCCAGCCGGGCACCTGTAGGGAGGCCATTTTCTCTATGTAGGCTGCATGCAGCCTACATAGAGAAAATGTAGGGTGCGCATGACTGGTTTGGTCGGCCCCAGGGCCGACCGAACAGTCAGGGCCCACAACAGTGGGCAAGCCACTCCCCCCCTGCCCTCGAGCAGGACCGCCCACCCGCCCCCAACCAGGCACTTCTGCTTTCTCGCAGTGCGAGAAGCAGAAACATGAAATGGTAGTTTTACCATTTTATGTTTCTGCTTCTCGCACTGCAAGAAAGCAGTGAGGCGACGCCCCAATGTAAGAGCCGCCACTGGAGCTGTCACATATTTATGCCAATCGGCAATGCACCTTGAGAGGATAAACAAGTGGGTTGTCCCTGTCCCCTCTCAGTTCTCAGAGCTGTGTTTAGTCAAAAATATTCCAAGTCCCATGTTCTGGATTCTTGCTATCTGGCCACCTTTAAAACCATTTCCAAGGGTCCAGGACTGAAGAGGCACCACTTAGACAGTTGGGACTCACTCAGGCAGGGTTCAGGTGTGGTTTCGAGATAGTTGGATCCCTTTCTGTCCCTAAGGCTCAGATCAGGAGGCCAGCCAACTGCCCTTGGAGTCATACTGGTAGTCCTGAGTTCAATAGGTGGAACTGGGCTCAAGCAGCAGGGCAGGCCTCTGAGGGTTCAAGGCAGGCCTGACGCAGCAGAACAGCCCTTACAAGTGCAGCAAAACAGTCTTTTTGAAATACACAGTAGGCCACAGCAGCAGGCAGTCCTCTGAGAGACCTTCTGCAGATCCAGAAAATAAACTGAAGAGTGGGTCTGAGTGTCCCATTTTTATACCTGGTGCCTTTTTTGAAGTAGGAGAAGTTTCTAAAGAATTCCCTTTGAAGTGCTTGGAGTGTCCTGCATTCCCTGGCTCCAGCCTGACTGCCTAAACAATGAAGTAATGTGAAGTCCTTTTTGTGAAGACAGGGCACAGCCTTTTGTCTTGTAAGTGGGGCTGTGCCGCTTCCCCATCCTGCCAGTGATGGCTCATTCATACACACCTAATCCCTCTATTGTGTCGCTGTCTAGGAGGAATAAACAAAGTCCACCTGCCAACTACACCGAGTCATGTGACCCAGGAACCAGCGATATGAATTTTTAATGTTAAAAATAGCACCTAAAAGATCAAAGCTGCTCGTGGGACTGGGGCAAAGTTAAAAGTTAAGGCCGACCATGATAGAGCGAGGTTTGGCCATGCAAGGTGTGTTTGGGCTCAGTCTCTGCATACCTTCAGACTTAGAAGAATTTTTCAGGAAAAGTGTCTGAAAAGGTAAATTGTGACATCGTCGTTGGGCAGCTGCTGGACGGAGTAGCGGTAAAGATTTCTATATTCGGACGTTGTCACTTTTTTGGGATGTCAAAAATCTCCAGCGGGATGAGGCTGCAGGCTCGGGCTGACAAGGGCCCATTGAGGCTGGATACAGTTGCCCAGAGGTCCTGATGAACAGGATTTGCTGCTGCGGAGAAGAACATAGCGGAAGCTACCACAAAGTCAGGCTGACCGGCGATACACCTCGACCGGATAAGCAGGAAGGCTGGTTCCTGTCTTCTTTTAGCTCTCAGGCCACATTTTGGGTGTACATTTTTTTAAGTCCCAACATTTAGGGCTAGTCAGGAGCAGCAACCTCAACACCCCAACCAAGGGTCCAGGACTGGATGGGCATCACTTGGGGGGGGGGTTATGCCTCACTCCAACAGAGGCCAGGTGCAGAGTTCAAGGTCTCTGGTGCTTGTTAGATCCCTGCAGCTAATACAGGAGAGCAGACAACTAGCCCTTGTAGTCACTTTGATGGTCTTGGGTTCAAGGAGGAGGTTTAGTCCTCCTTCATTCAGCAGGGCATAAAGGCAGTCCTTCTGGCAGCAGGACAGTCCTTCTGGCAGCAGGGCAGCAGGCAGTCCTCTTGAATATTCCACAGGTCCAGGAGTGTACCGAAAATGTGGTTCAGGAGGTACAATATTTATACCTGGTGCACTCCATTGAGGTGGGGGGGTGAATTCCTGGCTACCCCCACATCTGGTTCTGGAAAGTTCTTGTCTTCCTCTGCCAAGGCTCCAAGTAGTCTGGGGTAACAATAGACTGGTATCTAGTTCCTATATGAGTGTACTGGATATAACCCTTTGAAATGTTTAAGTGGTGCAGGCAACAGTTCTGCCCCACCCGTCCTGGCAGGATGGCCCATCCTGTCAACACCTAGTCCCCCTTTGTCTTACTGTCTGGGAGGACTACACAAAGGCCAGCTGCCAAGATATTCAAAGACATTTTATCCATAACACAGGCTGCAGGCTCCAAATGGTTGGGACAAGTAAATGCCAACTTTCCAAAAATAGCATTTTCAGAACTGTGACCTAAAATCCAACCTTTTCATTAAATCGATTTTTAATCTACAATTAATTTGAGTCCTAACTTGATATTCCTCTCTGATCCCAAGTAAATGTTAGCACTCTTTAAATGTAATAAGGTAACTCAATGTTATCGAACGGGAGAGATAAGCCATACAGTAGTTAAAAACCAATGTAGGAGTTTTTACTACCATGACATTTAAAACTTAAAACACATGTTGTCTGTTTTAAATACACTGCACCCTGTTCTATGGGATATTTACGGCCTACCATAGGGGTGACTTATATGTATTAAAAAGGAAGGTTTAGGCCTGGCAAAAGGTTTATTTTGCCTGGTCGAAATGACAGTTTAAAACTGCACTACAGGCTCCACTGGCAGGCTTGAGACATGTTATAAAGTGCAACATAAGTGAGTGGCACAATGAATGCTGCAAGCCCACTATTAGCATTTAATTTACAGGCCCTCGGCACATGTAGTATCATATACTAGGAACCTATAAGCAATATGAATGTGCCAATCAAGTGCCAGACAATTTTATCATATTTTAGGGAGAGAGCAAAACCACTTAAGGTAAAGTGCACAGAGTCCTAATGGCAAAATAAATGGATTCAGAAAAGCAGGAGGGGTCCAGGCCAAAGTTTAGGGTCACCCTGCATAGAGGGCCAAGTCTAACAACTGATCCAAAATTTGCAGTGGTAGACTGAGGGTCGTAAGTAGTGCTGCCCAACCTTTGAGCATACGTAAAGAAGAGGACCTGACCATGCATGGAAACATTTTCATTTTAAGGGCTGAATCAAGGTGGGAAAGAGAAGGCAACTGTTAATTATGAAAGAGAGCCGGTAAGTAAAACATTTAGGGGCGTATTTATCTCGTGACGCAGCAGCAGCATAAACAATGTGCCACGTTGTGCCATATTTACAATGCGTCATCTTGTAAAGCCCTGCGGCACATTATACCTGCGTCAGGTATAATGTATGCAGGGTGGGCATTCCCACCCAACAAAACCTCGTAGGAGTGACACAGTGAAATCTATCAGATTTCACTGCGCCACTCCTACGAGGCCACTGCGTCAAAACCTTATGCCTGCCTCATAGCAGGCATAAGGGTGACGCAGTGCTATGTGTGTGGGCATGCCTCATGCATTGCTGGAGTTGCGTCATGCTTGCGACACAACTCCAGCAATTTGTGACTTTTGCGCCGACAGATACGTAAGGATTCCTGACGCATCTGTCACTCCTTGAGCGCCGTACAGTAAATACGGCGTATCCATCGTGTCGCAAGGAGGGCACAGTGAAAACTGTTGCATCGCTGTTTTCACGCAGCAATGCAACCGTTTTCATAAACTAACCCCTAAGTTGTGATTCTTCTAGAAGTATATTTCAAGCATTCTGGCCATATGTCTTTGCCATCACTGCACAAATGGGGAAGCACAAGTGAAAAAGGCAACATATATAAGCATCTCCCCACATAAGCTGTTCTCGTAACTATCTTTTCGTTGAAAGAGGAGGAGAGCAACCTCAAATGAACCAGATAAAGAAAGAATTAAAAGATTAATTCTTGAGACATTGGAGGTTTTGAATATGAAGGCCTGTAAAGGTGTTTCTGGGAAAAACAAATATTGTGCTGATGTCTATAACCTTAAGCTCCTAAGAGTGCTGAATTGGAAAAACATCTGATGATCAAAAAGAAAAATATCGGAAGAGACTGTTTCCAGTTATAGAAGAACCTCGTACATCTTCAGAAACTGTGCTTGGATAATTTTAGTGAGCTCCATAATTTCAGGCCTGAGACATGTTATAAAGTGCTACTTAAGTGGGTGGCACAATGAGTGCTGTAGGCTACTGGTATCATTTAATTTACAGGCCCTGGGTACATGTACTACCATAGACTAGGGACTTCTAAATAAAATAAATGTGCCAATCAGTTTTAGCCCAGTTTTACCATATTTTAGGGAGAGAGCACAGGCCCTTTAGCACTGGTTAGAAGTGATAAAGTGCACAGAATCCTAATGGCAACAAAAACAAATTCCGAAAAGCAGGAGGGGTGAAGGCAAACCTTTGGGGTGACCCTGCAGAGCGGGACAAGTCCAATAACTGTCAATTAGAAGCATCACATTTTCCATTGAAATGGCCACTAAATGTGCACAGACATATAGTTTACTGATAGAACTATATAGCAAACAAAGATAATGTGTGGAAATCTGGTTTCAGTAAATATTCATAATTTGCACATCACGAAGTAAAAATGTCTTGATTTGTTGTGATCCTATTAAAATATTGTTTCCATCCCACTTCTACAAAAATGTGCTTCATATTTGCTTTCCTAACTGCTGACAATCTGAAATATGTATTCAGTTCATTTACAAATATAAAAAATGTGTTGTGTTTTACAAAAAATAATTTTACACCAATCTTTCCCCCACGTATGTGGGGGCATGGGGAATGAGAGATATGGGAGGCCCAGCTACCTCTGCGTTGTTCCAAAAGTTACTACTACCACACAAAACAAACATATTGTATTGAGGCTCAGTGTTAGAGACTTAATGTTCCTGATTGTGGACTACACCTTATTCCCTCAGCACCTTGAGACCCTCGTAGGTGAGTAGCTGCGCTATACAAATGCCTGTATGATTGAACACAGATGTCCCTGCCAATAAATACAGGACCATTTAAATATTGTTAAAAAAATTACTCCCCCTCCGCATGTCATGCTTCATTATCGGTCATCCCGCGCTCTCCAAAGAATCCTATTTTGGCAGGCAGGCCCTCATTTGAATTGAGATTACTTGCAGGTAGAAGCGGTAAAGAATCCTGACAAAGAACAAATATAAAAATCTCACTCATCTACCAAAAGAAACTACCCTCTTTAATAGTGAGGTGGCGAAGAGATGATTAAAACTCAACTTGGCTGTAAAAGAAGTGCATACAGCAGGTCAACATGTTTCAGCCCTATCCATTACCTGTGAAGGTCCGGGGCTTGAATGAAAAACAATTTTTGTATTGTATATTACCTTTTGTATACTTGTCTTCTTGTTCATGTTTTTAACACGATCACCTAGCGAAATAGTATATATTCAAGATGGGAAGAAAAAGTGATCATTAATTTAGGATGACATAACACATCAGCTGTTAACTGAGACAAGCTGCTCAAGGCCATAGAAGAGGGCACTAGGGTTAGATTGGTGTATAGACTGGTGTAGAGGGCAATCATGCAGTGACTGTAGAGCTGGTCTGACAGGTTAATGTGTTGACTATTCTTTGGCTGTTTGTGGGCCTCTTTTATGGTCTGTTGAGCTGGTTTTTACTATTGAGTTCCCTGATATTACCACAAACATTACATGCAGAAATCTCAAATCCATGTAGTCTTCCATACCTTGCAAACCACATCTACAGCATGTCTTCACAAGTTCGTAACTGCCCCAATTTACAAACATGGGCAACTTTTTTAGCTTTCTAATTCCCTAATGGTGTCCAATTTGATTTTGATGCCAGGACCTAGTTTCTGTCCAAGTCCAACCCTGTTGGGCAGGAATCTTTATAAAAAGATGGAGTCTGTTTATAAGGCTGCTTCCAACATTCTGAATGACCTTGCATGGAGATGGATTCTGCACATATGGTAACTTCCACAATGGGAAAGTAGAGGGAGAAGAGGTGAGCCCACTGTCTGAGTTAGAGGGTCTGTAATATGGTATCAAGGCATAGGATGTGACTGACATGAGAAGGAAGAAGAGGAAGACCAGATGAGACAAGCTCGTTAATGAAGAAGGACTCTCAAGCAAATCCCCCCTGTGGATTGCCATTGACAAGACCCTAACCTATTCCTGTCTTCAAATGAAAACTAAATATATATAGACACAAGTTGAATGGCAAAGAGATATATTGGCTCCTTCTTACTTTCCTGAACTTTGGTTACAAAAAGATAATGACTTCTACTTGGTTATGTTCTAGAAATATATCGTTCTAGTTGGTATTCATGAGAGTTGAAATCATAATGTATTTTTCTTTTGCTGTTGAAGTTGTCTGTGACTAAAGATGATTTAGATTATTCTAGTCCCCATGAAGTGCCTTAAAGAGATTGACCGCCACTGTGGTAGAACAGGATAGCGACACTAGACCGGTTGAATTACAAAATGGGTCTGTATCAGATCTCAAGTAACTACATATGCTCTTCCCATTGAAATGTTATATTGGCGCCATACCCCCTAGGATTGTTCTCCTTGCATTCTTCCATTGTGTGCAAGCTCCCTCTGATCCTACACCATGTTATCCCAACACATCCCTTCCCTGTCTCTTTTGCTATACAACAACAGATCAGTGGCCAAGTTGCCACAACTCCAGCTGTTGGCAATATTTTATTCATGATATGTTTATTTGGCAATCTGTAAAAACATACAGAAAGCACATCACGTGATCTGCTGAGATGAACTACTACTAGCATACTGAGAACCCCATGTTTTATTCGGAGCCACATCTCCTATTTCTCTGTGGAGGAAGCTAAACAGAAACTGAAATATAGGAGTGTGCAGTTCCTTTGGCACAAACAAAGTGTTACTAGTGTGTCAAGTCAGTGGAATATGCTACAATAGGAGCAAGTGCCCTCACACACCCGAAAGGTGTCATGCTTCATCATCTGGGCATGCTCCTCGTCGGACCAGCACTGCAATGCCCGACGGGCACCCACGAAGGGGCTCTTTGCTGGAAATCTTTAGATACAGCCGTTTGATGAAGTGTGGGTATGTGGGGTGTGAGGTCTGTGCAGTGTGGTGAAAGTGACTTCAAATAGGTATAGTGATGCTTGGTTTGAGTACATTTTACTAGTGAAGCTCACTACCCTAATTAAAAATACTGGTGCTCGTGTGGGATACAATGGTCCTAGGAGCAGTCGTGATTAATTTGTAGAATGTGAGGTCAACATGTTTCTTGCCTAATATAGCCCAGAAGTGTCTGTTGGCAATTCATCAGGACCGGAGAAAAGTAACCTACACTACTGCGTGACTAAATCAAAGGTGTGTTGTGGGAATCCTAGTAATCAGTCACAACATAAAACACATAGCATGATTCTACCTTGTCATCGCATTGACCTGAAAGACAAAAATTGACAGACAGTACATGTAGTTTATACAAACTTCGATTGTGGCCCGTGTCGGGCTAGATACAGTGTTGCATAGTGTATTGATATTTAACCACTAAAGTCATTCTAAGCCCCATTTTGTGGTTCATGGTGACAATTAGTCAAGGGGGAGGGGAAAGGGGAAAGTAAATGTACACCTCTTGCGCCCCCAGCATACGCATTACATAAGACTGCAGTGGTGGACTCTATGTGATCCTACATATCATAATATTTGTATGGTCTTGGTGCTTTTTGTCGTCTCAATACAATCGCCATGCATCATGAGCGCGGGGATGCTCGTGAGCTAACCAGTTTCGATACTAAATCCCCCTATGTTCATAAATTCATGCTTGTCAGCGGAGGCTACATGTCGTTGTTAAACAGCGCCTCACCCGTGTTCACAATACCATGCCTATTAAAGATTCACTCACCCATCTCGGGTCAGTAACGGTCTAACGGAAGATAAACAGAGCGAACCGCTCATTAATGACCTAAGGTTAGAGTATGCACAGAACAGGTTAAAGGAGTTTGAGCGTCTTACTCCCGGTCTTGCATGTCGTCTTGCTGAAGGTCAATACTCACTCATTGGCGGAGTTCTGTGACCCTCTACCCCTACCCCAGCTCTGGGCTCCGTGACGGCGCTGTTCATCACGGGTGGTTAAATAAAGTTTATTCTACTTCCTGTTGAAGGCTTGCAAAGACTGGTGCGTAACCTGTGGCGGCCATCTTAAGGAGGGCAAGTGAGCCAATGGGTTATACTTGGTAATTTCATACCGGGTTGGGTACAGCTTCCTGTTGGTGATTTTGAGACTAGTGTATGTCCCTTGTGGCCATCTTGGAGAGAGCGGGCGGGCATATCTATTATTTCTTTGACTATTTCTTGTTGGATTTGGTTCAGCACTGTATTAGCGTCATATTTAACCAACCTACATCAATATGGTCGTCTTTTTGGTTATTTTATCTACATCCAACGGGATCAAAAAGTATTGAGTGTACTGTGTTCAAGTTTGATGGACATACTAGTAATAGTATAGAGTGTGAAAAGGTTTTGAAATAGTCTGAACCCTACTCATATATCGTCCTCTTTTAGATTTATTAGAGCTGTGATATGACTCCTATACATTTGGAGATGATTTGTAAATTTTAACGCGTTGGTGAGAAGAGGCAGGGAGGGGTTGGCTATGGAATATACACAAGACAAAGATGACAATCAAGGAGGTTCATGTGTAAGGGCAGGTTAGTTAACCAAATCTCAGATGTATAAAGTGCCCCGTTCTCCGCGGAGATAAAGTGTGGAGACATATACCTAATATTTTGTGATACAGAAAACAGGTTGGTGCTGTTACTTATTTGTTAAGTTCCCCCCAGGGTATATCATCATTTAGCCCAACTCTGTGTGGACAATCTGAAAATCCACTTTTGCTCCTTTCTAAAGAGTGTTTCCCGCCTTATCTGTGGGTGAGCCTCAAGTATGGTCCAGCTCAGGTCATCTGGTGAATGACATACCGTGGTGTAATGGGTGCACATCTTAGTGTTTGTTCTTTTGCATCTGATGTGGCTACGATGTTCGGTAATTCGTACCTTAATCGCTCAAGTTGTCATCCCTATATATTTGAATTGGCAAGGACAGGTAATCAAGTAAATGCAGTTTCGAGTTTTGCAGTTGGTATGTGTTAGACCTGCCACTGTTGGCGTGGGTCTCCCTTCCATTTTTTGCTGTTGCCTCATGTGTTTTTGCTGGTTATAGATGCTTTGGGCACTGTGCCACTGCTATTCAGTGCCACAGTGCAAGTGCTCCCTATGGTAAATTGATGTATGGATCAGTGATTCCATGATTGGTTGGTTGGGTTTACTTGCCAGACCCTAGTACAGTGCACTGAATGTGCCCAGGGCTTGTAAACCAAATGCTGCTGGTGGGCTTGCAGCACTGGTTGTGCCACCCACAGAAGCAGCCTGTAAAAGTGTGTCTCAGGTCTGCCATTGCAGAGCCTGTGTGCAGTCTGGTACTGCCATGTTGACTGGGCAAGTACACCCACTTGCCAGTCCCTAAACCTTCCCTTTTCTGCATATTAGTCACCCATATGGTAGGCCCAAGGGCAGGGTGCATTGTAAGTATAAGGTAGGACATGCCCTGGTGTGTGTGGCATGTCCTAATAGTGAATTACAGCCATTTTCATTTTTCACTATTGCAAGGCTACCTGTTCCCCATAGGCCAGAATGGGCAGTTTGATTATTACAGCTTATAATCCTAACTGACGCAGGGAACATGGTAGAAAAACGAATTTAGTATGCCTGAACTCAGAATGATAAAATACATCTTTTAGTGAAGTTGGTTTTAACATTCTGTGTTTGAAAATACCACTTTTAGAAAGTAGGTATTTTCTTGCCTAACTATCCAAGCCTGCCTCTGCTAGGTTGTGTATTCCTTGTCTGGGTTTGTGAGTGACAGGGGCTGGGGGACTCCAGGAGACAGGGTGAGTCAGCACAGGGCTGAATAGAGAGATCTGCATGGAGATAGGTGGGAGGAGTTGCACCTGGGACCTGAATAGGGCTGTGCCTTCCCTCCACAATGCTGGCTCCACCTCCTGTGGTGTGTCTGATGTCCCTGGCCTACTCTGTGAAAGGAAAGAAGGAGTCTTGTCAACAAAGTGCTCCAGGACTGACCAGAACTGGTTTGGACTAGGCAAAGGCATCTCTGCCTTCAGAGAACAAAGAGAATATGTGTATAAAAGAGGGGACCCAAACCCCAGTAGATCAGATCACTTTGGGAAACAAGAAGAAACCTTTGCTGAGGAGAGGAACCAGAGAAACTGAGGAGGAGACTATCCCTAAGCTGAGTGCTGTTTGGGGGATTGGCCTGCAGTGGTTGCCTGACTGCCAAAGAAAGGAGAAAGGAACTTTGTGTGTACTTTCATCAACTTGTAAAAGATCTCCAAGGGCTTGAGAGAAGAGCTTGCCTCCTGCGGAAGTCTCAGGGACAACAGACTTCACCAACCAGCTCCCCAAGAGTCTTTCTGTAAAGTGCCTGCTGCTGAGCTGGACTTTCTGAGGGACTGCGTGTCGCAAGGAGCTGGAAGCGCGACTCACGAAGGAGAAGCGTCGCAGCCGAAGCGCCTCGCATCGCCGAAGAAGAGGATCGACGTCGCATCAGACGCCGCCGCATCAACGGAGAAGAGTGTTGCTGCCGCTGCCGCATCGTTGTCGAAGCGCCTCGCATTGCCGGAGAAGAGGACCGACGTCGCATCAGATGCCGCCGCATCACCGGGAAGCGTGTCGCAGGGCCTGTCGCGGCTCAGAAGAATCGTTGAGTCGCCGCATGGCTGTCGCATCATTGCCGAAGCACCTCGCATCGCCGGAGAAGAGGACCGACGTCGCATCAGACGCCGCCGCATCACCGGGTAGCGTGTCGCAGGGCCTGTCGCGGCTCAGAAGCATCGTTGCCGAAGCTCCCCGCATCGCCGGAGAAGAGGACCGACGTCGCATCAGACGCCGCCGCATCACCGGGAAGCGTGTCGCAGGGCCTGTCGCGGCTCAGAAGAATCATTGAGTCGCCGCACGGCCGTCGGGCGTGCACGCATCGTGTCGCATCAAGAAGAAGACGCCATCTTTGATCACTGCACCGGATCGTCATCGCATCACGGCGTTGCTGGTCGCAATGCCACGAAAGCGCAGTAAGAAACCGACGCATCACCTCCCCTCTCAGAGAAGAACCGACGCATCCCCTACGCATCAGTAGGGACCCGACGCATCACCGTTCTTTCGTGTAAGGAACCGACGCATCACCTTCCCTGCAACACTTTCGTTGTATAGCGTTACGCATCCTAAGGTACATTGAACTCAAAGTGTCGCATTTACCATCTTAAGAGAACTAAGCTAATTCTACCATTTTTGAAGTACAGTATTGTGGATTTTTGTCGTTTGTGGTCTTGTGTTAAATCTATATAAAAGATACTTATTTTTAATATACATCTGGTGTGGTGTCCATCTGTAGTGTTGTCACTTGATTACTGTATGTGTTCACAAATGCTTTACACACTGCCTCTGAGATAAGCCTGTCTGCTCGTGCCAAGCTACCAAGGGGGTGAGCAGGGGTTATTTTAGGAGTCTACCCCCCTACCCTGACTAGACACAAGGGTCCCTATTTGGTCAAAGGTACCTACCTCTGCCAACTAGAGACCCCCAAATCTAACATTGGTGGTCAGCGGTGAGGATTCGGGACTTGCATTTGTAACTCATGTACAGTGATTGGTGAACACTACAAGTGAGTGCAGACCAAAACGCGACCACATACTTTTGGTAGATTGTTTTTTCTGGGATTTTCTATTTTTGCCAAGAACTGCCAAGTTTAACCACCATGGATAAAGCAGCATCCGTAGCATCTATTGATTATGATTGGGAAGAGGAGAGACTAGAATGCTACAATGTGAAACAGCTAAAGCACTTCTGCAGGAAATTTAAAGTTGCTATGACCGGTCTCACCAAGAAGGATGAGCTCCAAAAGGCGCTGAGGGCCTGGGTTGAAGCAAGGAATACCCCTGAGAATGAGGAAGGGGCTGAGAATGCAGATGAGCAGCTGGAGGGGGCCATTGGGTCCACAGGGGAGGAGAGCAACTTCCCCAGTAGGTAGCAGTGTCTCTGCCAAAAGCCTGTCCCCAGAGGAGTTGGCGGACAGGAAAGAAAACAGGATGCACGAATTGGAGCTTGCCAAGCTCAAGTTGGGTGGGCAACTGGAGTTAGAAAATAGGAGATTGGCCCTGGAAGAAAAGAGAATGCAGTTGGAGCATGAGAAAAGTTTGAGGGAGTTGGAGTTGAAAGCTAGAAGCTTAGAGATTACTCCCTCTGGTGGCAGCACACCGTCAATGCCTGTTGAAGCTAGGGTGTATATTCCTAAAGATGTGGTGAGGGAGTTTTATAAGAATGATGATATTGGGCAGTGGTTCAAAGCCTATGAGGTAACCATGTCTTCCCACCGGGTCCCTGAGAAGGATTGGGGAGCGGGGTTGTGGGTGCGGTTCCTTAGTGAGGGGCGGGACACACTGTTAGACTTGCCTTCTGAAGTCCATAATTCTTATAGCCACATGAAAGATGCATTGATGTCCAGGTATGGGTTGACTCCTGAATTGTATAGACAGAGGTTTAGAAATTGCAGGAAGGTGGAGTCAGGTACCTGGGTAGAATATGTCACTTTTTTCTGCAGAGCATTGGATAGTTGGGTGAAGGGTAGCAAAGTTAATGATTTTGATGGGCTCTTTGATTTAATTGCATGGGAGCACTTGTCAAGTAATTGTTTTCCAGAGCTACGCCAGCACCTGATTGATAGCAGGCTGACTAACCCTAGGAAGCTTGCTGAGGAGGCGGACCGCTGGGTGAGCACCCGGGTCCACAAGGGTCACGTGGGAGACTCCGCCAAGAGTGGGCAGGGTCCCCAGCAGAAGAGTGGGGGACAAGGGTAAACAGAGGGAGTTCCAGAAAGGGCCCCAAAGTAATCCCCAAGGGACCCAAGGGCAGGGTTCCCAGCCTCCCCCTGAGAAGAAGCACGGGGCCCCGACAGGTAGGCCTGTTCCCAGGGGACCCCTGAGGTGCTACAAGTGTGGTGAAGTGGGTCATAAGTCGGTTGATCCCCAGTGCCCACAGTTTGGAAAGACAGCACCCACTGGTGCTCCACCCCGGCAGATGGCGAGTGTAGCCCTGGGGGAGGAGAGGGGTGTCCAAGGTGGGTGGGGTCCCGCAGAGATGTGCCTTGTCTCTTTAGGAGACTGTGAGGTGGTCCCCAGGACCCAACTGCCTGATAACACTAAAAAGTATAGGCAGTGGGTGACCATCAATGGCCATAGAGTGGAGGCTCTTCGAGACACAGGAGCCAGTGTGACAGCTGTCAAGTGTCACCTGGTGTATGAAGAGCAGGTTGTCCCCAATGCATTTACCCAGTTGTTGCCGCTGACAACACAGAGAGCCACTGCAAGGTGGCTCAGGTTCCCTTTGAGTGGGGGGTCTCTGGTACTCTTCAAGTAGCTGTGAGGCCAGCCATGCCTGTTGACTGTTTGTTAGGGAACGATTTGGAGAGCTCACCTTGGGCTAAGGTGGAGGAAAGTGCTCATTTGGAGATGTTGGGTCTGCCTGACTGGGCGTGTGTGACCACACGGTCCATGGCAGCCAGTAAGGGTGTTCAAGAGGACCTGGAGCCTGAGAGGGGGGCCCAGGTGCCTGCCTTAAAGAGAAGAGGCAGGGGGCATGGGAAACCGGCCCCCGAAGTTCCCACGGTCCAGGAGGAGGTAGACCCTGATGGGGATGCCCTGGAGCCTACAGGGGAACAAGTAGCTGAACGGGGGGACCTGCCTGAGCTGACCCATTGGCAGCAGGAAGGAGGACCCTCCAGGGAAGAGTTCTGCAAGGAGCAGAAGGAGTGCCCTTCTCTTGTGGGTTTGCGGCAGCAGGCTGCAGACCAGGCACCAGGTGATCAGTCTGGATCACATTGGATCTACTGGGAGAATGACCTCCTGTATACTGAGCCTAAGGTTGCTGAGCCTGGGTCAGCCCGTGTGCTGGTGGTACCCCAGCGCTTCAGAGCCTTCCTACTGGGGCTGGCTCATGATGTGCCGTTAGCAGGACATTTGGGGCAGGACAAGACCTTTGAGAGGCTTGTCACCCTCTTTTATTGGCCCCAAATGCGCAAGAGTTCAGACACTCATTGCAGGACCTGTCAGACTTGCCAGGCAAGTGGAAAGAGTGGGAGGAAGCAAAAGGCTCCTCTCCAGCCATTCCCTGTGGTCAGCACCCCCTTTGAACGGGTTGGTATTGACATTGTGGGGCCACTGGACCCCAAGACAGCCATGGGCAACAGGTTCATCCTGGTCTTGGTGGACCATGCCACCCGGTACCCGGAAGCCATACCTCTGAGGACAGTGACGGCCCCCGTGGTGGGACGGGCACTGATGGGAATTTTCTCCCGAGTGGGATTCCCTAGAGAGGTAGTGTCTGACCGAGGTACAAACTTAATTTCCAAGTATATGAAGTCCCTGTGGCAGGAGTGTGGGGTAACCTATAAGTTTACCACTCCTTACCACCCCCAAGGAAATGGGTTGGTTGAGAGATTCAACCGGACCCTGAAAGGCATGATTATGGGTCTTGAGGAACCAATGAGGCGTAAGTGGGACGTCCTCTTGCCATGCCTTCTCTTTGCATACCGTGAGGTGCCACAGAAATCTCTAGGGTTCAGTCCCTTGGAGCTTCTCTATGGTCAACCAGTGAGAGGACCTCTGAGTTTGGTCAAGGAAGGCTGGGAGCAATCTCCCAGGAAACCTCCCCAGGATATATATAGCTACATGCTGGCCTTCAGGAACCTGACTAGGCGTTTCAGGCAACTCGCTGAGGCGAATCTGGAAGCCAGCCAGGAGGAGATGAAGCGGTGGTACGACCAGAATGCCACTCTGGTAGAGCTTCAGCCTCGTCAGAAAGTGTGGGTCATGGCCCCCGTGGAGCCTTGTGCGCTCCAGGATAAGTGGACCGGACCATTTGAGGTGGTGGAGCGCAAGAGTCCTGTTACCTACTTGGTGGACTTGCGGTCTCCCAGGAACCCCTTGCGGGTCCTGCATGTCAACCGCCTGAAGCCCCACTTGGAGAGGTCCGACGAAAGCGCAGTAAGAAACCGACGCATCACCTCCCCTCACAGAGAAGAACCGACGCATCCCCTACGCATCAGTAGGGACCCGACGCATCACCGTTCTTGCGTGTAAGGAACCAACGCATCACCTTCCCTGCAACACTTTCGTTGTATAGCGTTAAGCATCCTAAGGTCCATTGAACTCAAAGTGTCGCATTTATTATCTTAAGAGAACTAAGCTAATTCTACCATTTTTGAAGTACAGTATTGTGAATTTTTGTCGTTTGTGGTCTTGTGTTAAATCTATATAAAAGATACTTATTTTTAATATACATCTGGTGTGGTGTCCATCTGTAGTGTTGTCACTTGATTACTGTATGTGTTCACAAATGCTTTACACACTGCCTCTGAGACAAGCCTGTCTGCTCGTGCCAAGCTACCAAGGGGATGAGCAGGGGTTATTTTAGGAGTGTACCCCCTTACCCTGACTAGACGCAAGGGTCCCTATTTGGTCAAAGGTACCTACCTCTGCCAACTAGAGACCCCCAAATCTAACAGTATGTTTTTGTTGTGTCCATGTTAGGGTATCAGTCAATTGGACCTTCTTTGTTGGCTTTGCTAAAGGACAGATGCTGCACTGTCCACACAGATAATGACCCACCACAGGTGGCAAATTCCAAAGTGGTCTCTGAACGGGGAGCATATGTGGTTTCGGTCTTGTGTTAATGAGCAAGTCTTTCAAATCTGTTGTAGGGATTCTGCACATACACAGAGCTATGCACAGGATAATAGGACCTCGGAGTATAGTGGTGAGCCAACCATGCCCCTTAGTACCCACAATCTCAATCCGACTAGCTTTAGCGTCTTACTCGCAGCGCAGCTACCAATGATTAGACAACCCAGAACACAGTATCTCTCAGGACTCGCGGGAGCAAGAACACTCTTTCATGACTCACTCATACTTGTCCACAACGTGCGTAATAAGAGACACAGTATAGTTTAAAATGTTTATTTCAACTATCGTGCTCTAAGATACAGTACACGTGCCAGTACTATCAGCATAATGCATAATGATAAAATAATAAGCATGGTTACAATTCCATAGAATACAAACGGGGACAGCATGTTATATAGACAGTGGATATAGGGCTTAATGGCCTTACCACCCTCCCCGTGCTAATAGCTAGTTTATTAAAAATAGAAGACCTCTGAGCTTTGTCGGACGGACCCTCATACCTCAATATCTAGATGCAAGGTTTACATCATCAGACAAACACAGCTCTTCTCCCTGGAATGGTTTTTCTCCAAGTGCCACAAACAGCGAGATCACAATATTAAAAGCACACGAATTTCTCCAGGGCAGCTGTATTTTGTGTTATGGCTAAGTGCGAGGGGCTGACCAGATCAGCAAGAACAAGGGACGTTTTTTTTCGACCTTGTACATGTTGTGCAGACGAAACCCACAGGGAACAGGAGAAAAGGTGAAAGGCAAAAAGGCAGACAGTTCTAATATAGCCGGGCACAAGCAGAGGCTGGAAAATAAAGCCACAAAGTAACGTGTGCAAAAAGGCATCATGGCAGCCAGGCCTAAGTTAACTTAGCAATGTAGGCAATGAGGCCACAAACCACACTACACCCTCCCCTGGTCAGTCCATAGGCCAAGACATAGGATGAAAACAGAGTTCAAATAGATGGAGCAGAATGTAAACGTCTATTTGTGAACAGTCCCCAAAAAAAAACCAGTGCGGCAGGACGCAGTAAGCGACGTTCCCTATTCCAATAGAGTGTAAGTGCAGAAAAACGCCACACCTTCCAAGAGGACATCGTTGGAATCGTCTGAAAAAAGAGACGCCATTCAGTCCAACAAACCAAAACTGCACTCATGGTCCTCACATGAGGGAGCAGTGATCAGCATTGCGGGACAACTTGTGTGATACTCAACATAACTTCGTTGTAGGAGAGTCTGAGCAGCCGCCCAGACATCCCATTGCGCCAAAATTCCAAGTGCAGCCGCATGCGCCATTAAGCCATCGCTGGAACAGTCCCGTTCATGGGCCTCTAAGGGACTCATCAACTGGGCAAAATCCGGGTCCGACAGAGACGTATTGGAAAGGCAAAAATCCAAGGACCAGGAGAAAGGACATCTTAAGCAAGACATCACAAGTTGCACGCAAGTGAAATACGCAAAGCGAAAAGAAAGTTTATATGAAACACTGAGTGTCGCCAATGGTAGGATGCCGAAGCTGAGGAGCATTCGTTCACGAAGCATCCGGAGCCGACCCTGGTCGAGCAGGCCCCCAGGAAGTGCAGCCATTGCGCAGCAAACAAATTAAGAGTAGTATTCCAGCAGCTAACGCTAGGATCAACGGAAAGCCGCCAAAGACGCTGGAAAAAATAGAATGAATAAAAGCCGGTATTACACCAAATATAGCTTGAAAGGAGGTAACAAGGCCAGAGCCCACAACTTTAAAAAAGTGCACAAGACCTTCGGTGCGGGATGCATTGAAAACGCGGTGAATCAGCTCACCGAAATGTTGTGGGAGGTTTGTGTTCAAAAGGGCCTGTATCTCACTGTGGGTACTAGCCACCTGGAGGATAAATGTCTCCCGCGCGGACATGAGCATAACCTCCTGGTTTAATAATAGCGCCTTTATTCTGCTCAATTTATTGAAATCTGCCTTCAAAGTCGGAACGGAAGGCCAAATGGAACTATCTATTATGTCGTGCGGGGGAGGAAAAAGCACATTTTTGCAGCACACAACGCGGTGGGAAACCGTTACAATATAGGGGATGCCGGCCAGCATTCCACAGCAGTCCTGATTATTCAGAAGGATATAGCTACCATTTGCAAGCACAGTGAAAGTAGGTGATATAGCAGGAGCAGGAATGCCCTTTAACACACAAGCAAGATTCGGAGCCGAAACGTTACAAGCCCCGTGCAATTTAATGTTCTTACAAATCAGGGAATGACCCACAGTAGAATCGCATGATTCCCCTGTGAGAAAAACTTCCTTTCCGTCCCGAAGGCATCGGTACATGAAAGGAAGGGACCAGATTTCATGCAGGAAGGCACTGCCCAAAGGCTGAAAACGGCCAACAGGATAATGCTTCATGCAGGAACTGAACTCAAATAAAGAAAAAGGCAAAGCGATAACCCCGTGAACTAGCCACACTGCAGAATCCAGTTCTGCCAAAGAGAATGGTAAGGGCTCTATTTTTTCGATATATGTAATAGTGTGTATGTTGCATCTTTCATGGACATGAATTGCTGCTTCTCAGTTAAATTAAACGGCAAGAATAAGGCAGAGGTGTTCAAAAAATGCCAAGGAACTTTACCCATTTTAAGCGTTTGCAAAGTCCATGCAAACTGCATCACTGAACGCAATTGATTCTGACCATGATATAACACAGAAACATCATCTTGTACAATATCAACAACAGAGGAAACAATATTCTCTAATGTGTCAATGCGGGACGACAGGGTATTAATACTATTGTCAACAACAGCAAGCACTTTTTCTAGATTTGCTTGATCTATCTCCCGGAGACGGGAAGCAGCTTCAATTTGCGAAAGCTTCCAGAGTTCATTGTAGGTTTCATAAATGAACCTCTTAGGTCGAGGACCACGAGGTCCCAGAATAAAATCGGACAGATCAATGTTGCCTGATAAGAGGGATAAATGTTGTTTCACAGAATCTAAGGAAGAGTGCTGCAACCACTGTTTACACAATTTACCAACTGAATACGTTGTAACTGTACGGGAGTCAGAGAACCTCGGATCTAGCTTATCCTGTTTATAACCAGGAGCTGAGTCATGAAAACGCAGTTGGCAGGCATCTGATGCTACGGGCCAGGCCAACCAGGGTGACTGAGCAATCGTCGAGATATTAAACGAATTGTTTTGAAACAAAGCTTGCAAATTGGTTAGGGAAATATTAAAATGCAAGCTTTCGTTGGGAGTGGAAGACAATGCGGGAATGGAAGGTGCATTCAACTGCTTAGAAGAAGCCAAACCCCAACAGGTAGTTTGATAGATCGTACTATTTAAAAACAAAATCTGGGCCGGGATTAGGCAAGCACGGTGTAAGGCTTCCGTGCCCCGGACCTGCCATGATTTGGTACCCCAAATAGACTTTAAGTCAATGGTGTCCTGCCAGTATTCATACCCACCCACGGCTAATGCGTTCAAAAAGGAACCTGAATACAGTAACTTGGTGTGGGTCAACATGATTTTCTGTGTGGACGAAATGTTTAATCGAAAATAATAGGAACCAGGGTTCGATCTATCAAAGTCTGTAAAATAAGTAAACTTTTGTCTTAGAGTCTGGGAGCTACCTGGCAAAGGGGTCGGACAATGTTCCCATTGGGTGTAATTAAAAGGACCCCGAAGGGTACTTGGTTTATGGAGAAAGTGGTTGCCCCAATGCTGGTAACAATATAAATCGGCATAATTTGCAGAATTCATATACAGATCTTCAGCATCAAAAGCAGCATAATAGTTTTAGATCAGTAAACAACGATTCAATGGCATGCACATCCCAATCGTCAGAATGAATATTACTTTTAACGACATCACCCATCGAAACACGGAGGACATTTGGTACATTAATAATCTCGGTTGGTCCATGAATTTGGAAATTCACCGCATCCCATACGATGCCATCAGCAACTGGGAAAGCTGAAATGTTCACAAATGTGTGGTCACGCTTCATGATGTGAGATGAAGAATGCGGAGCCAAAGTTCCACAGTTCACGGTAGAGCGTTCTGGTAAATAGTGACCATTGATGAGTAGGAAAAAAACTGTCACAAAGCCAAAGGACATGAACAGAAAAATCAGGAATAGTACCAACCAGATGTATGTCCATGGTGGGATCAAAAAATTGTCTCTGAACCAGGATACAAAAATACTGAATCTGGACGGGATAAGTGATGAGGTGGAAGCCGAATCAAAGGAATAACAGGTGGGGCTCAGTGGCGTTGTTGGTAGGTGTGCCACCGACTCGGTGGCTGGATAGGTGTATTCAGTCTCCTTGTTGCAGGAGGAAGCCGGGAAGTCGAGCAAGCGATCAGGCAAATTGACCATCTCAATGGCAACATCAGTGATCGTGTGGGCTGGAGGGCCACAAACATTTGTCCTGGAAATGGCTGGACAAGAGACCGCAGGTGTTACACTATTCAGGATCGGCCAGATGTTGTAGCTTGACATTGTCCACTGAGATGTATCTGTTGTCTTTGCGACCAGGAAGCGGTGGTAAGATGACAGTTCGGGTACCCTTCAAGCCAAGGACTGGAACTGGTGTACGATAAGAGGGGCCAAATTCCTTCTTGTTCTCCACCTTCTCTCGGACCAGATCTCCAACCTTCGGAAGCCAGCCGGCAACCGGAATCTGCAACGCAGCGACAGTGGCTGAAGGCAAGTGTTCGTTAGCAAGTTTGTCATGAGCTCCTTGTAAGTCCTGTAACATAGTAGAATGATTATCTACGTCAAAGATTGCGGATTGCGCCGCCATGTCTAGACCATCAAGGTCGGCATAAACATTCGTATGCCAAAGAGTATTTCGTAGGGGGTCCGCCCACCCAGAGATCTTCTAGGGAGATTATTAAGTGCACGTTGGACGCTATACAAGTGGGCCAGCCAGTTCCTGCCAGTACCTAAGACTCTAGCTGTCAAGGATTGCTTTAAGTCACGGTTCATTCGTTCAACAATCGAATTGCCCTCAGGCCGATATGGAGACGAAAATTTCACCCGCACCCCCAGTGACCCCATCGCGTCCTTGTACGCCTTAGAGGCGAACGCCGGACCTTGGTCAGAATGGAAGGTGCCACAGGCAAAAAGTCCCACAAAGTTACGCAAATCCCTTATGACATTTCGAGCGTCAGCACTCCGTTGTGGCCAAACCCAGATGAAACGTGTGCACGAATCCACTGCAACTAAGATGTATTTATATGCAATGTCAGAAGAAAATGGACCGCAGTGATCCAGGTAAACACACCCAAAAGGTCTGTTAGAAATGCAGAGCGGGTTTGTGGTGGTCGTGTAACCGTTGAAGGCTTAATTTGCTGACAAACGTCACAAGAAAGCACATAAGTACGGGTCTGTTTATATAAACCACGCCACCAGTAACGCTGCTGCAATATGGAAACAGTCGCAGAGACGCCAGCATGGGCCGAAGCCAAGCCTTCGTGTGCGGCCGTTATCAAGGAAGGTCTGCGGTCCGCGTTGGGAATCAGCCGATCACCAACTTCAGGTATTCTTACGTAAGGAGCCTGTTCGGGACCTAATTGATAAGAGTACTTGGAAGGGAAACCCCGTGGGTAATTAGCACCTTCCTTGGTCGCAGCAATAGCGGCCAAAATATCATTATCTATTTTAGTCATGGATCTTGTAACTGCTGCTACTGAGCACGTGGCTACTGCTGATTTGGCAGCTTCATCTGCCAAACCGTTACCGACAGCGTGTGCACCCACACGCTGGTGGCCAAGGGTGTGTATCACCTGTGTGAGAGGCAGACGTTGTTTAAGATCTGCCACTCGAACCCAAAGCATTTTATGATTAATTGTGCTGCCTTTAGCATCTCTATAGTCATTTTGTGACCAAAAGAATAGGTTGTCATTAAAGGATTGAACACAGTAATAAGAATCGCATACTATAAGGGTCGTCACGTCTGGATTAGTGAACTCAAGTGCGAGCACCAAAGCACGCAGCTCGGCCAATTGTGCAGTACTGTCTCCTAGTGCCTATGTGTGCACTACAGTCGATTTGAACTCACCGTTCACCATGGTACCTGCAACAATAGCACATGCTGCGGAATAAGCATGCTTGGAACCCGTGGCCGGTTGTGCCGAACCATCGGTATATATAATACATTCGTACTCCTCAAGCGGTAGCAAAGACAGAGGAGGAGGATGAACGAATTCATACTGTAAAAACTCCTGTGTCTGAAGAGAGGAATCAAAGATAAAAGTGACATCCGGGGACGTCAGAGATGTAGCCCATTGTATCCAACGGGGGTGCAATGCCTTAGAGTTCGGTACACTTGCCTTCGTCACTGCCTCAAGGGCAGGATATGGTGTTACCACCAAAATGCGCTTTCCCTGTGCCAGTGCGCGTTCCTTTAGAATCGCCATTTGCACTGCAGTCAAAACTTTCTCCACAGAGGAAAAGCGCATTTCTGCGGAAGTGTAAAGATGTGACTTGTATGCAATCAGTACTGTGTCACCTTCGTTAAAGGTTAAGTACGTGAAACCCACTGCCCCTGGAACGATTCTAATCACCAGGTTTGTGTGGTTGTCACGAGTCAACAAGAATTTAGATTCAAGTAGATCTGACTGCAAAGATTGCAGTATAGAGGAATGCTCGGGAAGCCAGCATGACTTCGAAAAGTTAGGTTGTATCAAGGCATAAAGAGGCTTGATACGCTGGGCATATTCGGGAATGTAAGTACGCCCGAAGTTTAGAAAACCCAGTAAAGACTGAAGCTTCTTCAGTGTGGTTGGAGGGCACAAAAGTGCGCACTTCTCCAAGAAATGGGGTGCTAAGCCCTTACCTTCATTGTTGAGCTCATAGCCCAAGAACAAAACGGTAAATTCAGCAATGTGAGATTTGGCAAAATTCAATTTGTATCCTAAGACCGCAAATTCAAGAATAATGCGGTCCACTCGGGAAAGATGCGGCCATAATTCGTCGTCTGTCAGATAGATATCGTCGACGTACGAACACGCATCTGGGTCTATGCTGTCCAACAGAGAGACAACACGAGTGGCGAAGACACCCGGGCTGTTCTGGTAGCCCATGGGTAAACGCCGGAATTTGAAGTGTTTACCACCGGAAGTGAAAGCGCTCCATTGGCTACACTCCGGGGCTAAGTTGTGCGTGTAAAATCCATTGGATAGGTCAAGTGTCGTTTTATATTTTTTACGAACAAGACTGTCTACAAGCGCAGAACTGTGGGTATTTTGTACCGCAAAGGTCCGACAATGAGAGTTCAAATGTCGGTAATCCAAAACTAGGCGGGACGATCCATCGGGTTTTGAAACCGCG
Organism: Calotriton arnoldi; assembly: GCA_963921515.1. Lineage (NCBI taxonomy): Eukaryota > Metazoa > Chordata > Amphibia > Caudata > Salamandridae > Calotriton > Calotriton arnoldi. Next base: position 1,163,966 of record CAWUFW010005105.1, on the reverse strand, counting down.
AAAAGGGGATTATTCATTGGTGACACGCATGTTTCAATTACTCCTTGATATTCTAACTGTGTCAGAATGTCTGAAACGGGACCTTTAGCTTCCCGCCGGATGGGATATTGGGGTTGTGGCTGAGGCAGAGACCGCAATGGAATATCATGGGGGGGAGAATCCTCATCCCAGCCCACGTGATTACGGTATAGCGCCGGAGCCAGGGCCACAGCCCATTCAGCCGCTAGAGCATCCGCTTTGTCCTTGGGGACATGACGAGAAAAACTCGGAAGGATTACCTCCTCCCCTCTATGAGCAGCAAGTACGAATGGGGGCGGCCAATCCGCCTCTGCTAACAAAATGTCGTATGAAGAGGTCAGATTTTCCCAAAAAATCCCTTTAATAACACGCTCAATGTCACCTTCAATTTGAATGACAATATTAAATAGTCGGTCAGGGGGTGCCACTCGGGTGTCAGCTGTCTCGACAGTAATGAATGTGTCAGTTGCTGTCGCATCCATATGAGGAAGTAGTGCCTCCCGCACTATGGTAACTTCCGCGGCGCTGTCTAGGAGCGTCACCGCCCACGTCCAATTCAGGAGTCTCGTTCTCACCGTCTGTGGCATACCTCGCTGTTAAAGCTGCACCTTTCTTCTTCTGAAACTGTGGGCGAGAACGTAGAAAGTCTTCTGGTTTCCCTCGGACTTGTTGTCGAGGTTGGTCTCGTCCCTGTGGAGCCTCACAACCCCTTCCTCTATCCTGGCGATCTCCTCCACCAGTCTGGGAGGTCGATGGTGCCTGTGAAGAACGAGGAGAACGCGGATCAGGGACCTGAAATCTCTCTGGAGATTTAATTCTTGCTCTGTCGCACAAATCATAAGTGCGTTCAGAAGAGACGGAAACCGGGGATGCGCCACGCGACCCTGGTTTCTTCTGTTGCTTACCCTGTTTTTTCACCCTCAAGCTCTTTTTAGTAAAGAACGGTTTCTCATCTTTCTCAGATTGAGTTTTTGGTTGTGGTTGTGATTGTGTTTGTGTTTTAGCAAAAGGCTTAACTCCCAGGCTATTGCGGCCAATGGTTTTATAAGCCTGTGCAATAATTTTCGGTAATTCGCGTGGCTTGTCCGGTTCTGGGATCAAAGCCAAAGCATTAGCTACTTGAAAGTTAACTGCATCGCCCTTGACATTCGCAAGGATCAAATCAGCCACTACATCGAACACTCCCACCAGTCTCATCCCCAATTCCACAGCCGCTTCAGGGCCATGCTCATCCTGTACTCGTTTAATTACAGAGGGGAGAACTGTCATGGAAGGAGTGCCGAAACACTTCGCATATACTGCTGCGAATACCTTACCCCAGTTGTTGCATTCTGCTAACTCGGGGATCAAGTCTTTTGGCAAACTAATCGTCAAAATCCTGTGTTTTTCCACAGGAGAAGTATTTGGAAAAACTGCCTCCAGCTGGTCAAATTTTTCTGCAAGCCAATAAGGTAAATCATCCTTATTTTGTGGGCGCTTGCCCATCACCGAATTAACCATGACGGGACTTATGGTTACACCGCCCGGTCTAGCTGGATGCGCTGCAACTCCAGGAGGGGCTCCCTGGATGTTGCCTGTAACATACTGTACTAAAGCTCTGTGCACACGTATCAAAGACGTATGCAATTCACGCAGTTCAGCAACCGCAAGCGTCATATAACGCGGATGTGGTGTATACCCGGCCAAGACTGGCCAAGTGGCCCCTTCAATCGATAAGGGGCCTAAACGAATCGGGGTAACCGGTTGTGGGAGGGCGCCATTAAACCAAACACGGTGTTGCCATGCCGTGAGCGGTACTTCAAGAGTCCGATAAGGCCTATAAAGATTAGGAAGAGCGGTGGCTGTATATACATGGAACAGATTATCAGTCCCATCCACCGCCGGGAAGGTGACCCAAGAGTAGAACACCTCAAAGTGGTAAGCAGGATCCGCTTGTACCACAAAGATCAGATCGACACCCGCGTCAGGCACTCCATACGTTGTCAAATGAGCCCGGAGCGCTGCGCGACTATGTGCCGCAATGTTGACAGCCATTAAGGCTAAGAATGGTCGACAACCTAGTACGAGGCAGCGCTATATAGGGTTTATAGTAACACCTTTTAAGAACTTCAAGCTTGAAAGAACCTATAAAAACATCAATATAGGAGGTACCACCCTCACACACGCTTCCGGAAACGTATGCGAAGGGTGTTGTGGACAAGCACTACTCAAGCGTCTCGCAGATAAGAAGCCCACCACATTGGTGGCGCCATGTTGTAGGGATTCTGCACATACACAGAGCTATGCACAGGATAATAGCACCTCGGAGTATAGTGGTGAGCCAACCATGCCCCTTAGTACCCACAATCCCAATACGACTAGCTTTAGCGTCTCATTCGCAGCGCAGCTATCAATGATTAGACAACCCAGAACACGGTATCTCTCAGGACTCGCGGGAGCAAGAACACTCTTTCATGACTCACTCATACTTGTCCACAACGTGCGTAATAAGAGACACAGTATTGTTTAAAATGTTTATTTCAACTATCGTGCTCTAAAATACAGTACACGTGCCAGTACTATCATAATAAGCATGGTTACAATTCCATAGAATACAAACGGGGACAGCATGTTATATAGCCAGTGGATATAGGGCTTAATGCCCTTACCACCCTCCCCGTGCTAATAGCTAGTTTATTAAAAATAGAAGACCTCTGGGCTTTGTCGGACGGACCCTCATACCTCTATATCTAGATGCAAGGTTTACATCATCAGACAAACACAGCTCTTCTCCCTGGAATGGTTTTTCTCCAAGTGCCACAAACAGCGAGATCACAATATTAAAAGCACACGAATTTCTCCAGTGCAGCTGTATTTTGTGTTATGGCTAAGTGCGAGGGGCTGACCAGATCAGCAAGAACAAGGGACGTTGTTTTTCGACCTTGTACATGTTGTGCAGACGAAACCCACAGGGAACAGGAGAAAAGGTGAAAGGCAAAAAGGCAGACAGTTCTAATATAGCCGAGCACAAGCAGAGGCTGGAAAATAAAGCCACAAAGTAACGTGTGCAAAAAGGCATCATGGCAGCCAGGCCTAAGTTAACTTAGCAATGTAGGCAATGAGGCCACAAACCACACTACAAATCCTTTGTTCTTTTAAATGCAAATCTCGGTGGATTAAATGTCAGATTGCCTGTTTGCAGGATTTTTCAGTGTTTCTTAATAACTTTCTTGATGAAGTTGGACTCTGGTCAGTGATGTCATCAGTGATGTCACTGACCATGTCATGAGTGATGTACTATGTGACGTCATCAGCAGTGCATTGCGGGGGCGCGAGTTATAGTTACCTGAACTAACTATAACGGAGGAATATCACGGGTTTTGTACGAGTGCAATGTCCAACTAACTATAACTGTCCCTAAAACCTATGTTTTTTCAGTGAATTTCTAAGGTTTTTAAATGCTAATTTCTAACTATAACGTGCCTGAAACCTATGGTTTTTCAGTGAATTTCAAAGGTTTTTAAATGCTAATTCCTAACTATAACGTGTCTGAAACCTATGGTTTTTTCAGTGAATTTCAAAGGTTTTTAAATGCTAATTCCTAACTATAACGTGTCTGAAACCTATGGTTTTTTCAGTGAATTTCAAAGGTTTTGTAAATGACAATTTTTAAATGTATTAATTGTTATATTTATTTTTTTGATACTGATTTACAACATTTTTTAAACTATTTATTTTTAGATATTTTATTTTTAAATTACATTGTAATTACATTATACATTACATTACAAAATATACTTTCTCAGAATGAATTACTTTAGTTTAAATACTTTGCAAATAGGCAATAGACTTTTAAGTACAGTAGTTACAGTTGTTGCAATGGGCAACACAATTTCAAACACAATGCAACATTGAGCTCAATGTGAATTTCTAGTTAAATGCAATTAGTTACTTTATGGATTACTTTTCTAACCACAGAACTGGATCCTAGATTCAGTCCTGGGACATCTCCTGTAAACAGTTGAGTAAAAGCGTTTTGGTTACAGTAGTGATTTTTAAGGAATATTATTGTATTTTAAAAGTTGACACTTAGAAACTTTTTCACATAGAATCACCAATGTTATCCTATGGGAGGAAATTCACTTAGCAGGTAAGTAGTGTTATCGTTACTTTTTCTTACTCAGTGGTGGATCCTGGATCCAGCACTGGTGCATCTCCTGTAAACAGTTGAAAGAATGCGTTTAAGTCACACAGGCGATTTTTAAGGAATATTTGTAGTTTGTGAAAATCGACACTTTGAAACTTTTCTGCTGAAAACCAGACAATGGATTCCTATGGAAGGAAATTCAAGTTACTGGTAAGTACGGTTAGAATTACTTTTCAGGGGCAGTGCTGGGCTAAAAGATGCAGCACTGGGTTCTCTCCTGATAACAGGTGAGTAAATCGGAATTCATAGTTCGGCTGATTTTAGAGAAATATTATAAAGTTCAAAAACTCCACACACAGAAGAATTTCCAAGTGAAACCAGTCAATGTTAGCCTATGGAAGGAAATACAAGTTACTGGTAAGTACGGTTAGAATTACTTTTCAGGGTCAGTGCTGGGCTAAAAGATGCAGCACTGGGTTCTCTCCTGATAACAGGTGAGTAAATCGGAATTCATAGTTCGGCTGATTTTAGAGAAATATTATAAAGTTCAAAACTCCACACACAGAAGAATTTCCAAGTGAAACCAGTCAATGTTAGCCTATGGAAGGAAATACAAGTTACTGGTAAGTACGGTTAGAATTACTTTTCAGGGTCAGTGCTGGGCTAAAAGATGCAGCACTGGGTTCTCTCCTGATAACAGGTGAGTAAATCGGAATTCGTAGTTCGGCTGATTTTAGAGGAATATTATAAAGTTCCAAAACTCCACACTTTGAAACTTTTTCAGCAAAAAGCAGGCAATGATATCCTATGGAAGGAAATTCAAGTTACTGGTAAGTACGGTTAAAATTACTTTTCAGGATCAGTACTGGGTTCAAAGATGCAGCACTGAGGTCTCTCCTGATAACAGGTGAGTAAATCGGAATTCGTAGTTCGGCTGATTTTAGAGGAGTATTTGCACAATGGTGAATAAAGGGGGTGAGGCCTGAGGATACATGTCTGCAAACATGCCGTGTGGCGCGTTTTAAGTTGGAGAATTAATTCCTCCTCAATCCCGAGGGTCCCTAGGGGCCAACTAGCCCCCAGGTACCTCCAGTATGCGCCAGAGAGCTGCATTGCAGAGAGGTGTTCAGAGGCCACGCCCCTTTTACAACACTCTGCAACGCAGCTCCGTGGCGCTTACTGGAGGTACCTGGTGGGCTAGTTGGCCCCAGGACCCTCAGGATTGAAGAGGATTTAATTCCCCATCTTAAAACACGCCACGGGCCTGTTTGCACACATGTCACCTGAAGCCCCGCCCCTCCCTTGACCACTGTGCAAACGCGCCCGTGGCGCGTTTTAAGTTGGGGGATTAAGTCCCCTTGAATCCTGAGGGTCCCTGGAGTCCAAGTAGCCCACCATGTACCTCCAAAAGCGCCACAGAGCTGCGTTGCAGAGAGGTGTAGAAAGGGCGTGGCCTCTGTACACCTCTCTGCAACGCAGCCCCCTGGCGCATACTGGAGGTTCCTGGTGGGCTAGTTGGCACCCAGGGACCCCCAGTATTTAAGGGGAATTCGTTCCCCATCTGCAAACGCGGCAGGGGGCGCGTTTGCAGAGTGGTAAAGGAAGGGAACGGGGCCTGCGGCCCGATCTTTTTTTTTTTTCCGAAGGGGGCTGTGTGGCCCCCTTCCTTTTCCTATTTTTGGGCCCTGGGGACCCCATCCCCCAGGGCCTTACCCCTTTTTTTTTTTTTTTAATTAAACGGGAAGGGGGCCGCGTGTCCCCCTCCCGTGGCGAATCCGGCCCGGGGACCCCATCCCCGGGGCATGGCCACACTTTTAAATACATTTTTATGGAGGGGGCTGTGTGGCCCCCTCCTCAGGCCTCCTTTTATGCCCAGGGGACCCCATCCCCGGGGCAGGCCTTTATTTTTAATTTTTTATAAATGTTTTTAATTATTTTTTGGGAGGGGGGCCGCGTGGCCCCCCTCCCGGGCCACTACTTGCCCCGGGGACCCCATCCCCCGGGGCTGGCCCTATCCTTTTGGGGTCCGTGGGGGACCCCAACTCCCCACGGACCCTGCCGGCTCCCCGCCTCCTGCGGGAGCCGGCATTGCTTTCCACATGGGGAGCTGCTAACATGCAGCTCCCCATGCGGAAGCAATTTGCTTTGGATATTGGAAGCGAGAGCAGGTTTCCTGCTCTCGCTCTAATATCCAAAGCAGTTTGCTATGACAGGACGGGAGCCGCGAGGCTCCCGCCCTGCAATAGCAAACTACAGTGTCCCGGGGTAGGCACCTTGGGACACTGCAGGAGCCGGCCCTGGGGGTGGCGGTCCCCAGGGCCATTACAGGCTCCAGGAGGGGGCCGCGCGGCCCCCTCCCTCCATCGACAAAGCCCCGGGGAGGTGGTGGTCCCCGGGGCTCTGGGGGTCCGTAATGGAACCCCATATTGAAATTTTTAGTGCCCCGGGAGGTGGCGGTCCCGAGGCGTGTGGGAGGCTCGAGCCCCCCACACAGGTAATTTTTTTAAAATAAAAAGAAGCCCCGGGGTGGCGGTCCCGGGGCTGCGGGAGGGCCAAGAGCCCTCCCGCACCATTATTTTTTAAAGCCCCGGGGGGTGGCGGTCCCCAAAATTAAATATAAACCCACCCCCGCATGCCCCCGGGACTTGGCCCACCCGGGGCAAAATAGCATCGAAGCGCGGGAGAACGCGCTTCGATGTTCGGCGGGATTCGCGCACCCTAAGCACATCCCGCCGATTTTTTTCTTAAAAATGCTTTTTTCTGCCTAGGGGTCCTTGTAGGACCCCTGAGCAGACCTAGGGGTCAGGGTGTTTCTACCCTGCCCCTTTGTGCGTTTTGCGCACTTGTTTCTTTTTTTCTCTGCGGGATCCGCGCACCTAAGCACATCCCGCCGATTTAAAAAAAAAAAAAAAAATGCTTTTTCTGCCCAGGGGTCCTTGTGGGACCCCCTGAGCAGACCTAGAGGGTCAGGGTGTTTCTACCCTGCCCCCTTTTGCGCTTTGCGCACTTGTTTCTGTCCCTCGGTTCTACCGAGCGACAAAATGGCTGCCAACACTTCCTGATTTGGAGTGTTGACAGCCAATTAGCATGCAGCTCGTGATCGGGAGTGTACGCGGACCCTACTCGGCCATAGATATATATGTGACTTTACTTTTGATTTTCTCAGGAACTACTGAACGGATTTACACCATTTAAGCAAAAGGCACGCCACTGAACCAAGGGCTACCTCTTTGCCAAATTTGGTGTAATTCCGTTCAGCAGTTCGGGCTGTAGCTGCGACTAAAGGTTCCTATGGAAAAATGAATGGGGAAAACGCGTTTTGGGACCCCCTTTTTTTCTCGGCCCCCGCTTGACGAATCACCCCGAGTCTTTCAGGATAGGAGCGGACCGGAGCGCCCCAACTAGTTGGAAGCTTTCGCGAAGATTCGTCAACCGGCGCCAACGTTATTTCAAATAGAATGTTGCGGATTTCCTATGGAAAATAGGTCCTAACTATAACTATCTACTGGCGACCGCCAGTAGATAATATATATATATATTATTAACCAGATACAACAACGGCGGACCTTCTGTGCCGCACCTCGTGCCAGTTCCTACATATAAGTTCGCCGTGCAATCTACCCCTGCGTCAGCCGTTGAATGACGTCACTGTGCTCCAGATCAGAGAATATTATGACAAGTGGGGGTGCGCAGCTCAAAAATTCCAATAGACCAAGGAATTAAAAAATTATTTCTTCTTTATTCAAAAAATGTATTTTTCTTAAAATCATCAAATATAGACAATCCAGCCTACGCGTTTCATTCCCACATAGGGAACTTCATCAGGGCTCTATATCCACTGTGTGTCCTAAAAAGTTTTCCAATAATTCAAAGGTCAAGTGTATTGCACTGTGGCCCATATTCATTCTGAGCAGATCTGAAGAATCCTCTGCGTTACAACCGAAAATTTCCTCTCTCTTCCGGAAGAGAGAGGAAATTTTCGGTTGTACGCAGAGGATTCTTCGTATCTGCTCAGAATGAATATGGGCCACAGTGCAATACACTTGACCTTTGAATTATTGGAAAACTTTTAGGACACACAGTGGATATAGAGCCTGATGAAGTTCCCTATGTGGGAATGAAACGCGTAGGCTGGATTGTCTATATTTGATGATTTTAAGAAAAATACATTTTTGAATAAAGAAGAAATAATTTTTAATTCCTTGGTCTATTGAATTTTGAGCTGCGCACTCCACTTGTCATAATATATATATATATATATATATTTTCCACCAAACGTCCCAGCGCTTCGGGGGGGCACTCAGCCAAAATTCTTCCATCCGGACTTCACTGGCGACTCTCCGTCGTGTCCCTCAATTACATGTTGCTGCCTGACGCGTTTCGATGCTTTGCAGCATCTTAATCATAGGCTTGGGCAAACAATTCCACAGAAAGGCTCTCTTTTATTTCAATTCACTGTTCAGGTGTTACTGATTACCTTAAGTAGGTGTATGCTTAGTGCATCTTACTTCGTGCATTCTGGGAAAAGTAGTCCCTTTGAGAGCTCGACAATCTTCCTTTAGTGGGTATCTGTGGTAATTGTTATTATTGACACCATCTCTATTCCTTAGTAGGATTCAGGGCATTCGAAGAGTCCTTTAAGCTTTGAATTTAGGCGCTGCATTGCCTCCGACCAGTTCCGTGGCGCAGCCTCTCATTCACTGTCATCGAGATGGTGCACCTCCCCAGGACAAAGACTGCCCCCGATTCTATTTTCCACCAAACGTCCCAGCGCTTCGGGGGGCACTCAGCCAAAATTCTTCCATCCGGACTTCACTGGCGATTCTCCGTCGTGTCCCTCAATTACATGTTGCTGCCTGACGCGTTTCGATGCTTTGCAGCATCTTAATCATAGGCTTGGGCAAACAATTCCACAGAAAGGCTCTCTTTTATTTCAATTCACTGTTCAGGTGTTACTGATTACCTTAAGTAGGTGTATGCTTAGTGCATCTTACTTCGTGCATTCTGGGAAAAGTAGTCCCTTTGAGAGCTCGACAATCTTCCCTTAGTGGGTATCTGTGGTAATTGTTATTATTGACACCATCTCTATTCCTTAGTAGGATTCAGGGCATTCGAAGAGTCCTTTAAGCTTTGAATTTAGGCGCTGCATTGCCTCCGACCAGTTCCGTGGCGCAGCCTCTCATTCACTGTCATCGAGATGGTGCACCTCCCCAGGACAAAGACTGCCCCCGATTCTATTTTCCACCAAACGTCCCAGCGCTTCGGGGGCACTCAGCCAAAATTCTTCCATCCGGACTTCACTGGCGACTCTCCGTCGTGTCCCTCAATTACATGTTGCTGCCTGACGCGTTTCGATGCTTTGCAGCATCTTAATCATAGGCTTGGGCAAACAATTCCACAGAAAGGCTCTCTTTTATTTCAATTCACTGTTCAGGTGTTACTGATTACCTTAAGTAGGTGTATGCTTAGTGCATCTTACTTCGTGCATTCTGGGAAAAGTAGTCCCTTTGAGAGCTCGACAATCTTCCCTTAGTGGGTATCTGTGGTAATTGTTATTATTGACACCATCTCTATTCCTTAGTAGGATTCAGGGCATTCGAAGAGTCCTTTAAGCTTTGAATTTAGGCGCTGCATTGCCTCCGACCAGTTCCGTGGCGCAGCCTCTCATTCACTGTCATCGAGATGGTGCACCTCCCCAGGACAAAGACTGCCCCCGATTCTATTTTCCACCAAACGTCCCAGCGCTTCGGGGGGCACTCAGCCAAAATTCTTCCATCCGGACTTCACTGGCGACTCTCCGTCGTGTCCCTCAATTACATGTTGCTGCCTGACGCGTTTCGATGCTTTGCAGCATCTTAATCATAGGCTTGGGCAAACAATTCCACAGAAAGGCTCTCTTTTATTTCAATTCACTGTTCAGGTGTTACTGATTACCTTAAGTAGGTGTATGCTTAGTGCATCTTACTTCGTGCATTCTGGGAAAAGTAGTCCCTTTGAGAGCTCGACAATCTTCCCTTAGTGGGTATCTGTGGTAATTGTTATTATTGACACCATCTCTATTCCTTAGTAGGATTCAGGGCATTCGAAGAGTCCTTTAAGCTTTGAATTTAGGCGCTGCATTGCCTCCGACCAGTTCCGTGGCGCAGCCTCTCATTCACTGTCATCGAGATGGTGCACCTCCCCAGGACAAAGACTGCCCCGATTCTATTTTCCACCAAACGTCCCAGCGCTTCGGGGGGCACTCAGCCAAAATTCTTCCATCCGGACTTCACTGGCGACTCTCCGTCGTGTCCCTCAATTACATGTTGCTGCCTGACGCGTTTCGATGCTTTGCAGCATCTTAATCATAGGCTTGGGCAAACAATTCCACAGAAAGGCTCTCTTTTATTTCAATTCACTGTTCAGGTGTTACTGATTACCTTAAGTAGGTGTATGCTTAGTGCATCTTACTTCGTGCATTCTGGGAAAAGTAGTCCCTTTGAGAGCTCGACAATCTTCCCTTAGTGGGTATCTGTGGTAATTGTTATTATTGACACCATCTCTATTCCTTAGTAGGATTCAGGGCATTCGAAGAGTCCTTTAAGCTTTGAATTTAGGCGCTGCATTGCCTCCGACCAGTTCCGTGGCGCAGCCTCTCATTCACTGTCATCGAGATGGTGCACCTCCCCAGGACAAAGACTGCCCCGATTCTATTTTCCACCAAACGTCCCAGCGCTTCGGGGGCACTCAGCCAAAATTCTTCCATCCGGACTTCACTGGCGACTCTCCGTCGTGTCCCTCAATTACATGTTGCTGCCTGACGCGTTTCGATGCTTTGCAGCATCTTAATCATAGGCTTGGGCAAACAATTCCACAGAAAGGCTCTCTTTTATTTCAATTCACTGTTCAGGTGTTACTGATTACCTTAAGTAGGTGTATGCTTAGTGCATCTTACTTCGTGCATTCTGGGAAAAGTAGTCCCTTTGAGAGCTCGACAATCTTCCCTTAGTGGGTATCTGTGGTAATTGTTATTATTGACACCATCTCTATTCCTTAGTAGGATTCAGGGCATTCGAAGAGTCCTTTAAGCTTTGAATTTAGGCGCTGCATTGCCTCCGACCAGTTCCGTGGCGCAGCCTCTCATTCACTGTCATCGAGATGGTGCACCTCCCCAGGACAAAGACTGCCCCGATTCTATTTTCCACCAAACGTCCCAGCGCTTCGGGGGCACTCAGCCAAATTCTTCCATCCGGACTTCACTGGCGACTCTCCGTCGTGTCCCTCAATTACATGAATAGAGATGGTGTCAATAATAACAATTACCACAGATACCCACTAAGGGAAGATTGTCGAGCTCTCAAAGGGACTACTTTTCCCAGAATGCACGAAGTAAGATGCACTAAGCATACACCTACTTAAGGTAATCAGTAACACCTGAACAGTGAATTGAAATAAAAGAGAGCCTTTCTGTGGAATTGTTTGCCCAAGCCTATGATTAAGATGCTGCAAAGCATCGAAACGCGTCAGGCAGCAACATGTAATTGAGGGACACGACGGAGAGTCGCCAGTGAAGTCCGGATGGAAGAATTTTGGCTGAGTGCCCCCGAGCGCTGGGACGTTTGGTGGAAAATAGAATCGGGGCAGTCTTTGTCCTGGGGAGGTGCACCATCTCGATGACAGCGAATGAGAGGCTGCGCCACGGAACTGGTCGGAGGCAATGCAGCGCCTAAATTCAAAGCTTAAAGGACTCTTCGAATGCCCTGAATCCTACTAAGGAATAGAGATGGTGTCAATAATAACAATTACCACAGATACCCACTAAGGGAAGATTGTCGAGCTCTCAAAGGGACTACTTTTCCCAGAATGCACGAAGTAAGATGCACTAAGCATACACCTACTTAAGGTAATCAGTAACACCTGAACAGTGAATTGAAATAAAAGAGAGCCTTTCTGTGGAATTGTTTGCCCAAGCCTATGATTAAGATGCTGCAAAGCATCGAAACGCGTCAGGCAGCAACATGTAATTGAGGGACACGACGGAGAGTCGCCAGTGAAGTCCGGATGGAAGAATTTTGGCTGAGTGCCCCCGAAGCGCTGGGACGTTTGGTGGAAAAATATATATATATATATATATATATATATATATAGATACACAGATGCAAAGTGCATCTAATTTACTTTTACTAAAAAGGGAATGTATGAGAATAAGGGCCTGTTTTAGAGTGTGGTGAAGATAATGTTAGAAATGCGGTCTCTAATTGGCTGTGGTTTGCACCCTGTATGAGTAGGGACCCTCACTCTAGTCAGGGTAAGTGAGTGTCACAGCTAAGATAACCCCTGCTCACCCCCTTGGTAGCTTGGTACCAGCAGTCCAGAGGCAATGTGCAAAGCATTTGTACATACACACACAGTAACACAGTGAAAAAACTACAAAAGGAGTACACACCAGTTTAGAAAAAAAGCCAATATTTATCTCCTCTGTTCCTTACTGCTGGGCAACGTCGATGGAAAAATCAGCGCCCAGGGACAATGCATTGAAAATCTAGACATGCTGCATCGATTCCACAGCCGCGAAGCATGCGCTGCGTCGGAGTCGAAGCGGTGCGTCACGGACTTCAGTGATGTGGTGCTCGAAATTCACACTGCGGCGGTTCTTCTGACACGCTGCGAGAGAAAGCTGGGGCCTGCGATGAAAGTAATGGTCAATGCGCCGATCGGTAGCCACGCTCCGGTGCTGGCAGCGACGATGCATCGAAGTTTGCAGCAATGCGTCGATAAAAACAGACGCTGGGAGTCGATGCGTGGATTTTCTTCTTATATCACCAGATTCTACTTCCAAGGGCCTAGGAACTAGATTTGGCACCACTTGGCAAGTCAGGGCTCTCAGCGGAAGAGCCCAGTTACTGGTAGATGAAGTCTTTGATGGCCCTGAGACTTCTTATGAGGAGGCAAGCACTCACAAGCACTTGGAGAACCTTGGAAGCAGGATGTAGAAAGCAAAGTCCAGTCCTTTCACTTCCAGGAAAGAAGCAGCAATCAGCAGGCTAGCACAACAAAGCCACAGAGCTCTGCTGTCAGTCCCTCCTACATTATCCAGCTCTTTTTCCTGGCAGAATGTCCTTTAGTCCAGAAGTGTTCTGATTTGAGTGTGTCAGAGGTCCAATACGTATACCCCTTTCTGCCTTTGAAGCAGGCAAACTTCAAAGGAATGTCTTTGTAGTTCACAAGACCCTGCCTTTCCCTGACCTGGCTCCAGACACACTACAGGGTGTGGAGACAGCTTTATATGAGGACAGGCACAGACCTATTCAGGTGTCAGTGACAACTCCTCCCACCACTCCTTGCAATAGTGAAAAATGAAATTAGCAGTATTTCACAATTATAACATGTAAAACACAAAAGTATGTGTCCTAACTTTTAAATATACTGCATCCTGCCCATGGGGCTGCCTTGGGCCTACTGTAGGGGTGCCTTAAATGTAATAAAATGTAATAAAAGGGAAGGTCTAAACCTAAAGTGGGTGTACTTGCCAGGTCGAAAAGGCAGTTTAAAACTGCACTCACAGATACTGCAGTGGCAGCCCTGAGACATGTTTGCAGGGCTATTCATATGGGTAGCACATTCGGTGCTGCAGGCCCATTAGTAGTATTTGATTTACAGGACCTGGGCACATCTGGTGCACTTTACTAGGGACTTACTAGTAAATCAAATATGCCATACATGAAGAAACCAATTACCAATACAAGAGCATATGCCGTTTAGCGCTGGTTAGCAGTGGTAAAGTGCCCAGAGTCCTAAAGCCAACAAAAACAGGTCACAAAAAATAGGAGGAAGAAGGCAAAAAGTTTGGGGATGACCCTTCAAAAAGGGCCAGGCCCAGCAGTACTACTGCACAAATGCGGCAGACTACACTTTCAGCCATATTGCTCCATTTAGAGTCAGGCAGCCTGCCATGTTTCCAACAGCGGTGCCTCGCTGGCAGAAAGCCTACACTGTGTAAGGACCTTAGACCATCCATTGTATTTGAAGTGGATTAGTATTTTGTTAGTTTGTTTTACAAAAGTAAAGTCCCCCTTTTGGATGCTATTTTTTGAAAACACAAAAAGTGTGCTGAGTGGCGGCATGAAACATGGCAGCTACTCCTCAAACTTTTAGTACCTTCAGAGGAGCTACTGTGACAGCAGCTTATCAGAAAGCATAGACATCTCTGTAATTGTGGCAGAGATCTCTTGATATGGTGGGCAGTAGTTTGGTGAGAGTGACGGAGGCTATGACCTCTGCCACCCTGACAGATGACTGGCGGCCTGCGAAACTCTAAATCAGGCCCTAAACATTGTTTGGTTAGAGATCAGGAAGATTCCATTTTCTCTGTTCCGGATGATACTTCCGCTGTCCCTAAGGCTTAGGTTCAAGTGTAAACTTTTAACTGTTCACAAAATATCATTTTTATGAGTTTTTTCTCCATTCCAGACGGGATTAATGAATGGAGATACAAAGTCCCGTGAGAAGACCAGCTATAATACGTGTGTTCATTAGAAATTCTCCTAAGCAATTGCCAATAAAATGGAGCAGAATCTCTCCATGCAGTAATTATTTTGAGTGCACCATTCAATGTGCAGTCTTTCCCTATGAACCGATACATCTGGCAGTGATAATTGTTCAGAGAAAATTCAACATGTTTGAGTAGCTGCATCCTGGCACTTTGCCAGATTGAGAGTTGATTTAGAGACAGCAGAATAATGACTGAGCAGGAACAGTCACAGAGCTTAAGGATACTGCTTTCATTCCTGACTCAAGGTCAGTTTAAGTCTTGGACACTGCTGTGTAGAACCAGAGACGGTGCCACGAGAAGGGGGTCTGGCACTGGACCTCCCTCTGCCACTAACCCATTGCACTGCCCATTTGCTGGGAAGCCCTCTTGACCTTCCAGTAGTTGTCCCATGGGGTATTCCGTGTCACTTTTCACTGAGGACCTTGGTCATCACTCAGAGCCACTGTTAATAAGCAGTGTTTCATCCCAATTCATGTAAAAGTTAGTGAAGCCCCTTTACTTTCAAAACATTGGTGTGTCGTTTCCTAGTTCACTGTTTGATTCTCTCTGGATTAGGGCACAGTATGTGTGAGACCCTCTGCCATGCCTAGCCAATCATTTTTCTTACCAGTAGTGTTAGTGTCCCTGTTTCTGAAGGCTTGCTGTGCGAATCCTTTGGTCTTTCTTTATCTGAACAAACACAGTTGGTGAAAAAATGTTTATAAAATATTCAGCATCACTCCTGCATGGGTCTTTTTGTCTGCTGGGATGAAAATGAGTACACTGCAGAGGACACTATTGACAGCAGAAGGGTATCTTCTGGAATCACTGAATGTTAGGTATCTCACTGGACAAGCGTTCCTCACTGTCGTTCTGTGGATCCTGTAGTCATCACTAGACTCGTAAAGGCCATCTGTTTGACTCTGGCCAGAAACAGCAGCACCTTCCGCATAGTTCTTCAAGGATTGAATGCCTTACAAATGCTGATGTGGAGGCACCTTGATGGGTTGCTCACATCCTAAATATTTCATATGCTGTTGGAAAAGACCATCTTTTGTGTGGCACTCCCCCAAATTATGGTCCTTCATTAGCTCAATGCATTTATGTTGGCCCTAGGACTCTGCACCTTCTACTCTATTTCTAATTGGCATAATTAATTTACTTAAAATACCTTAGTATATGGTATTACATGTTCACAGAGCCTGTAAATTAAATGCTACTAGTGAGCCACAGCACTCATTGTGCCACCCACAAAGTAGCGTTATAATTATAAAACATGTCTCCAGGCCTGCCCCTACAGCCTGAGTATGCAGTTTTAAAACTGACAATTTGACCTTGCAAAATAAACCTTTTGCCAGGCCTAAACCTCTTTTTTTTACACTTATAAGTCACCCTAAAGTAGGCCTTAAACACCTATTTGGCAACTCCACAGTACGAAAAGAGTAGGATGTGTCTATTTAGGGCCACATGTACGACCATTTTTAGCGGTCGCAAATGGGAAATCGGGCCGTTTGCGACCGCTAAATAGGTCTGTGGCATGTACAAACCCTATTTTGCGAGTCGGTAACCTATTACCGACTCACAAAATAGAGTTTGCTACTCGCTATTAGGAAGGGGCGTGCCAAGGGCGTCCCTTCCTAATAGGGACTCGCAGTGCCATGTACAAATGTTTTGGTACGAAATGTAGTCGCGAAACATTCACAATTTACCGCCAATGGAACGTTGGTGGTAAACCAGTCGCAAATGGGAAGGGGTCCCCAAGGGGCACCTTCCCCTTTGTGAATGTGGGCGCAAATATTTTTTAAGAACAGGCAGTGCTCTTAAAAAATGAAACTGAAAAGTTTCATTTTTCTTTTTGAAACGCATCCCATTTTCCTTTAAGGAAAACGGGATGCATTTTTTTAAAATAAATCTGCTTAATTGAAAAAGCAGTCACAGACATGGTGGTCTGCTGATCCCAGCAGGCCACCATCCCTGTGAGTGCCGGCCATTTCCAATGGGTCGCAAATAGCGACTTGCCTCATAAATATTAATGAGGCAGGTTCCTTGCAACCCATTTGGGAATTGTAAACAGTGCCTCAGACACTGTTGTACTTACCATTTTGCAAGTTGCAAATTGCGAGTCTCAAAAAATCACAATTTGCAACTCGCAAAATGGAATGGTCGTACATCCGGCCCTTAATGTTTTACCGGTCCTAGCAGTGAATAACCTTCAAAGTCGTTTTTCACTGTGGCAAGTCTGGCTTTCCCATAGGAAAACACTGGGTTTTTACTACAACAACATACAGTGCTTAATTCAAGTTTGGGAGCTGTTAGAAATATGAGCTTAGCTCCAAACTCAATCCTGGACAAGGACTGGTTTGGAGTGACCACATTTGAAGATTTGCCCATTTCCATAGCCACACATCAGGGTGGGCACAGGGAGCTCTGGCCAGGGGAAGGTTCTGCCATGTTGGATTTAGGTAGAGAAGCGCACTGTGGAATAGTTTACAGTAAAACACTCAGGTAGACCTGCAAAAGTGAGTAGGTACACCCCAGGGAACTTTTACTCCAATGAATAGGGAGTGGCCATGAGTTTCCCTACACCCGTAGGCTGGCACTGGGTATCAATGTGGCACCCCAAGTACCCTCCTCAGAACACTCCTGGACCTGTGAAGAATCATACAAAGCACTGCCCTGCTGTCTGAAGAACCTGAAGGAAGACTGGACCTGCTTGACTTAAACCCAGAACCCCAGAAGTGATTCAGTTGGCTGACCTCCTGATTGAGGTATATGGACAAAACTGGATCTTCCCTGGACCCTGCTGATGGCCTCTGCTGAAGTGACTTCTAATCTTCAAGTGGTGCCTTTCAGGTCCTGCACCCTTGGCTGGTGTTAGAGTGTACTCCTCTTGTCTCCCCCGCCATAGATGGCAGTTAGACACTTTTTACCAGTTTATTGCCTGGAGAACCATTGCAGATCGGGCCCACCATTGAAGTCTCATCCTGCGAATCGCCAGTCTTCCTCAGCTTGCTGGTTTGCTTCGCCGAAGGAGCTCTGACTTTCAGAAACGTTTCTACGTTCAAACGTAGAAGGCTTCACCAGGACAGATGCCAAGGAGAAACCTGTTGACGTTGAGGCCTTCCTGGGCACAGACTTGGAGCTTTCTAACCTTCGTCGAAGACTGCACCAGGACCTGCTCTTTAGCGCCCACCATTGTCAAGCCCCACTTTGGATCCTGAGTGAAGTTTGCCTTGCTGACAACTCGTCTAGTGTGACCAGATAACCACCTCTTTGGCTCTATTTTTAATTCAAATATTTCAAAATTCATATTTTTGACTCTAATTATTGGATACTTGTTGTTTAAGTGTGATTTTATGTATTAGCATAATCTCTGTTTTCCTAAATTGGTTTGATATTTTTCTTGTGTTGTGTTTTCACTCTTTTACTGTTTGAGTGCTGCATAATTACTTACACATTGCCTCCGAGTTAAGCCTGACTGCTTTGTGCCAATAAACCAGAGGGTTAAGCACCTGTTAATTTATTGAGTTTTGTGGTTCACCCTGACAAGGATTGTGATTATTATTTGAAGTGGGTTCTCACCCCTCAACTGATACTCCAATTTCCTACATAGGCGTTTTGCAAATCTCTACCAAAAGACTTGGAGCGTCAACTCTTTCAGTGGGCTCTTTAGTCTGTGACTTGAAAGGTTTTGAGGTCAAGTTGGATCTCGTACGTTTTTGCTGACAGTTTGTAACAGTACTCGTGTTATCTTCCATTGGATGTCAGCAGAGAAGCTTTTACATTACTACAGCATTAAGAGAACATTTTCAATATGCATGCTACCTATATTTTCACTTGTCACTTCTTGCTTTCTTTTATTGCAGAGTCAGTAATTTTAAAATGTAAGCAAGATACCTTTTTATGAACAGTCAGAGCGCACAGATCAAAAAGCACGATGGCTGCTCAATAGACATTTATGTACCTATCCTACGATAGCGTCTGGTGGACTTTGAAATTATGTTCACTCAAGAGAACAAGTTTGTGTGACCAGCTTCTCAGAGTGCCTTAAAGGGTTGCAAATCCTGTCTACAAATCCTCTCGTTTTATTCTTTGCTGCTAGCATGTCTCATATAATATCATCAGCAGTTCCAGTCAATTTTCTGATTCACTAGTGCTTGACTTCCCCCATACTGCAGTAGAAAAAATACAAACTTTCTTTTCTTGGATTGTGGATTTTTTTAACGTGATGTATTGCTTACCGTAAAATCAATTAGATGTTGCATGTATGTGAAAGTGCAGTTTATATAAGAGTAAAATAAATAGCTCAAATATATGGTACAGTGATTTTATTCGTAATTATAATGCCACTGACATTTAATGAACTTGCGCCATGCACTATACAATCTGAAATTAAAGGTATATATCTGATTCATCTGGTTCTGTAGAGCCTAAATTTACTAGATTCAAAAGATTATAAGCAGCCCTTTTCTCCATTGGTCTGTTCAACTGTCATTCAACTGTCAACTGGCATTCACATTCGGCCTCTGTCCACCACAGCATATAACATAGGGAACAGGATCAACCCACTTCAGTTACTGGCTATCGGGTCTTTTACCCGAACACACGTGCATAGCAGCCTAAAAAGAAATGTACTTCTGCACAAGGCTAATGGGCCCTATACTTAACTTTGCCACATTTCTTCCATCTATTCTTTACCATTTTTATTATGTTTTAGTAATCCTTTGTCTTTAACTATACACTCAGGTTACAGTAATTGAAAACAAACAGTACCCTTTTCTTTCTGTCAATAAGAATCATATTTTCCTGTGATGTGCATTAAAACTAAAAAGGATTTCGTTACTTAATGCATACTACTCCACTAAATTTATATGCATTTTTTTTTAAATTCAGAATTTGTATGGCAAATCAACTGCTGCCGTTTTTAGATGGTTATGCATTTTGTTTTAAAATTATTATTAGTGTTATGATGTGCTTGCAGTAAAACAAATTGAATAAACACTGCGCTAACTTGCCAAGGCTGGGTGTGTGACTTTGCCAATGCTTGTTCTCTTTGGCACTCAAGGACTCTGGCGTCAAATAGCAAAGTATTGAAATATGTTCACCTAAGTGAGGCAAGCCTATTCTATGTTCTGTGCATAGTTAAGAATGCATGCAGACCATAGTCCATATCAATGCAAAATGGAAAGTAGCTAACACTATTTCATGCAGATGATGGTTCTCCAAAGCCTTGTTTGAAGGCAGATGTGTGGATTTGAGGCATTGTTAGCATCATTACCTCTGTGTATTACTTGTTTTACTGCAATGGTTGGAATGCAGCAAAGACAGCGGTGTAGCAAGGGAGGGATGGTGGGGTCTGCCTTCTTTATATTGCTTATGTGATTCCTGTGAGACTCTTCAGTTGTATCCCGTAAGTCGCTTTTCCACAGGTATCCATTTACATCCCTTCTGCATGGTGCTTAAGTATATTGTATTTTATTGTAATAGTATTAGAGCGCTTACTACCCTTTTGTGGGCCTCTGAAGTGCTTGCCCACATGGGTAGCAGGCTACATCGTCTAGGGTGTGTGTTTGGAAGGATGTTGTCTTTGTTTTAATGCTATTTGGGAGTATTCCCATGCCGTGCTTGAGGACCACAGAGGTATCACATTATGGGCCACAGCACTTAGCACTGCGATAGATGAAGATGTGTGTGAGATCTGCCCCTCAGCAGTTTTGTCTTATGTGAATGTAAGCATGTCAAGTAGTAACAAGGAATTATTATGCAGTCTGTATGAACTACAATTGACTGCCCAACAGCTGAGTGTTATGATGTCACTATTAGTGTGAGTTATATGTTGTATTTGTATTGTGATTGCATTTATATAGCATTTAATACCCCATATGAGGTATTGTAGCACTTTTCACCATTTTTGTTATTGGGATTAGTCTTGCCTTTTTAAGAAAACATGCCACGCTTTAACTTCAGGTTCTATGTAGTATATTTAATTAATAGGAGCAAGGTGTGATCTTTAGTGAGGGGGTGAGGAATATGAATTCATGCATTGGTTGACGGGTTTAATAGATGAGCTACAGAAAATTAGGTATTGTTATAATGCAAGGGTATGACTTTTAAAGAAAAACTTTGAAATGAGGTGTGGACCATCTACAAACATAATAATAGGAGTTAAGGCAAAACATACATATGGCTTGCAATAGGATGTGCTCAGAGAGAGGAGGCATGCAGAGGATGGAAAAGAAAGGAAAGGAAGGTGACCTGTGTTCGAAAGGAAGCTAAGTCAACAATCAGAAGTTTTAAGTCAAGGTCAGTTTTCCTGCATGATTGTTAGGATTTTTTTTTAAGGCTTTCTGATATGTCTTGCAAAACTGGTGAAAGAAAACATTATTTGCATGTATTACGATACCACTGCTTGCCATGGTAACCTAAGTATGCACACACACCATTGCCTATTATGGGTAAATACAGTTTAAATATGGTTTCATTTTACTATAAAGGATGCAGGACACCACCGAAACAGAAATGCCGTATTTCAAAAGTTTGCTCTACAGATACTCCTCCACTTTCCCTCAGATAATCAGAGCAGGATGAAGGAGAGTTTTAGTGAGTTAGTGTGAAGTAATGCGTCTCAGGACTGGTAGCACTGGCCCTGCCTCCAACCTGGTGCCCCCACCACATAGGCACAATGAAGCGCAAGATGGTGCATCTGGCTGTCATTTAGCAGGAATCGGGCTCACAAAGTAATGACCTTCCCAGAGACTCGACCACCTGAGCAGCAGAAACTGTAGTCTAACCCTCACACTTCCTATCCAAAAAACCCGTGGTGCTCAGGAAATGCAAGTAATCAGCCCTCATTGAATATCTATAGGGATCCCAGTATGCATTGTTCCTCACTTCACTGTGGTCTCCGCCCTCAAGCCACAGAATGCAAGTAGTACACCTCAACTGCCTTGGGTTGCCTTTCCCAACCCCATCCTTTGCTATGTGCTGCCAATATTAACTTAGTTACAACGTGAAAGCAAACAACTAGAAGTCTATTAGCTCTACCAGTTCCTCATTCAACTCTCTGCTGTGGTCCTTGAGAGGCACCAATGTTTCTTAATGGGTATCTTCCTATCTGTCACTGTCAAGGCTCCGATCTTTGCCCCTCGGTACCACTGACTCTCTGCCTAGAGCTGGAGAATGTACTATAATCATCTGAAGACCCACCTATTCAGTCAAAAACCCTGCCAGACATCCTGGAGTGAAAAAGTCGAAGGTTTTGCACCTCGTTCTCCAACATGTTCCTAAGAGCTCTCTGTTGACTTCTGTCCTGTGACCGATAATATACTAAGCAGACACCCTACGATCTGGCATCCACTCCCAGACTGTTGTGTTATAGGCAAGTTCCAGGGCCTGTCTCTGGAGTTCTTCTCTCCTCCCCTTGACACCCTGAGGCCTCTGCCCTCACGAAAGCCCAAAGGATCCTGACACCCCCAGCTCTCCCTTCCTCCACTCTACCTCACTCCCCAACTCAGGACTCTGACCCCTGCAACTAAACACATTAACTCATTAACTAAAGAGTTAAAGATACGGTGAAAAAAGTTGCTGTCCCCATCTCCTGTGCTCTGCATATCTATTTCCACACCAAACCCTTAGTTCTGCAGGGTTGTGAGGAGTCCTTTCCACTTCCTGGCCCACAGTCTCTAGCCATGGTCGTAAACACACCAGTCTCCTTGTCCTGCACCCTCCCGCATTTACCTCTCCCAACCCCCTTCTTCCACTTTCCACCTTTGTATACCCCCACTGCTTCTTTTTATCTACTCACTGAAGACTCTCACAGCCCTTAACTACCTTTGCCCCTCTCGGTCTTCATCCGTAAGTTTTATTTTTTGTTTTTTTGTTTTAACAACATGAGTTGACATTACAAGCCATGTAGCATCACAATGTTACAAATAACAGTAGCCAGTAAGGCTTGACATGACCGATAATAGACCAAAATTACAACAAGTTGAAGGTAAATCGCGTGTGTCTATTGCAAAGTGGGTGACAGATAAAGCAAGTTTGTTGGCATCGCACACTTATTTAGAGACAGCTAAGTAGACATCTAGGTGACAGTTAACAATGACAGGCATTACATTCACCTCTGAGCGAGCATGCATCTTGTAGAGTAGTTTGACTAGGTGATGGAGCAAGGTTTCAAAAATGAAACTTGCTTGTACGCAATCCTCCTCATAGTATTAATTTATTAAACTTGTATTGTAAATACTAACCTTTGCATTCACAAACACAAGAGGGACAGAAGCTTGCCTATATGTTTTACTAATGAATAACGCTTGTCTGTAATCCAAAATGTCCACTAAAGCGCGGGAACCTCAATGCGCATGTCGCAACCTGATCACATGGTGTGACGTCTTTCTTTGCTTGGTGGGAAACTTCTGCGTACTGTGCGCTAAAATGGCCGCTAAATGTTTTCACATGCTTAAGCTTGCTCTCATGTCATTATTAAATTGTCGTTTTCTTAATCCTACTAATGCAGGATAATATTATAATTAACTGGGAATAGAGTAGGGAAAGTGGGTATACAGTGAAACTTTTATTTGTGATTTTAATATGACTTGAAACTCAAGAGACAGATGGTTCTGCGCATGTGTCCTGTGTGCCTGCCAAGTGAAGTCAACTTGGACGTCTCCCAAGGCCATGACCCATTGGCCGAAGATGCTGTACTTTATGTTTTCGGAGGACAAAATGATACTTTTCCCCTGTAAAATGTATAACATTTGTCGTGAGACGGGTGGGAAATAAAGCGAATGTATTAATTTGAAGGGGCGGGAATGTAAAGACAATAGGCTTTACAATTTAGGCCAAATCGATATGGGGCGAGAATCCACCACCTGTCCCTGTCCAATCAGAAGTAGTGGTCCCATATTTTAGCAACATTAAGGGGAGGTACATGGGCGTAGAAGGGTATAATAGAATATAGCATTAGTAAATTAGTCAGGAGCATGCTTTCACGAAGAACAGGCGTCCATGCTGCGAGAGAACTCTTAGCTCCAGACTGCCATGCTGATCGGTTGCTGACTGAATTCCTGTCCAGAAGAGGTCCTGAGGAGGGGGCGGCGGAGTCCATTAGAAGGAAGGCACGGGAGAATCGAGAGAAGTCGAGTATCAGAGAGGGGAACGGCGCAGGCGTCGTTGTAGAGAGGTCACCGGTCCTGTCCTGATCCTGGAAGAAGTTTTTGCTCTTCATCCTTCCTGGGTCCTATCTTTTCCAACTCCTTGGCCAAGGGGCTTGGTTCTCGCATTTAGGTAATTATACTGCAACCTTTAGTTGCGCTGCTGTCTCTACTCTCTCCTCTTCCTTAAACACCGTCATTTATTAGCAAATCATTTCTATGCTTTTTCTTGGGTATTTCAATCAAGTACCGTGTTTTCTGTATTTTACTCTGCTAAAACTTTAGATAAACATTTTAAAACTTCCTGACTCAGTGGTTATTTCAGGATTATGTACTATAATGAATGTCACTCATTTTAAACTTCCCAATTAGCAAAGGATCCATTGGTAAGTTATTACTCTTCAATCAGAAGGTAATTGGTAGCAGGGACTTTGATAAAAGAGTACATCTGACACCCAGCGTAAGTATTAGTGTAGTGTGAATGTATGGGCCCAAGTGAGTATATGGTGTATGAATGTTGTTGGCTAATATTGCGCTGGATCAGTTTTCTGGTAAGCAGAGGACGGTTATGGTTACTCTTTGTTAATTGGGTAATGAGAATTTTTATTTTTATTTTTATGAACTAATATCCGCTTAAAATTGTGAGTTTATTTTATGTTGTCCAGAATACCCCGGGGTAAAAAGAATAGTGGGTGGCAAGTGGAAGCCATACTGCAGTGAGGTTATCTGTCAGGCAGAAATAGTACTGAGAAGTTAAGCAGGACTTTCAGTACTCGTTAGGGACTCTATGCGTGTGAGTAATAGCAAAAAGGGTACGCTGATAAAAATTTGATGTTATATCACCTAGTAAGGGTAACATTGGAGAAGTAACAGGTACTTCTGGAGCTTGTGTGAAGAGTAGACAGAAGTGTTTTACTCGTAGTATATGTTTTAGTAAACGGAAAGGTTTTACTAAAGTGTGGAAGAAACTATCCTTTTCAAAATTAGTGGAAACTGGCACGATAGCGAATGTTTTATGTTGTTACTGAAATTTAATTAAGATTTATAGAGAAAATAAGTTTGCGTAAATTTTTGTAAACGGAGGGTCAGTTGCCGGAGAGGGAGCTGACGTCACAAAACGCCGCGCTGTGGTAGGTTGAAACAGCGGGTGTGGAGAGACACTTGTAAAGGAGGGGTCAGTAGTCAGGAGTAGTACTGACGTCACAGGAGCCGCGCTGGGATTGGTTAAACCAGCGAGGACAGAAAAGAGCAGATTGTAAAGGAGGGGTTGACAGAGAAACGTCACCAAAAGGCCGCGCAAGGATTGGCTCAGAAATAAAAGATAGCAGACATTTGATTGGTCGAAATTATAGAAGCAAAATTCTTAGTGGCTAATGATTGCATGTTAAAACGTGATCCGACTTTAACAGGAACTCGTCCGGATAGGAGATTCCTAGGTTTTGCAGAATATAATTTTGTACACAGAAGATTAGATAGAATGTACTGAGAAAGGAGAAAAATGTCCTTTCTGCAAAAGATTAAGAACTATTTTAAAAAGGATAAACCACTCAAAACTAGAGAAGGAATTATTATTCCACCAACTAAAACGCCCGCTTCATTCATGATGATGGAGAGAGGTTATCATACTTGTGTATGGATGGAGAATTGGATAGAATATACCAAAAATGATGGAATATTAGCATTTCCCGAGAATGGCACGTTTAATGGGCGAATTCTACAAAACTTGAGTTTGTGGATGAATGATTTAGAACCCAGACCTAGATTAACTCAGTACGAAGCTCTAGAGGAATGGGAAACCGAGGCATTTGAGCGGGATAGATCTAGAAGTAATAGGAGTTATCCAGGATTTTTCCCAGATATCTACGTGAGTCTAGAGAGGGTCAGATGAAACAATGGAGAAGGGCAATGATTACAGAGGGATTGTATCCATTATTCACAGAAGGAGAGAAATCAGGAGGCAAATGTACAGAAAAGACAAAACATTTAATGAGAAATGAGGAATCTGAAGACGAATTTATGGAGGAAATGTTAAGAAATCCCCCACCATATCAGGAAGGGACAAGTGGATGCACCCCAAGTGCACCACCAAAAACTCCATTAGTGCCACAGGTAATGCATGAGTTCACCCCGAGTAGAATGCTACATGATAAAGAAAAAGAAGCCCTAGAAAAGACCAGAACAGAATTAATACAGAAAATAACTCAGATAAAAGTACATCCTGATTCGTTGACCATACCTGTAACAATTGGTCCAGTAGTTCCATTATATGGTACTCAGGGAAATTGTCCACCACCCATACTTGCACCTACTCCTGTGAATAATCCCAAACCTGAAGCTACAGTTATAATTGAGGATCAATTTAGTGACTGTGAATCCACAATATCACTTATGGACTTGCCCATTCGAGGTTCTATAAATAGTACTCCAAGAAAAGATGTACCTGGAGGTTCAAGAGATGTAAGTTTAGTAACTTCATCAGGAGCAAAAAGTGCTACCATAGTAACACCTGAAGATCTAGAAAGATGGGTACAAGGGTCAGTTAAACAGTGCACACCTCCGAAAATAATGGACATTCATAAATTAAAAGTCGAATTAGAAGAAATAATAGCAGGAAATGTAGGACTAGAACGCTTAAATACCTATGATGAAGAAGAATTATTGTTCCTATGCAGGAGTATCACCAGAAATGTAAGGTTATTTCATGAAAAATTGTCCAATTTAGCATTACAGATGGGAATAGAAATAGGGAGATCAAAGGTACTACAGAAACCCTATAGAGCAGAATTTTCAGACAAAGACTTAGAAAATATGAATGCCTCTGGAAAAAGACTACAAATAAGAGAATTAATGTTAGTTTTACAAAAATGGGGAGACCTAGATAAATGGAAAACTAGGTGGGCCAAGAAAAAGGAAGAAGCAAGAACAAGTAGAACAGCATCAGAATATGTGATGAAGGAAGCAGGAAAAGCAGATCAAATGTATCCAATGCGAGAAGTGGCGGGAGGAGGATATGTACATGTCCCATGGAGCAGACAGGATATTTTATCATTTACGAATGATTTTCCAAAATTGAGAGAAAAAACAATTGAATGGTACAAACAGGTTGAAAGGTTTGTGAAGGTGTCAAAGGTATTGTTGAAGGATTTGGATGGTTTGTTTGACATAGTGGTACCTGCCGATTTGTGGACAGATTGTAAAATTACAGTCGATTGGCCTAGTGATGAATATCCTAGAGATCCGAAGACAGGTGCCCCGTCAAATGATGTGATGAAAAAGTATCAGCAGGTGATAACATACCTGAAAGGGAAAATACCCCCGAAAGAAACAGATTGGGTGAAAATAGATCGAACCACCCAAGAAGCCAGTGAAACAGTACATTCCTATTATGAGCGTTTATTGCAGGTGTTTAAACAGTATAGTGGATTTGAGGACATTGGAGACAAGAACATGAGTCAGTTTGTGTATCGGTTTGTTTACGGTCTGAAGCCAGAGATTTGCCAGATGATTAAACAACACATGCTGTGTTGGCAGGGAAAGCCCATAGATGAAATTCTGAAGTATGCAAAATATTGTGGAGACGATATTGAGGATAGACACAAGAAATTACAAGAAAAGGTGATGTGGGCACAGGTGAAAATGACAGAAAAGCAGGGAATTAATTTGGAAAATCCAAGTGAAAATCCAGGAAAAGATTCTGGAACGAGTGGTGATACGGGAAATGGTGGAAAATTTAGAGGACGAATGAGTAGAGAAGAAGCTAAAAGAAATTTCCTTGTCATGGATGCGGAAAATTGGGGCATTGGAAGGACGAATGTAAAAGATTCGAAATAATAATGGCCCAAATCAAAACTTAAATCCACAGACGCAGAATGACTCACAGCAGGGTGTAAATCTCCAGAGTCAATTGCCACCTCCACCTGTTCAGGGTAATGTAAGCAGAGCAAAGCATGGTACTGACATTGGATACCCAGGAGGGAGTGGTAACAATGATTATATGACATCACAATTTCTTTTGAAGGACAATTACTGTGAATTCAACTCATGACGGTGCCTAGGAGAGGGGAAGAAGGAGTGCGTACTTGGCGCATCCTTACAGGTAGATCAGTCTGGTCCATATGTTGAAGGAAATGTGAAAGGTAATGATATTACTTTCCTTTTGGACACTGGTGCTACCAGGTCTACGGTGAGATCAGCAGATATCCCAGACCTTCCTCTCTCTGGTGAAGATATCCAAGTAGTAGGGGTAGCTAATCAAAGAATTAGAACACCTCTTACAGAACCAATGGAAGTCAAAATAGGAAACTTCAGAGAAATGCACCAATTTGTAGTGTGCGACTCTAGCCCAGTAAATTTATTAGGTAGGGATTTATTGTGCAAAATGAACTGTACAATATTCTGCACGCCAGATGGTGTGGCAGTTCAGACACCAGATGAGGACCATGTATATAAAATTATGGTTGCAAAACAAGGTACAGAAATAGACGAAATGTTTTCGTTAATAACAAGAGATGAGTTACCAGAAGAATTAAAAGGTACAGTAAACCCAATAGTATGGGATTTCACCGGAAAAGAAGTAGGACTTATGGCAAAAATAGATCCAGTTCAAATTACGGTAAAAGAAGGTGCAATTTTCCCAAATACCAGACAGTACAAAATGAGTGCAGAAGTAAAAGCAGGAGTCATTGAAGAAATAAAACGAATGGTAGAACAAAACATTCTAAAAGAAGTAATGAGTAGCCCATGTAATTCACCAATCATGGGACTAAAGAAACCTAGTGGAAAATATAGGATTGTTCAGGACCTGCGTAAAATAAACAAGATTGTGGAACCTTGTTGTCCCATAGTACCAAATCCTGCAGTAATTCTATACCAGATCCCTTGGAATGCAGGATGGTTCACAGTAATTGATTTGTGTCAAGCATTCTTTTCAATTCCATTGCATCCAGACAGCCAGTATCTTTTCTCATTTAAATTTGAGAACAAAGTCTATGTGTGGAATCGTGTTCCTCAGGGGTACACAGAAAGTCCTTCCATCTTCAACCAGATACTGAAAAAGTGCCTGGAAAAACTAGTGATGCCAGGAAGCTCAGTCTTAGTCCAATATATCGACGACTTATTGGTGGCGTCGACCACCAGAGAAGACTGTGTTGTTGACTCCATAGCATTATTAAATCTTTTGGCTGAGGAAGGGCATAAAGTCTCACCTGAAAAGTTACAGTTTTGCAGGACAGCTGTTAAATATCTGGGACACCAAATTGAGAGGGGGAAAAAGAAGAGTAACCTCTGAAAGAGTAGAATTAATAAAGAGAATGCAAATGCCTGTAACCCAAAGACAAGTGCGAATGTTCCTAGTAATAGTAGGCTACTGTCGACAATGGATACCAAATTTCTCCATGTTAGCTAAGCCCTTAATTAACATGACGAAAAAGAAAGCAAAGGACCCTGTCGAGTGGGAGGATGAAAGTGTAGAAGCTTTTGTAAAATTGAGAAACGCACTTTGTTCAGCACCTGCTTTAGGCATGCCTGATTATAAAGAGAATTCGCATTATTCTGTCAAGAGAGAAAATTGTGCACTTTCTGTCCTAACTCAGAGACATGGACTAGACAGACGTCCTATAGCGTACTTTTCTGCTACATTGGACCCAGTAGCAGCCGCGTTGCCAGGATCCTTAAAAGCAGTGGCAGCAACTTGTTTGAGCATTGAACAAAGCGAGTCAATTGTGATGGGACATCCTGTAAAAGTGTATGTTCCACATGCAGTTGTGATTCTATTGACAAGAACCCGAACTCAGCATCTTACTCCTAGTCGGCTGACTAAATATGAGAGGATAATAATGGGTGCTGAAAATGTGACCATGGTAAGGTGTACAATAATAAATCCAGCAACTTTATTGCCGGACCCATATCATGAAACAAATAAAGATGACGAAGAAGATGAACATGATTGTGTACAAATTATAGAATTATGTACAAAACCAAGCCCAGACATAGAGGAACAGCCTCTTAAAAAGCCAGACAGGGAGCTATTTGTCGATGGTTCATGTCAAAGACATGAAGATGGTAAACTAACTGCTGCCTATGCGGTATGTGAATTAACTGGAATAGTCGAAGCATCCTATTTACCAGGAGTAAAATCTGCACAAGTAGCTGAATTGATTGCTTTGTTAAAAGCTTGCAAAATTGGGAGGAATCAGAGAGTGACCATATTTACAGATAGTCAATATGGTTACGGGGTTGTGCATGATTTTAGCCAACTGTGAATGCAGAGGGATTTCATGACTTCTTCAGGATCCCCCATTAAAAATGGACAATTTGTAAGGGAATTGCTAGAAGCAATACAATCACCAAAAGAATTGGCTGTGGTGAAATGTACCGCACACCAGTCAGGAGATGACTGGGTGGTAGACGGCAACAGATATGCAGACTTGGGGGCTCAACATTGTGCCAAAACCAGAACGTCAGTCAATAAGAGGGTGGAAAGAATGGGAATCAGCTGCCAACTTATGCTGTATATGCCACCTGAAACTTGGAATGAGGTGAAGAAATTGCAAGATGAGGTTGATGAAAGTGAGAAAAATTTGTGGATCAAAGTGGGTTGCTCCCAAAGAGGAGAAGATGAAGTGTGGATCAGTGCAGATGGCAGACCAGTCATGCCAGACTGTTTACTCTCACAAAAGGCTAGAATGCACCATGGAGACACACACATAGGGAGAGATGCAATGATTAGGCTGTTCAGACAAAATTGGTACAATCCCAAATTCAGGGCTGTTGCAGAAAGTCTTTGCCAGAGATGTCTAACTTGCCAAATGCATAATCCAGGCAGGAGAACGATAATTGGGTTTGGAAAGATTGGAAAGGCAGAGGGCCCATTTATAAGACTCCAGTTCGACTTCATACAGTTACCACCATGCAGAGGACTAAAATATGTACTAGTCATAGTGTGTCTGTTTTCAAAGTGGGTGGAGGCTTACCCTACTAGGAGAAATGACAGTATTACAGTTGCAAAACTGTTGTTACGAGAGCTCATACCTAGATTTGGTTTCCCAGTATCTTTGGAATCGGATAGAGGAAAACACTTTAATAGCGAAGTGATCCAGATAATCTGTGAAGCATTTCAAATCAAACAGAAATTGCACTGTGCATATCGCCCAGAGGCTTCTGGAATGGTTGAACAATTGAATGGCACTATAAAGTCAAGATTGGGAAAAATGTGTGCATCAACATCATTAGAGTGGCCAGACGCATTGCCACTTGTCTTGATGGGACTCAGAAGCATACCTGACAGAACGACAGGATTAAGCCCTCATGAAATAATGATGGGAAGAGCAATGAGACAAACACATGTTCCCACAAACAAATTAGTGAATATATCTGATGATATGGTTCTGGATTATTGCAAAGGATTGGCTGACCTAGTGCGTTCTGTCTCTCATCAGGTTGGAGAAGACGCAGTTTCCAGGCAGCCTGAACTAGAACATGATCTGAATCCTGGTGATTGGGTGGTAGTGAAGAATCACACCAGAGAAACGTGTCTATCACCCAGGTGGAGCAGACCTTGTCAAGTTATATTGACCACCAATACAGCAGTGAAGTGTGCAAGATTTCCTAATTGGATTCACGTAAGCCACACAAAGAGAGTACTAGACCCTGAAGAGGAGAATTCACAGACAACACCAATCACTGAAGAAGCTGAAGGTTGCCCAGGAGAGGAATCTCAGGATCGAGGTTCGAGAGTAGCTGACGGAGAACAACCGAGCACAAGTCAGGATTGGATACCAGTGGTAGAAGTTCCTGAAGTATACCACAGAACGAGAAATCAAACTAAATTGAAGAAGATCAGATAGGTGAAGAAGAAGCAGTTCAGGATCAAGAAGAAAAGACAGTAAAAGATCCTGAACAAAATAAGATAGGGAAGGAAAATTGGACTCAAAACAGTGAAGATTTAATAGACTTTACACAGGGAAAGACAGGTTTAGAAGAATCCGGTCAGGCTGCAGAAGTTCACAGTGCAATAAGCCCTGATCAGAAGCAGTTAGATCAAGAAGAATTCACTAAAGAAAAAGGGGTTGATACAAATGAACATAAAGAAATAAAAAAGGAACAAGGTCAACATCTTGAAAGTCATTGTGGAGCTACTGAAGATAAACCAGTCAGACCTGAAAAAGAACAAACAAAAGAGGCAGTAATCAAAGAAAACAAAACAGTATTGAGTAGTGAAAATAACGAGATCTCTGAAGACGTAAACAGAGAAACAGTGCCAACCAAGAAAAACAAGAAAAGGAGATGATTGGCCAAGTGTCATTAAAAGAGTAAAATACCACATAACAACCAGAAGTGAAGATCCAGAACAAGTACCTGAAGTGACAAGTCAAACTGAACAAGAGAAAAAGTCAGGAAAAAGAAAAAGTAAAAGACTGAGACTTGTGAATAACAAATTCAAGGGTCCTGACTGGACTTATATCATTCTTGAAGATTTTGAAAGCTCAGAGTCAAGTGACAGTGGTGGCGAAGGAACAAGTGCAGAACTAACATACGAAGAAAAAAACAAGACCACCCTGACTAAACAAAAGAATTCTCTAAAGAAAAGAAGAAGAGATAAGAAGAGCAATCTTCCTTGTCGAAAAATGCCTGATGATAGAGTTACTGGGAGACCAAAACGAAATTGTTGTAGGAGATGCTGTGCAATCTGCATATGTAGTCTAGTATTGGTGCTTATAGTATGGTTAGTCCTGATTGTAGCAATTTCTTACCTTATGATAATCGATAAGAAGATTAATAATGAAACTAAAGGGAGGACAGCAAACATGAAGGGCAATAGAGTAGAATTAATGGCAGAAGATGAGGCAGAAATTCATCATGAAATAGCTGATAACGACACTAGTTTAAATGTTTTCACAAAGTTATTGTTTCAGTATGTAGACAAAATGCAAGTTAGAAATTGTTATGTCTGTATGAAGTTACCTGAATGAGTAGCGGAAGGATTAACATACCATCATTTACCACTGACATATGGAATCTCATGTAGTGTATTAACAAGTTTATTTTATAGAACAGGTAGGCTACAGTATTATTATTCAAACTTAGATGTGATATTTTCTGAGGTTCCGATTCGCAATAGTATGAACCCAGTGCTTAGTAGTCAAGACGCACAGTTTATGGGAGAGATTTTCTTAACAATGAAATCGATAGATATAACACATGCACATAGAAACAATCTAACATGTTCTTTACTAGAAGAAGAAAAGATATTTTTGAATTTAGTAGAAGATAG
This sequence comes from Calotriton arnoldi, assembly GCA_963921515.1. NCBI lineage: Eukaryota > Metazoa > Chordata > Amphibia > Caudata > Salamandridae > Calotriton > Calotriton arnoldi. The sequence continues at coordinate 1,130,889 of CAWUFW010005105.1, read as the reverse complement.
AAGACATGATTTTCAAAAGAAAGCTTCAGAGCATAAGGCTCAGTTGCCACCTTGGGCGGAGAAGGAAGGGAGTTATACACCTGGTAAAGCTCAAGCTGCAATGGCTCTGGATTTCTAGAAGAAAGGGAAAATTTGTCTTCATAGGTTAAAGACTGATTATAACAATGTTTTCATCGGTACCAGTGAATGTGAACACAATTTTTTAATCCTTGGAGGTTGGGGACTCAAAGGAGGAACAGATTCAGTTTTTCCTGGAATTTATTATGTATGCGGGAATAAGGCTTACTTTAGGCTTCCTGCACGGTGGTATGGAAGTTGTTATTTTGGAATAGTTTTTCCAAAGATATACCACGTAAAAAGAAACACTGGAAGCAATGAAAACAATAGCGAATTAATACGTAGTAAAAGAGTTAGTTTTTCAGAAATTGTAGGTGATATATTTGGTGCATTGATACCTTCAGTGGGAATAATTCTGAACTCAAGGAAAATATGTAAATTGTCTACAGTGGTTGATCGTTTATCAACGGATACTGCTGGAGGTTTTCTAATGATTAATACGGAGATGGTTGCGATTAGATCTATGGTAATGCAAAATCGACTTGCTCTTGACATTCTATTGGCAAAAGAGGGAGGAGTCTGTAAATTATTGAAGACGAAACATTGTTGCACTTATATTCCTGATAAGAGTGCAGAAATTGGAACGTATTTTCAGAACATAACTAAACTTGAGAAAGAACTTAAACCACTGGAAGTTGATAGTGTATGGGAAAGATTGACAAATAGTATTTCGTCAATTGGAACCTGGTTTGCTAATGTAGGGAAAGGAATTATAGGTCAAATATTAGTACCCCTAGCAGGGATAGCAATAATAATATTGGCAATAACAATATGGTGCAAATGCTGTAGAAAGAATGGAACATATAAAGTGACAGGAAAAGGAAAGAAGAGAAAACTAGATGAAATAGAACTTGAAGAATGGAGAAGTGATTTATACAAAAAGTTGAAAGGGGATGTGAAAAACAGAAAATGTAAAAATGAGAATGAAACGAATTGCTAGAAGTTGGCATCTGATTGAGGGTAGTATTTTTGATGGCTCAGAAACGCCATCAGAGAGGGGATTGATGGAGCAAGGTTTCAAAATGAAACTTGCTTGTACGCAATCCTCCTCATAGTATTAATTTATTAAACTTGTATTGTAAATACTAACCTTTGCATTCACAAACACAAGAGGGACAGAAGCTTGCCTATGTGTTTTCCTAATGAATAACGCTTGTCTGTAATCCAAAATGTCCGCTAAACCGCGGGAACCTCAATGCGCATGTCGCAACCTGATCACATGGTGTGACGTCTTTCTTTGCTTGGTGGGAAACTTCTGCTTCTGCGCAGTGTGCGCTAAAATGGCCGCTAAACGTTTTCACATGCTTAAGCTTGCTCTCATGTCATTATTAAATTGTCGTTTTCTTAATGCTACTAATGCAGGATAGTATTATAATTAACTGGGAATAGAGTAGGGAAAGTGGGTATACAGTGAAACTTTTATTTGTGATTTTAATATTTTCTTCTTGCACTTTTAGTAATTCGTAAAATTGGGCCTGGGTTGGTGACTTGAAACTCGAGAGACAGATGGTTCTGCGCATGTGTCCTGTGTGCCTGCCAAGTGAAGTCAACTTGGACGTCTCCCAAGGCCATGACCCATTGGCCGAAGATGCTGTACTTTATGTTTCCGGAGGACAAAATGATACTTTTCCCCTGTAAAATGTATAACATTTGTCGTGAGACGGGTGGGAAATAAAGCGAATGTATTAATTTGAAGGGGCGGGAACGTAAAGACAATAGGCTTTACAATTTAGGCCAAATCGATATGGTGCGAGAATCCACCCCTGTCCCTGTCCAATCAGAAGTAGTGGTCCCATATTTTAGCAACATTAAGGGGAGGTACATGGGCGTAGAAGGGTATAATAGAATATAGCATTAGTAAATTAGTCAGGAGCATGCTTTCACGAAGAACAGGCGTCCATGCTGCGAGAGAACTCTTAGCTCCCGACTGCCATGCTGATCGGTTGCTGACTGAATTCCTGTCCAGAAGAGGTCCTGAGGAGGGGGCGGCGGAGTCCATTAGAAGGAAGGCACGGGAGAATCGAGAGAAGTCGAGTATCAGAGAGGGGAACGGCGCAGGCGTCGTTGTAGAGAGGTCACCGGTCCTGTCCTGATCCTGGAAGAAGTTTTTGCTCTTCATCCTTCCTGGGTCCTATCTTTTCCAACTCCTTGGCCAAGGGGCTTGGTTCTCCCATTTAGGTAATTATACTGCAACCTTTAGTTGCGCTGCTGTCTCTACTCTCTCCTCTTCCTTAAACACCGTCATTTATTAGCAAATCATTTCTATGCTTTTTCTTGGGTATTTCAATTAAGTACCGTGTTTTCTGTATTTTACTCTGCTAAAACTTTAGATAAACATTTTAAAACTTCCTGACTCAGTGGTTATTTCAGGATTATGTACTATAATGAATGTCACTCATTTTAAACTTCCCAATTAGCAAAGGATCCATTGGTAAGTTATTACTCTTCAATCAGAAGGTAATTGGTAGCAGGGACTTTGATAAAAGAGTACATCTGACACCCAGCGTAAGTATTAGTGTAGTGTGAATGTATGGGCCCAAGTGAGTATATGGTGTATGAATGTTGTTGGCTAATATTGCGCTGGATCAGTTTTCTGGTAAGCAGAGGACGGTTATGGTTACTCTTTGTTAATTGGGTAATGAGAATTTTTATTTGTATTTTTATGAACTAATATCCGCTTAAAATTTTGAGTTTATTTTATGTTGTCCAGAATACCCCGGGGTAAAAAGAATAGTGGGTGGCAAGTGGAAGCCATACTGCAGTGAGGTTATCTGTCAGGCAGAAATAGTACTGAGAAGTTAAGCAGGACTTTCAGTACTCGTTAGGGACTCTATGCGTGTGAGTAATAGCAAAAAGGGTACGCTGATAAAAATTTGATGTTATATCACCTAGTAAGGGTAACATTGGAGAAGTAACAGGTACTTCTGGAGCTTGTGTGAAGAGTAGACGGAAGTGTTTTACTCGTAGTATATGTTTTAGTAAACGGAAAGGTTTTACTAAAGTGTAGAAGAAACTATCCTTTTCAAAATTAGTGGAAACTGGCACGATAGCGAATGTTTTATGTTGTTACTGAAATTTAATTAAGATTTATAGAGAAAATAAGTTTGCGTATATTTTTGTAAAGGGAGGGTCAGTTGCCGGAGAGGGAGCTGACGTCACAAAACGCCGCGCTGTGGTAGGTTGAAACAGCGGGTGTGGCGCGACACTTGTAAAGGAGGGGTCAGTAGTCAGGAGTAGTACTGACGTCACAGGAGCCGCGCTGGGATTGGTTAAACCAGCGAGGACAGAAAAGAGCAGATTGTAAAGGAGGGGTTGACAGAGAAACGTCACCAAAAGGCAGCGCAAGGATTGGCTCGGAAATAAAAGATAGCAGACATTTGATTGGTCGAAATTATAGAAGCAAAATTCTTAGTGGATAAGGATTGCATGTTAAAACGTGATCTGACTTTAACAGGAACTCGTCCGGATAGGAGATTCCTAGGTTTTGCAGAATATAATTTTGTACACAGAAGATTAGATAGAATGTACGGAGAAAGGAGAAAAATGTCCTTTCTGCAAAAGATTAAGAACTATTTTAAAAAGGATAAACCACTCAAAACTAGAGAAGGAATTATTATTCCACCAGCTAAAATGCCCGCTTCATTCATGATGATGGAGAGAGGTTATCATACTTGTGTATGGATGGAGAATTGGATAGAATATACCAAAAATGATGGAATATTAGCATTTCCCGAAAATGGCACGTTCAATGGGCGAATTCTACAAAACTTGAGATTGAGGATGAATGATTTAGAACCCAGACCTAGATTAACTCAGTACGAAGCTCTAGAGGAATGGGAAACCGAGGCATTTGAGCGGGATAGATCTAGAAGTAATAGGAGTTATCCAGGATTTTTTCCCAGATATCTACGTGAGTCTAGAGAGGGTCAGATGAAACAATGGAGAAGGGCAATGATTACAGAGGGATTGTATCCATTATTCACAGAAGGAGAGAAATCAGGAGGCAAATGTACAGAAAAGACAAAACATTTCATGAGAAATGAGGAATCTGAAGACAAATTTATGGAGGAAATGTTAAGAAATCCCCCACCATATCAGGAAGGGACAAGTGGATGCACCCCAAGTGCACCACCAAAAACTCCATTAGTGCCACAGGTAATGCATGAGTTCACCCCGAGTAGAATGCTACATGATAAAGAAAAAGAAGCCCTAGAAAAGACCAGAACAGAATTAATACAGAAAATAACTCAGATAAAAGTACATCCTGATTCGTTGACCATACCTGTAACAATTGGTCCAGTAGTTCCATTATATGGTACTCAGGGAAATTGTCCACCACCCATACTTGCACCCACTCCTGTGAATAATCCCAAACCTGAAGCTCCAGTTATAATTGAGGATCAATTTAGTGACTGTGAATCCACAATATCACTTATGGACTTGCCCATTCGAGGTTCTATAAATAGTACTCCAAGAAAAGATGTACCTGGAGGTTCAAGAGATGTAAGTTTAGTAACTTCGGGGCATATTATCAACGGCCAGCGATAATTATCGCTGGCCGTACATAGCGATAGAAATATTATCGCTGGCTATCGCTGAATATTATCAGCATGATAACGCTATATTTACAACGCATAGCGCTATGGCGATAATATTTCAGCGATAGCGGTGTTTTCAATGGAACATCACTGGTTTTCCAGCGATGTTCCATTGAAAACAGCGATAACATTGCTGATACGACCCTGTGGTCGTATCAGCATAATCCATCTCCTATTAAGAGTATGCCTTAGTCAGGAATTTAACAGACGTTAAATTCCTGAGTTAAGGCTGAGGTAGCGCGATTTTTTATCGCTGCACCTCCTTGTTAATATCGCGAAGCTGCCTTCACGATATTAACATGTGTTGTTTTCACAGCCACGCCTTCTTTGCATCTCATTAGCGATGCGAGGCGAGGCTGTGAAAAAATGGGCTCTACATCAAGGAAACACCGCTAGCGTGTCCTTGATGATATTGCAATATAATTATCGCCGCTTTTCACCCAAAAACGGACGCTAAAGCGGCGATAATTATATCGCCAGCCCTTGCTAATATGCCCCTTCATCGGGAGCAAAAAGTGCTACCATAGTAACACCTGAAGATCTAGAAAGATGGGTACAAGGGTCAGTTAAACAGTGCACACCTCCGAAAATAATGGACATTCATAAATTAAAAGTCGAATTAGAAGAAATAATAGCAGGAAATGTAGGACTAGAACGCTTAAATACCTATGATGAAGAAGAATTATTGTTCCTATGCAGGAGTATCACCAGAAATGTAAGGTTATTTCATGAAAAATTGTCCAATTTAGCATTACAGATGGGAATAGAAATAGGGAGATCAAAGGTACTACAGAAACCCTATAGAGCAGAATTTTCAGACAAAGACTTAGAAAATATGAATGCCTCTGGAAAAAGACTACAAATAAGAGAATTAATGTTAGTTTTACAAAAATGGGGAGACCTAGATAAATGGAAAACTAGGTGTGCCAAGAAAAAGGAAGAAGCAAGAACAAGTAGAACAGCATCAGAATATGTGATGAAGGAAGCAGGAAAAGCAGATCAAAAGTATCCAATGCGAGAAGTGGCGGGAGGAGGATATGTACATGTCCCATGGAGCAGACAGGATATTTTATCATTTACGAATGATTTTCCAAAATTGAGAGAAAAAACAATTGAATGGTACAAACAGGTTGAAAGGTTTGTGAAGGTGTCAAAGGTATTGTTGAAGGATTTGGATGGTTTGTTTGACATAGTGGTACCTGCCGATTTGTGGACAGATTGTAAAATTACACTCGATTGGCCTAGTGATGAATATCCTAGAGATCCGAAGACAGGTGCCCCGTCAAATGATGTGATGAAAAAGTATCAGCAGGTGATAACATACCTGAAAGGGAAAATACCCCCGAAAGAAACAGATTGGGTGAAAATTGATCGAACCACCCAAGAAGCCAGTGAAACAGTACATTCCTATTATGAGCGTTTATTGCAGGTGTTTAAACAGTATAGTGGATTTGAGGACATTGGAGACAAGAACATGAGTCAGTTTGTGTATCGGTTTGTCTACGGTCTGAAGCCAGAGATTTGCCAGATGATTAAACAACACATGCTGTGTTGGCAGGGAAAGCCCATAGATGAAATTCTGAAGTATGCAAAATATTGTGGAGACGATATTGAGGATAGACACAAGAAATTACAAAAAAAGGTGATGTGGGCACAGGTGAAAATGGCAGAAAAGCAGGGAATTAATTTGGAAATCCGAGTGAAAATCCAGGAAAAGATTCTGGAACGAGTGGTGATACGGGAAATGGTGGAAAATTTAGAGGACGAATGAGTAGAGAAGAAGCTAAAAAGAAATTTCCTTGTCATGGATGCGGAAAATTGGGGCATTGGAAGGACGAATGTAAAAAGATTCGAAATAATAATGGCCCAAATCAAAACTTAAATCCACAGACGCAGAATGACTCACAGCAGGGTGTAAATCTCCAGAGTCAATTGCCACCTCCACCTGTTCAGGGTAATGTAAGCAGAGCAAAGCATGGTACTGACATTGGATACCCAGGAGGGAGTGGGAAGAATGATTATATGACATCACAATTTCTTTTGCAGGACAATTACTGTGAATTCAACTCATGACGGTGCCTAGGAGAGGGGAAGAAGGAGTGCGTACTTGGCGCATCCTTACAGGTAGATCAGTCTGGTCCATATGTTGAAGGAAATGTGAAAGGTAATGATATTACTTTCCTTTTGGACACTGGTGCTACCAGGTCTACGGTGAGATCAGCAGATATCCCAGACCTTCCTCTCTCTGGTGAAGATATCCAAGTAGTAGGGGTAGCTAATAAAAGAATTAGAACACCTCTTACAGAACCAATGGAAGTCAAAATAGGAAACTTCAGAGAAATGCACCAATTTGTAGTGTGCGACTCTAGCCCAGTAAATTTATTAGGTAGGGATTTATTGTGCAAAATGAACTGTACAATATTCTGCACGCCAGATGGTGTGGCAGTTCAGACACCAGATGAGGACCATGTATATAAAATTATGGTTGCAAAACAAGGTACAGAAATAGACGAAATGTTTTCGTTAATAACAAGAGATGAGTTACCAGAAGAATTAAAAGGTACAGTAAACCCAATAGTATGGGATTTCACCGGAAAAGAAGTAGGACTTATGGCAAAAATAGATCCAGTTCAAATTACGGTAAAAGAAGGTGCAATTTTCCCAAATACCAGTCAGTACAAAATGAGTGCAGAAGTAAAAGCAGGAGTCATTGAAGAAATAAAACGAATGGTAGAACAAAACATTCTAAAAGAAGTAATGAGTAGCCCATGTAATTCACCAATCATGGGACTAAAGAAACCTAGTGGAAAATATAGGATTGTTCAGGACCTGCGTAAAATAAACAAGATTGTGGAACCTTGTTGTCCCATAGTACCAAATCCTGCAGTAATTCTATACCAGATCCCTTGGAATGCAGGATGGTTCACAGTAATTGATTTGTGTCAAGCATTCTTTTCAATTCCATTGCATCCAGACAGCCAGTATCTTTTCTCATTTAAATTTGAGAACAAAGTCTATGTGTGGAATCGTGTTCCTCAGGGGTACACAGAAAGTCCTTCCATCTTCAACCAGATACTGAAAAAGTGCCTGGAAAAACTAGTGATGCCAGGAAGCTCAGTCTTAGTCCAATATATCGACGACTTATTGGTGGCGTCGACCACCAGAGAAGACTGTGTTGTTGACTCCATAGCATTATTAAATCTTTTAGCTGAGGAAGGGCATAAAGTCTCACCTGAAAAGTTACAGTTTTGCAGGACAGCTGTTAAATATCTACGACACCAAATTGAGAGGGGAAAAAGAAGAGTAACCTCTGAAAGAGTAGAATTAATAAAGAGAATGCAAATGCCTGTAACCCAAAGACAAGTGCGAATGTTCCTAGGAATAGTAGGCTACTGTCGACAATGGATACCAAATTTCTCCATGTTACCTAAGCCCTTAATTAACATGACGAAAAAGAAAGCAAAGGACCCTGTCGAGTGTGAGGATGAAAGTGTAGAAGCTTTTGTAAAATTGAGAATCGCACTTTGTTCAGCACCTGCTTTAGGCATGCCTGATTATAAAAGATAATTCGCATTATTCTGTCAAGAGAGAGAAAATTGTGCACTTTCTGTCCTAACTCAGAGACATGGACTAGACAGACGTCCTATAGCGTACTTTTCTGCTACATTGGACCCAGTAGCAGCCGCGTTGCCAGGATGCTTAAAAGCAGTGGCAGCAACTTGTTTGAGCATTGAACAAAGCGAGTCAATTGTGATGGGACATCCTGTAAAAGTGTATGTTCCACATGCAGTTGTGATTCTATTGACAAGAACCCGAACTCAGCATCTTACTCCTAGTCGGCTGACTAAATATGAGAGGATAATAATGGGTGCTGAAAATGTGACCATGGTAAGGTGTACAATAATAAATCCAGCAACTTTATTGCCGGACCCATATCATGAAACAAATAAAGATGACGAAGAAGATGAACATGATTGTGTACAAATTACAGAATTATGTACAAAACCACGCCCAGACATAGAGGAACAGCCTCTTAAAAAGCCAGACAGGGAGCTATTTGTCGATGGTTCATGTCAAAGACATGAAGATGGTAAACTAACTGCTGCCTATGCGGTATGTGAATTAACTGGAATAGTCGAAGCATCCTATTTACCAGGAGTAAAATCTGCACAAGTAGCTGAATTGATTGCTTTGATAAAAGCTTGCAAAATTGGGAGGAATCAGAGAGTGACCATATTTACAGATAGTCAATATGGTTACGGGGTTGTGCATGATTTTGGCCAACTGTGGATGCAGAGGATTTCATGACTTCTTCAGGATCCCCCATTAAAAATTGACAATTTGTAAGGGAATTGCTAGAAGCAATACAATCACCAAAAGAATTGGCTGTGGTGAAATGTGCCGCACACCAGTCAGGAGATGACTGGGTGGTAGTCGGCAACAGATATGCAGACTTGGTGGCTCAACATTGTGCCAAAACCAGAACGTCAGTCAATAAGAGGGTGGAAAGAATGGGAATCAGCTGCCAACTTATGCTGTATATGCCACCTGAAACTTGGAATGAGGTGAAGAAATTGCAAGATGAGGTTGATGAAAGTGAGAAAAATTTGTGGATCAAAGTGGGTTGCTCCCAAAGAGGAGAAGATGAAGTGTGGCTCAGTGCAGATGGCAGACCAGTCATGCCAGACTGTTTACTCTCACAAATGGTTAGAATGCACCATGGAGACACACACATAGGGAGAGATGCAATGATTAGGCTGTTCAGACAAAATTGGTACAATCCCAAATTCAGGGCTGTTGCAGAAAGTCTTTGCCAGAGATGTCGCATGTGTCTATTGCAAAGTGGGTGACAGATAAAGCAAGTTTGTTGGCATCGCACACTTATTTAGAGTCAGCTAAGTTGACATCTAGGTGACAGTTAACAATGACAGGCATTACATTCACCTCTGAGCGAGCATGCATCTTGTAGTGTAGTTTGACTAGGTTTATTGCAGGCTGGTGTGGTTTACTATACACATAGGGCTTCCGGGGACTAAGGCGAGTGGTATAGTAGCTGGTGAAGCCGTATCAATGGCTATGTATCTGTGTCAGTCTGAGGGGTCTCTGACAGTGGCGCGTCTTTTTCCCTGATCCATGCCACGAACGGCTCCCAGATGTCTTTTGGGCGAGACGCCATGGGCATTAGGTCCCAAAAGGCGGCTCATTGTTCTTGACAATAAGTGATGTAATTTATCCATGTATCTATTTTAGGGCCTCTTGTAGCTCCCCAGTGCATGGCCAGCCTGCGTTTGGCAAGCAGCAGCATCATAGCTGTGAGTCGACCCCCCTCGGGGGGACCTCCCCGACATGTCCCAGCAGGGCAACCAGTGGCGTGCATTGCAGTGTGACCCCCGTGACCTCACGTATAATCTCATAGACCCTTTCCCAGTAGCGGGCAATGGGGGGGCAGGTCCATGTGACATGCAGGAATAATGACTGCTCTTGTTTACATTTCCAGCGGTTCGCGGTTGGGCGTAGCCCCATTTTATGTAGCTGTAGGGGTGTGCGATATAATCTATGTCTACATTTAAAATGGATAAGTCTCAGCTTGTAATTTGGAGATAGGTTGCCTGAGCTGGGAGCAGCAATAGGACCATTGTTCGTCCTTAGGTGATTCGCCTAGATCTGCACGCCACTGCTCCAGCGCACGGGGGTGATGAGGGGGGTGGCTGATTGTGTTAGGTTATGCAGCCTAGTAACTAGCTTGCGGGGAGATGGGGTGGTAAGTACGTGTTCCAGTGGTGCCAGTGTAGCTGGGGCCTCTGGAAAAGAGCTTTGTAGTGTTCTACATGTGGCTCTGAGTTGGTAATATAGAAGCAAATCTAGAACAGGCCTTGGAGTCTCCCCTTGATCGTGTGGCCTCTCTGGAAACATACCCTGTGGGTAGAGATCCCCTAATGTATTCAGGCCCATTGCACGGGCACGACTGATAGCCCCTTTGTCTTGTAAGGAAGGGATAAGTGGGTGGTGTGCGAGTGGAGTAGAGGGTGCAAAGAGCGACGGGGTTCCTACTCGCTTCCTCAGGCCCTCCCAAGCCCAGCGCAGCGTCTCGACCGTATTCACCTCCCCGCTTATTCTGTGGTAAGGTTTGTTTAGGGCAACATGTAGTGAAGTGGGCTCCGCCACCTCCTTTTCGATCGCAACATGTGGCTGAAACGGGATTGGGTGCACCCAGAAATGGAGATATTGGGCTTGTGCACATAGTGCATATAGTTCGAAGTCCGGAGCACCCAGCCCGCCACGCGAGAACGGTCGTGTCAGTAGTTCCCATCCCGCGTGCGGCTGCTTCCCAGCCGAGATCCAGGGCGATCACAATGGAGCGGGGGGATCTAAAAAAAAGCTTGTGTGAGGGGGATTGGGATATTCGCGAATAAATACAGGAGCTTGGGGAGGACTATCATTTTGGTTATGGCGATTCTGCCAGCCAGAGACAGCTGCAAAGCGGACCAGTATGCCGACTTACGCTCCAGCCACTCAAGCAGGCGACCAAAGTTCATACGCCAAATATCTTGTGTGTCTCTACTGAGCCATATGCCTAAGTATTTCACCGATCCTTCTGCCGATGTGAGTGGGAATTCCAGCCCTGTTGCAAGTGAGACATCGTTCAAGGGCAGGAGCGACGAATTGGACCAGTTAACTTTCACTCCAGACATGCCGCCAAACTGGAGAACCTCCCGCAGCACTGGATTCAGATTTTCGTCCGGTTTGCGAATGTATAGCGTGATGTCATCAGCGTACATTGATATTATTAAGCTTCTGTCCGTGAAACCGAGCCCTCTGAATGTGTGATGTTGGCGTATTCTGGCAGCTAGGGGTTCCATGGCTTCTGCAAATAGCAGCGGCGAGAGGGGACAGCCCCGTCTGGTTCCTCGTGTTATTGGGAATGGCTGCGACAGCAACCTATTTGCCCTTGGTGATGCCATGGGCTCGGTATAAAGTAGGCAAATCAACTTGATAAAATTGGGACTGAACCCCAACCTGGGTAAAATGGTAAAGTAGGTGAATCAACTTGATAAAATTGGGACTGTACCCCAACCTGGGTAAAATGGTAAACAAGTACGGCCATTCCAGTGAATCAAACGCTTTTGTAGCGTCAAGGAAGGCAGCGATAGCTGGCAGCTGTGGATCGATCTGGTGCAACACAGCAAAGAAGGTACGCAAATTATGGGCCGTGAACCTGCCGGGTATAAATCCGGACTGGTCCGGTCTGTCTATGAGCGGCAAGAGTGGCTGTAACCTGTTGATAATTACCTTAGCGAGGATTTTGGCGTTGATGTTAATTAAAGAGAGCGGACGATACGAGTCACAAAGATTAGCTGCCTTGTCTGGTTTCAAAAGTGATATGATCACTGCCTCTTTCATTGTTGGTGGCAGAGAGCCGCGGTCTAGTGATTCTTGATAGACTGCAAGGAGGCGGGGAGCGAGCTCGTCCGTGTAGGTTTTGTAAAATGAAGTCGATAGCCCGTCTAGGCCTTGGGCCTTCTCACCTGGCAAGCTACCAATAACCTGCACAATATCTTCCACTGAGAATTACTCATCTAGATAGGCCCGATGGCCTCGCTGAGCCAAACCAGTTAAATGGAGTCTAAGTATGTTTGTAGCTTGGGATGGGGGGCAGTCTGTGTGGCATTATATAGTGATGAATAGAAATTGGTGAGGCGCGAGTGTGTGGCCTGTTGACCCCTGAGTGGAGTAGAGTCCTCATCTAGTAGTTCAGCTATGTATGTCGAGGACGTATGTTGTCTGAGTGTGTTTGCAAGGGCTCTCCCTGGCCTATCGCCCTCGCCGTAACTACGGGCTCTGGTGTTTTTCCCCAGAAAGCGAGTCTCTCTGTCTGCCTCCTCCCCGAACTCTGAAATTTTCCCTCTTGGTGTTGCGAGGTGCATGGGTGCGCCTGATTGATAGAAAAGGAGTTCAGTGTTGCGGATACCTTGCTCCAGTCATATCACGGTTTGTCTGATTGATTTTAAAACCCCAGATTGCTTGGCGATGCATGCACCTCTAATAAATGCCTTAAAGGCTTCCCACAACGTGGAAGGGGATTTCACAGAACCTTCATTAATGGAAAAGTATTGGGTGAGTTCGCTGCGGATCTCCTCTCTAAACGCTGTGTCGAGTAGGGCGTGTGGGGGAAGCCGCCAGCTGAATGCACAAGGTAGAGTTTGTGGAACGTTCCAACGCAGCTCCACCGGGGCGTGTTGTCTCCTGTGACCAGCCAGTAGTCCAATCTGGACCAGGCATTGTGATGCAATGTTATACATGTACCCTCTCTAGCATCTGGATGCCAGCTGCGCCAAATATCTATAAGTCCGTTGCCATGTATGATAGAAAGCATCTGTTTGGTGGCTCTGGGATGTAATCTGCGGGCAGCCCCCACTCTGTTCACTGTGTCTTGTAAGGTAGTATTGAAGTCCCCGTCCCAGATCTCTGTGTCGCTTCCCAGCAACATCGTCTTAGCCCAAACGGTGAGAAAGAAATAGGGATCGTCCGTGTTTGGACCATACACGGCCACCTGGGTGGTCATCAAGGTATCCCTTAGGGTAACGTACCTCCCCTCTGGATCTATTTGTGTGTGAGATGTTGTCCAGTCAGCACAGACACTCCTCTTGCATAATTGGAGTACGGGGCTGAGTGCACCTCGCCCCAGTATATATTGTTCAGCTTCGGGTCAGCCCCCACCTTCAGGTGTGTCTCTTGCAAAAAGCATATGTCAATTTTATGCCTGATTTGGTATGCGTGCATTAGCCTGGCTTTCCTGAAGTAATTAAGCCCTCTAATGTTCCAGGTAAGAAATTTTGCCTCAGTCTTGTAGCTGCTGTAGTGCTGTACGGTGAGCTGCGCGATTTAGTGCTGTGCACATTTAGATTAGCAATCAAACACGGGAACCTTCTGACGTCGCGTAGTAGGCTGTAGCACAGAGTGTGAGTACCGTCTGAGAAAGGTAGCTTGTGGTCTAGTACAAAAAAGTGAAATGAAGTTAACCCCCCCTTCCCAAAAACTCAATAACCGCCCAGCCCCACCCACACCAACCCCCAAAATAGGTTGTGTTACATTACCCAGCCCGCCCCAAATTTCCCATGTTAACCCAAACATCAAAAAACATGGGAGATCTCCCAGTGGGTACAAAAGGGGATGATGGACGGAACGTTTGAGCCAATCAAACACTCACCCCCAGTCAACTGATCTGGGTTTAATCCATCATCATTCTTTAGCTCACTCCACCACCCCAGTTCAGACATGGCCATATGCAAATCAGTCTGACCCTGTGCCTCATGGGAACAGTCCAGCCCGAACTGCCAAGCCATGTCTTCCCTGGACCGGAAACAAGCATCCTAGGACCGGTTTCTGGCATTCCAGCCGTCATCAGCCAGGCTTGCTTGAATCCAGTGGCACCGGAAACAAGCATCCTAGGACCGGTTTGCATATGGCCATGTCTGAACTGGGGTGGTGGAGTGAGCTAAAGAATGATGATGGATTAAACCCAGATCAGTTGACTGGGGGTGAGTGTTTGATTGGCTCAAACGTTCCGTCCATCATCCCCTTTTGTATCGCTTTGTTCGCCCTAAGTTGGCGGGGGTATGCCCAGACGTGGGTCCCTTGCTCATTTTGCCACTGGATTCAAGCAAGCCTGGCTGATGACGGCTGGAATGCCAGAAACCGGTCCTAGGATGCTTGTTTCCGGTCCAGGGAAGACATGGCTTGGCAGTTCGGGCTGGACTGTTCCCATGAGGCACAGGGTCAGACTGATTTGCATATGGCCATGTCTGAACTGGGGTGGTGGAGTGAGCTAAAGAATGATGATGGATTAAACCCAGATCAGTTGACTGGGGGTGAGTGTTTGATTGGCTCAAACGTTCCGTCCATCATCCCCTTTTGTTTAGATCTCCCAGTGGGGCCTGGTTCGCCAGCATACTCCCTACCATGTGGTTGGGTGGCCGGGTCGTGCTAAGGTACACGGAATATGCTTGACGGGACTTTAGGTAAGTTGGCTACAAAGCGGTTAGTTACCACTAAATTGCAACGTGCATAGTTGTAGAGGAATAAAAGATAAGGCAAATCTACTGACAGTGCATAGCAAGGGAAAACAGTTCCTTTAGGCACAGGGTGGTGCGATCAGTCATTGTCACTTAGATTACTCTCAGAGCCGGTTTGTTGTGAAGAGCAGGGAGACAGTCTTTGGGCGCTGATATGTTTTGTGAACTTCAAGGCTGCTTCGTCTGTGAAGAAGTGGGGCTGCCCTTCGTGTGTGATCTTTAATTTTGCTGGGTAGAGCATGGCATATTGAATGGAGGCCCGCTGTAGGATACGTTTAGCTGGCAGGAACTCTTTGTGGGCGGCCTGCACCATTGGAGTGTAGTCTGGGAAAAAAGAAAGGGAATTGCCCTGGTGGTTTATTGGGCTTTGGTCTCTGGCGGCCTTCAGGACAGCGTCCCTAACAGAGTAGTTTAAAAGCTGTGCTATTATGGCCCGTGGAGCAGACCCCACTGGCGGTCTAGGCCCTAGTGGCCAGTGCACGAGCTCCACTATCATGACGGGCGATAGCACAGGGCCAAACAGATCATGCAGTAGGATTTCTATGTAGGGCTCCATTTTCGGAATGGCGGTGGTTTCGGGTAGACCAATAATTCTGAGGTTGTTACGCCGAGAGCGCGCCTCCAAATCCTCATTCTTTGCCTTTATAACTGCCAAAACTTTTTTCCATTTGAAGTATCTGTTCCCTCGACTCAACCTGAAAGTCATGGGCATCTGAGGATCTTTTTTCCAGAGTGTCTAGGCGAGCTTCATGGGAGTCAACACGCTTTTTAACCTTATCGAGGCTGGAGATAAGCGCATCAATCTTACTGTCAATGGTTTTAATTCTGGAGCGCACATCCAGCAATATCGTGCGCAAATCATTGTCCCGCTGCTCACAAATGTCTTTGGCATTTGGGTCTGTGTCTGGCTCAGAGCAGGCATCCGCTGTACGGGTCAGACGTTTATTTTCAAAAGGGAGTTTGGTTTGCTTAGGGTCATTCTTTCCCATTTTGACTGGCAGTGTGCAGTTTCTACGTGACACCGTGGGAGCCAATGGGCATACCTGCAAAGGCGGTGCGCCGAAGGCCGCGGCGCAGCCGTGATGCCCTGCTGTAACAGTGGAAGTGGCGGAAGTCCTGAGGTCCTCTGAGTCGAGCCCAGACACTGCCAAGTGACAGACTCTCCCTATCCGCAATACGGGGCAAGCTGTTGTCTATATTGCGCAAGGACTGCCAGTGGGTGGGTGGGCGCTGGCAACAAGCTGCAACTCCGGAGCACCCGACCCAGCCGTACGGACTCCTCCAACCACCCCGCGGAATAAGCACCCTGAGGGGGAGGGGAGCTGGTTGACTGCGCCGACGTCTACCCGGGTGCTGCCTCGCCCACACCTCCAAATGTGCACTACTCTGCGGCCCTCGGGCCCTGGCCCCAGCTGGCCAGCCCCCAGGCTCACCCCGGACACTGTGCGGCACCTCCGAGCACCGCATGGGGCACAGGCAGAACCAGCAGGTCGCCTGCAGGGCCGCGCGCCCACATGGTCACAGGAGTACTCACTGTGCCCTCTTGCAGGCTTCGTTGTTGCTCCACGGGGGGTACACCTGGCCCCGGTGCAGATCCGCTGAGGACAGGTCTCCGATGTGATTGTGATCACGGCCTCCACTCCGCACAGAGGCTGCACCGGAGCGATGCAGTCCCACCCGGCTGTAGCGGCCACACACAGGCCCAGGCGGCTCCTCAGCGCAGATCAAGCCGCATGCCGCGACTCAGGCTCCGGCGATAACAAATGAAATCTGGGCAGCCGCAGGCACAACACAACGTCCACCTCTCCCGGCAGCAGCAGGCAGAGCCGAGAAGGGGCCAAGCAGCAGGGCGCGGGATCGGCTACCCGGACAGAGGTGCCCCAACGGCCATATAAAATAAACAAAAGAGGGAGGGAAGAGGTAATGCTCAAAGAGCACAAGAGGTGGATACGTCCTCCTCGAGTCGATATGTCACAATACAAAGGGATCCACCCTTAAGGAAAATGAAAAAGTGTTCCTCCAGATTACATGTGTGTCTCCTGTATTGGTGGAAAGCACACAGCTTTGTTCAAATACCCCTCACCCACCAAAAGGACCCTTGGTGGCATGCTTCATCATAGGGGTCTTGCCGTCCCGCTGCGGGCTGGGGCGTGCTATGACCTACGACTACGCGGGAGCACTGATTTTGGAAATAAAACTATGTGTAGTGTAGGAGTGTGAGTGGAAGGATCAGAAGTGAGTGGATTGGTGAAGAGTTAAAAGATACCTGGCTCGGCGGAAAATATAATTTTTAATGTTTCTTTGATCTGGTATCGTTAAAAATGGGGATGAAATGGAGATACTATGCCTCAATGAGCAGTATCTCCTGTGTCAACATGTTTTGAAGCCCTCCCCTGGCTTCTCATCAGGACCTAGAAGAGATCCTTTCTACACTCAAATGAAAAAAATTTGTATTTACATAAGATCTATACCAAGTGGTGCAAAAAATGATCATGCACAGTATACTATACCCCAGTAGGTATATTTGCAGGATAGATTTTTTATATTGCCCAGATAAAGCCTCATGAGCCTTCTAGCACGGGAGGGAAGGGGTACCTATAGTCACACAAATCTCAAGGTTACCTCCTCACCAGGACACTGCCTCGCCGCAGCTCCGTCAACGGAGGTGGTAACCTTGAGGCAGTGTCCTTGTGAGGAGGTAACCTTGAGATTTGTGTGACTGTAGGTACCCCTTCCCTCCCGTGTTAGAAGGCTCATGAGGCTTTATCTGGGCAATATAAAAAATCTATCCTGCAAATATAACTACTGGGGTATAGTATAATGTGCATGATCATTTTTTGCACCACTTGGTATAGATCTTATGTAAATACATATTTTTTTCATTTGAGTGTAGAAGGGATCTCTTCTAGGTCCTGATGAGAAGCCAGGGGAGGGCTTCGAAACATGTCGACACAGGAGAGACTGCTCATTGAGGCATAGTATCTCCATTTCTTCCCCATTTTTAAGGATACCAGCTCAAAGGAACATTAAAAGTTATATTTTCCGCCGAGCCAGGTATCTTTTAACTCTTCACCAATCCACTCACTTCTGACCCTTCTACTCACACTCCTACACTACACATAGTTTTGTTTCCAAAATCAGTGCTCGGCGTAGTCAGTAGGTAGTATGGCACGCCCGTCCCGCAGGGACGGGAAGACCCCTATGATGAAGCATGCCACCAGGGGTCCATTGGTGGGTGAGGGGTATTTAAACAAAGCTGTGTGCTTTCCACCAATACAGGAGACACACGTAATCTGGAGGAACACTTTTTCATTTTCCCTTAAGGGTGGATCCCTTTGTTTTGTGATGCCCCAACGGCCATAGCCCGCAGCGTGCAAGGCCATCACATGCCAAGCCCTCCGATGTGCCCGGCGCCGCAGCAGTCGCTGCCGATCGTACATCGCGGATCCCCTATGCCTCCAGGTCAAAGACTGCTGCGTTTTTGTGATGGATTCCAGGGAAAGGATGCCGATTTGAAAGGATGGATGGGCCTGGCCAGCAGAGCCCCTCTATAAGGCGGCCAACATGCAGCACGGCGAAGCCACGCCCCCTTCATCCATAAGTTAAAACCATCCCTTGTTCTCTTTTATTCTTTTCTCATTCTGTATTTAACCCCACCCCTGCCACACTCCCATAGCCTCGGAGCCACTTTGTCACCATATAAAACTGCATGGATCAAAAAACAAACAACGCTCAACAATAGCAACACCTGGACTCCCATAGTCCCATCCCTGTATCACAATACTAGTGGAGCTGCCTAGACTGTCTGGCATCATACTGTGTACTCACCCTTTATTTTTGAAAAGGGCCAGGAGTGAGGATAGGTTTTCTTCCCCCTGAAAACCATCATGTCTCAGTTGTGAGAAATGTAGAGTCTGACAGCAGCCCAAGAGTTACTGGGGCCAGATGGGCTAGGGCAGCTAACTGGGCTCTGGAAGTGGGGCCCAGGCAGTATCCATCTGGGATATCAGCCTCTCAAAGTACTGCATCCCATAATGAGACAAAGTTCCAACCCAACTTTTTCCATTACGCTGGTAATAACATGCTGTATTTGTGTTAGCACCTCTTGACACTGAACCTTGCTTTGTAACTCCTCTTTCAGTACTGTAGGCAAGTTAAACGTATGTCTGAGAAATAAACCAGTTAGTTTTTGCACATGCTGGTCTCATGAAATATTTTTAAAGAGTTCCTTACCAAAATAATCCCCTACACTGTTACACATGCCTTCCCCTTAGTCTACTTGTTGTAAACTACCAACATTAAACTCAGCACGTATAAGGTATTTCAAGGAAATTCAAGATGATCTAACGATCTTGAAAAACATCCCTGTATCCATCCAGAAGGGCAGTCCCAACCCTGCTCCAATTCAGGAAAGATTTGAAGTTACGCATATTTAAAGAACACTAAATCATGATGTAGTAACAGTGCACAAGCTACCTATCTCTAAGATCATTTAAGTGTATATGTAATAATAAATGTATTGTGTAGAAAAAAATATACTTTATTTAGAATAATAAAACTACAGCGTAAAAGTGAGATAACAATTAAAATCTGAGTAAATAAATAATGACAGCAATCCAACTGATTAACCACGGCTAAATTAATAGTGCAAATAGTTAATGAACATGTGATCTCATCTGTAGCTTATTCCACCATAACTTGAGCCTTTAAGGAGGAATAAGTAAAGTCCAAAAATGTAGTCAATTTCCTGATAAACTGATTGTCCTTAGACGTGAACTAGTATTTGGAGGTTTGTACTATAGCTCTTGAATTCTCTGAGATAAATGCTGACTTTAAATATTTCTTTCTCAAATCCAGAAGTGCCAGGCAGATACAGTTGATATGCTCGATTGACTTATCCTTATAGCAGCATGTTCAATTTCGAGCATTGCCGGTTATACGTTCCCTCAAACTGGTACTTTGGTATATATAATAAGAAAAATCTTAAACATTTTCTTTTGCAGGCTGGCTCCAGAGGAGAGGCTAAATATTCTTGGTGAAGATCGAATCTGTAGAGGGTGTGTCCCTTAGCCACTAAATATAGCGGACGAAACATACAGGTGCTCTGAGTTCCCGTTTTATCCAGCTTAATCCTGCTGGTGCCAGAGGTCACTCACCACACCACTGACCCTGCCAAACTACAGCAATCTCACTTGGTGAGCCTGGGAACACTCTGTGATCGATCGCTGGGGAAACATCTCTGAGCCACAGGCGGGATTAAACGTTTTTGGGCCCCAGGATGGCTGGGAGGCCCCGCCGGATGGGGCCCTGCGAAGGGAGTGGCTCGCTGAATGCGCTTGACATGGCTTTCAAGGGGAGGCGGTCTGGGCCTTCCTCCAGCCAACAAAGTCTCCAGACAACTACATTATTACTGCACCCTAACTGGGTAGTT
Source organism: Calotriton arnoldi (assembly GCA_963921515.1). Classification (NCBI taxonomy): domain Eukaryota; kingdom Metazoa; phylum Chordata; class Amphibia; order Caudata; family Salamandridae; genus Calotriton; species Calotriton arnoldi. Next base: position 1,110,670 of record CAWUFW010005105.1, on the reverse strand, counting down.
TGGGGCCGCAATATCAGAAGGGGCCCTGCAGAGGGAACGGCCTGCCAGGACTGCCGAACAGCTCAACTCAGCCTCCAATAGGAGGCAGTCTGGGTCTTCCTCCAGCTTCCAGTGCCATGAGACTGTTCCATGACTGCCATATCCTAACTGGGGAGTCAAGGGCCGCGGGACCCCCGGGGTTAACCTATGACTAGCTAGCCTATCTTCACTGGAGTTCAGGGAACATTTATGGACAGGCACATTTGCGGTTGTCGAGGGGGGCACGGTCGATGACTAGCGGCCCTCTCGATTGCCTGGCTGGGTCCCGAGATGAGAGGTAAGCCTACCCTGGGAACAGTGGAAACTTGGGGGCTACCCCAACAGGAGGGGCCTCTGAGAAAACAAGGCCTGAAGGGAACCTTTGCGGCCCGAGGGGCTTTGCCGAGCAGTAGAGCTATGAAAACAATGGGCCAGGCACAAGGGGGCAACCGAGCTAGGATCTCGGACTCCATGAATGCCTATGGTGATTGTTAAATATACCCAAGGCCTACAGATGGGGTTCCAGGCTAAGACCTCTGCAAAAAGCATTTGCTGAACGCATAGTGTTTGGGCATGATTGAGCACTGTTCTGGTTGAGGATGCTGGTGCCCCCACATGACACAACTGCATGCAAAGCCTCAGGGGAACATTTAATTTCACCACAATCACACACCACTCCCTCCACTCCCATAAACATCCGTCAAAGGCCACCATGGATTCTACCTCCGGACCAATGGAGGACATGCCCCTCCAGACCGGGTCGGCTAACCCTCCAGATAAACTAGACAAAATCCTGAGAGCAATTGCAGATTCACTATATGCATTCAAGGCTAAATTCGATTTGCTGACCCATGTCCTGGCAATCCTCAGAGAAAATCAGCGCAAACTGTCTGAAAGAATAAATACAGACTCCAAAGCTATTGAAGAACTCACTCCCTGAATGACAGACCTCACCAACCAGTCAAAAGTACTGATGTAATGACTATGGACCGTTGAAAACAAATTGGTGGACATGGAAGGCCACTCCCATCAAAATAATATCCGCATTGTGGGCATGCCCGGAAGGAGCAGAGGGAAAGGATCCTACTGTGTTTTTAGAAACTTTTTGGAAATAATCTATTGCTCAGAATGCTCTCTCTCCCCACACTGTGATCGAACGAGCAACCCAAGTCACAGGGAAACAACTACCGCTAGGAGCACCGTCTAGAACAATGGTGGCATAGAATTCTGAAGACTGAGATATCATCCTTACAGCGGCCCAAGAGAAGGGTGTTACTAATCACAGCGATGCAAAAGTGATGTTTTTCCCAGACACACTCTGGTGTTCCAGAAGCAGAGTGTCTTTCAGTCAAGTCAAAAAGAAACTCTGAAACATGGGTTTTAGGTTTGTGCTGCTGGTCCCGGTGAAGCTACGAATATCAGATGGACGTTAATACACAGTTCCTTACACATCCTGAGGCAGCATGGGATTGGGCTGAAACCTTTGATCACAGAGCTGCTGACAGATCACCCTCTCCTTCCAAATCAACACCTAAGATAGGTCAGATCTCAGCCACGATTAGGAGACTGCACCACTACACTACGAGGCATTGTGGACCTACTCGCGATCAAAGTCGAAGGAAACAACGGGAGGCAGTGGCAGCGGCGACTTCCTTTCAGGAGCTTTCATCAACACCACACTTACTTTCTTCTGGCTCCAATGCCTCTATGGAGGACCAATTATCTGAAGAAATGGGCTCTGTGACTCTCACTCCTCCAACCTACATGGTGCAATCGATCAAAGGCGTAGTATAAATTGCAACTGATTCTCCCAATAACCAATGACACCATCCTATAATACACACAAAATGGGTTTCACAAGCCTCTGGATAACGCTGAGATACCTGTGGGATGGTCCAGGCCTCTCCCACTTGGGAAATCCCACTGGGCCCTAACTGACAGAAAGAATTGCAGTGAGCTATGGCAGGGACACAAAATGCATCCCATGGCTGAGCCCGACTCCTAGAATAACATTGATTCATCCGTGGGATAAAGTCTCCCTTTCTGCAGAGGTCACACCCTTCTACCTACTCCTAGTCATTAATGCTTGGCAAGCTATATTTTTTTTTTTACTATTTTCTCAATGGGAGGACTCTCTTTTTCTTTCTGTTTACTGGGCGTATACGTTGGGTTCTGTCCGATGGGGGCTAGATGCCCCGACACAATTGAATTGTATTAGATATCTATGCCAATTACACTCCTGGTCACATCTCACCCGTGGGGCCTCACAACCTTTGACACCCTGCTTTCCACCTTCAGTAGCCCCCATTGTAGTAAGTACTACACACATCATTTGCTGTGCACATGACTACATGAAATGTTAGGGGGCTGAACTCGATACATGAACGCTACACTGTTCATGCAGCATTACTACATTGGCATACCCACATTGCCTTTCTACAGGAAACGTACTTAATCAGTTCAGAGGTTGCTAAATTTCAAACCAAATTGTCAGCCTCTTCCCCTAAAATAGAAGGGGAGGTGTTTAAGGCGGTGACAAGAGGATTATGTATTAAAACAACAGTGGGCGTTCGAAATATTTTTTTGACAGAGTTAACAAAGGCAGAAGCAGTTCTCCTCACACTGGAAGGCGAGGTACTGACCTCACCTTATAAAGCAGAAGACGCACACACACAGCTAGGAAAACATATTTTGATGCAATGGAGACACTTAATTGTCACAACTAATCCATTTACCAGACATGAATACATAATGAGGGACAAAAACCCAGCCGACTGCTAGCGCAGATCGTCAACCCTCGACTCACAGGTTCTGTCCCCCTTTCAATAACATTATCGAAAGAAGAAGTCGCTAATCCACAATCAACCATTAATGATGCCTTCCATGAGTATTATAAAGCTCTCTACAGAACCCTATCCCCAACCCCAGAATCAGCTACAGCTAGATATGTTGCCCCAATACAGTTGCAACACATATCCCCAGAGGCAAGGCTTTTCTTGAATGCTCTACTATCCCAACAAGAGAGTACTTCTATACTGAGGGATTTACCCCAATTTAAATCTCCAGGAACTGAAAGTTTCCTGGCAGAATTTTATACTGTATTGCCCCAACCCCTGGCACCCAAGTTAGTAACATTTTCAGCTCTGGCTTCCGTCCCGCTTCCCTCGATGAAGCTATTATCACAACATTATTGAAGCTCTATCAAAATCCTTTCAACCTAGTATCCTATCATCTGATCTCCATATTGAACACAGACTATAAAATCCTATCCAAGCTTCTAGCATGTATGCTGCTACCAGATATCATACAGGAGGTTTAAGTTGGATTTATGCCTGGCGTATTACCTCCAACAATCTCCACCTAATCTGGTATATTAAGGAAAAATCGGCTGATTTATACCCACAGGCAGTAAGTATTGCACTGGATCTGGGAAAAGCATTTGATTCTCTGTGTTGAGAATATATGTATCAGATCCTACAATTATTTGGGATGGGTCCCTATTGGAGTAAATGGATGTGTCCTTGACACAACTCCCAACGGCCCGGGTAAAAACTGGAAAATGTATCTCAGCCTCCTGGCCGGTGTTTGAGGTACAAGGCAGGGCAGCTCCCTCTTGCACTTGCTATACGCCCTAACAATGAAGCTACTTGAGGCTCTGCTCAGTCTTCATGGCCTTTACTGGGTCATCCAGCTGCATGACATCACTCATGCCATCTCTTTATACGCTCATGATATCCTACTGTATGTAATAGAAGCCGAAAGTAAATTGTATATTTTCTCCCTACACCAGAGTACAGGGCTCCCTGTACAGGCATCCCTGAATCCTAGACTACAAACCAAAATGGCCACATTTAGGAATCTGGGTATAAATGTCTAGCACTCAGCCACTGACATAGAGGAAGGAAACGTGGGTAGAGCGTTTGGCGCCCTCAAGGCACAGTTTGCTTTCTTGTCATTGCAAATGGTGCAGCTACCCCGCCTACTGTATTACTTTGTCATCTTACCTACAGTAGTCCCTCGCTCCTTTTTCAAAATACTTGAAATGTCCCTCATTTCATTTATTTAGGGAATGGGAAGAAACTGAGCAGCCCTTGCTATATTGCTACATTGGAGAGTTCCTAGATTTTCATACACTTATGGCAGATTACCAACACCACCCCTGACAATTCCTCATGTACGAACAAATTAGGAAATCCATCCAGAAGCATTTTCACACTCGTCAATCAGTGCCACCCACCCAAGAAGTGTACCAAACTCTTTATACAGTTGGTTCAAGTTGGAGTAGGAGATTGGTTAAATGGATTAATCAGGCATTCATACAACATATGGATAGTGTCTTTGAGAACTACTTGGGAGGGAGATCTATTTCATGGTTCTGAATGGGTCAAAATATTAGAATACCCACACAAAGTCCTAGAGGGGCCTCTTTTAAATACATACAATTTAATATATTGAACCAGGCCCATCTCATGCCAGTCCATATCAATAAAACTTTACAGGGGTGGTAGCAGGATGCACAAGATGTAAGCTGCTAGATGCTGCTCTCCTGCATATGCTCTGGGCCTGTTCGACACTCCATTCCTACTGGATTGATGTATTTTCCATACTGAAAACAGTAACTAACAGGGAGCTGCCCAATTGCCCAGATGTAGTACGCTTATTACCCTGACCCAAATTAGAAAAACACAGTACCAGATTCCTGGACATGGCACTGCTATTAGTGAAAAGCAATATCACGCTTTACTGGAAAATCCCTACTCCCTACACTATGAGCGCTTGGACCAAGTCCGCAATCCCTTGAATTCAATCTGAAAGTGTGTTGCTGCACAGGAAAGCGGGATTACATAAAAACCTAATTGCTCAAGCATGAGCTACTCAAGTACAAAGCTTTAAATTAGTCGCTAAAGATGACTCTTTACCACCATGAGCCATCCCTGATGCTAACATATATCTTATTCACACCGCTTTAACCAAATACTGCAACTTCCATGACAAGTGCCACTGTGAGGGGAAACGGGGTACCTTGGCTAAACTAAGCGAATCCCCAGTGGAAGGAACTACTTTAACAGGGAGGCCACCATTATAGATGTAAGTCACGGACATAAGGTAAGATTGGGGGAGGTTTATTAAGGGTAATGATAACAATAAGTTTGTTTCTATTTCTCGATGAAAAAATAAAATTATACACATGAAATTTCTCTACTACACCATTGCCTAGACAACATAAAAGGTTGAATAATATGTTACATAACTGTTATACTGTGCAGCAATGTGTGATTATTTACTGTTTATACAAAGGTACAATAAAAAAACATATTAAGAAAAAAGATTTGTATCTGTAATGATGCAATTTTCAACATGTTTACAAGATTGTACTTCGTGGAGGTCCAGCTGTTGCTCCTGAGGTCCTTGCATTGGTGATGTGAACATTTTGCTAGGTCTGTTAATGGAAGAAGAATATTATTTTCAGCGATTTTATCCACAGCCATGATAGTAAGCCAGCTTTAGAACTGGTGGATTGCTTTAATTCTGCTAGTATGAATTGCCTTAAGGAATTATTCTCAGCAGCAAGGCATTCACAGACAAAATTTATGACAGATTCTGCATAATGAAACAATAGAGCAGTATGTGGAAGCTCTAGTCTCAGTCTCTATTGTGGAGTAGCGGAGGGAGATTGAAAGAGAGATCTTATTTCTTTCATGTAGATTTTATTCAGGGCATTCATTGTTTTATTTGCTGAACACAATAGGTGCATACATAAGACTTGGAACCAGTTTTATCTTAAGAATTTTCAATGATTCGATGAATGCTCATCCTCTCCAGATATTTGTAAATATTTTTATTGATTTCTTTTGTTTGCTATATGGCTAGACCATGTTAATTTATTATCTATTGTCAAGCCTATCATAGCTGGCGACTTGTTCAATTTCTGCATTGTCAATTTTCCACTTTAATTGTTTTCTGCATTTGCCAAACACATGATTTTGGTCTTCCACAAGTTCATTTTTAAATCATTTTCTAAATTGTACTTTTGAAGATGTAATAACTGAGTTTGAAGCCCAGCAGGAGTAAGAGAAAAGATGACAATATCATCTACATATGCCAGATAGGTAATAGATTTATGTCCGGATTTTAGAGGGAGATCATCTGTGTTATCTAGATATTGATTTATATCTGCTATACATAAAGAATGCAACTCTGTTTTAAAGCAGTTGAGGTTTTTATTTTTGGAGCAACTGATCTGTTGGTGAACTTCACTTTAAGCCAAGTTCTCTCATGTAGTGAAATCAAAAAATGTAGTAATTAGGTATCAAGTCCCCACTTTACTAATTTGGCCCATAATTGTATGCGATTCACCTTATTAAAAAGCTGCTGAATAATCTATGCATTATACATACATCATGATATGTTTTTCTATTTGCTTGTTCACCAGGCAAATTTATTGTTAAAAGTGGGTCATTTTGACCTGAATCCAGATTGATTAAAGGCAAGTAGATTCTGACTTTTGGCCCAGGTGTGTAGATTGTTTATTAGGAAATTCACAAACAGTTTCCCCGCTGTGTCCAGGAAGATGATGAGACAATAATTTTTAGGATTATTGGATTGATCAATTTTATAAAGCGGATTTAGCAGTGCACTTTTGGTGGAATAAGGAATTTGGTCGGTATCCAGAATATTTGGAAATAGAATTAAGAGCAATGAACTCCAAAGATTCGGATCAGATTTTATAACATCAATTGGGATCCTACTAGGGCCTGCAGATTTAGATAGTCAGGTATTTTTGATCAATTAGATTATTTATTTATTTGTAATTGGAGTTTCTATTGGCAGGCTCTTTCTGATCGTCGGTATTTAACCTAGCAATGATTAAATCTTGGTTATTTAGCCTTGAGAGTCTAGAGTGGAATTCTCCATACCGTTTGATTGTTTTTTCATTTTTTGTAACATCTCCCTTGATTTGATGATTGTATGTTGGCATGAGATGATTATTCCACTGTAACATGATTTGTTGCTTGTTATGGTCACTCTGTGATTGAGATAACTTTATAGCCCTTACACAACGGAAATTGGAACAATGAAGTAAAGTTTAGTCTATAATTCTCTTTTGATCACTGATGAATGTTTGATTGGGAGGATAGTCAGCAGGAAATCTGCCAATCAAAGTGCAAAAAGGTATCCTGCTGTACCACTGGTTGAGGGTATCCACTTGCTTGCCCTTTCTGGGATAGTTGGGGAAACTAAATTCCCAGAGCAGATCGGGAGATCCTCAGCTTTTATATCGTTCCTGTATGGAAGAAAAAGATTTTCATTAGGGTCTCCAGTGATAATGAAATGAAGTGTGGAGTATTGCTCCAGAATATCCTCAAGTTCTTCCAGTACTGAAGCAGCTTTAAATTATTTTTTAGTAAACTTGATGGAAAGCAAAATATTTAGTAACAACAGCCCTTATGAACTTGAAGCCACACATAAATTATCTCCCCTTGTTTATCCCAATGCTTATACACTAAAGCCTTCCAACTGTTTCAAGCAGTGCTTAATCTTATGTCTGCTGTGCTCATATCCTATGCTTCCCTTTTTTTCACAAGCATGGCTGGTCTTGTTTCTTTGGTCGTCCTCGGTTGTGAGCTTACCGCCTGCTTGCTCGGTTTAGTGAGGATGGTTGCTGGGTTCCTCATGGCTCCCTTTAAAGGGGAGTCTGTGGATCTGTTTCCTTCATGCAATCTGATGGTGATGTCTGGGCTTCTATTCCGTTGCGTCTGCTCCTTTCCAACTCTGACAGACCATCTGGTGATTTATGAAGGTGCCCTGCGGAGTGAAGTGGCTGCTGCAGTGCTATAGTGACCCTCTTGATTCCTTGCTGTGTGAGTAGGGCTGCAGCTGGGATTTCACTTCTGGGTCTGCATTGGTGTGTCTGCACGTGCAGACTGGATTCATGTTTCTATGCTTGAGGCTTGCATGTTGTCCTCCAAGTTTACTCAGCCTTCTGTTTGTCTCTGGTTGTTCATCAATCAATCAATCAAGCATTTGTATAGCGCGCTACTCACCCGGAGGGTCTCAAGGCGCTTGGGGGGGGGGTCCGCTACTGTTCGAACAGCCAGGTCTTGAGTTGCTTCCTGAATGAGCTCTGTACATCTGTGGTGCTTTGTGTGATGTTGTGTTGCTAGTGGCCTTGTGGTTATAGTCTCTGCCTCTCGGCCTTAGTTTTGTGGTTCCCTTTTCCTTGGAGCCATTATTTGCTTGATGTGGCCCCAATCTTGTGCCATTACTATACTGCTGTGGCTCAGGCTGCTGATTTGGGTTTATACTTTGGTAGGTGCTCACAGTTCTTTGCTGTTTAGGCTTTTCTTGTGTTATCACTTGTGTGGTGTCAGGCTGTTTAGGTTCCTGCTCTGCTCTAAAAATGGTTAGAATGAGTTTGGTTGGCACTCATGTATTCAGGCACACTTGATGTGATCGCTTCTGTTTCTTGTTTGAGTGGGTTACCTAGTGGTCTCTGGTTGTTCTTCTTGGTCTGGTGGTTAGGTGTTCTTACCATTATCATTTTTTTTGTCTCCCAACAAATCCATGCTGTTCTTCTTTAGAGGATGTTTGTGTGTCGTGCTACATTAGGCTCTTTGTGACCTGGTGGGCTGTTTTGACCCTGTCGTTCTTGGTGGGATTGGGTCTGTGGATCATTTTCTGATATTTTCTGCATCCTGACTTTGCCCAGACCTGAAATTATTGTTTTTCTTTCATTGTTGCACTGCCTGCTCTGTGATTTATTATTTGGTAATCATCTTCTCAGCCTGTATTTTGAGGTTTTCATTCCTCCTTCTGCTCGCCATTGGGCTACTGTGCAGTCTTGGGTTCTGTGTTTGCCCCCTATAGGGGACGGTCTGTCCTTGTTCAGCTTTCATTCTTGCTTCTATGGGATATTCAGGGCTGTTGAGAATCTTAGATGGGTATTGATTTGACTATTCCTTGTTCCCACCTTGCTTCTTGTTTTTCTTCTTTGTAAGACTGCGCCCCTATGTTCCCTTTGTGATCCTTGGCATTTGGTGGGTTGATGGGTTCCTTGTTAAGTTGTCAAGCTTTTCCCTTGAGTGTTATTGGCAGCCATTTTGGTAGGTGGGTACCTGCTTTCATGGGCACTCCCTTGCTCTAGAGTCTTGCAAATGCTCCTTTGTACCTTTGACCTTCTCTGCTTTTTCTCTGTTGTCTGCCATAGTTACCATTTTAGTTATGTTTGCGTCTGATTGTTGGTTAAGGGATTTTGGCACCTGGTGGTCTCTTTAATGCTCTAAGTTGATGCTGTTTTTTCACCACCTTATCCAGGGGTTTGTTCTTAGGTGTCTTTTTGTTTTCATGGGTTGTAGAAGCTACTTCCCACTCTTTCTTCTCAGTATCGACAGCTGCTGAGGAGTTGGGTTTCAGAGTTGCCAGAGAGGCTCCTTTGGTCTCATTTTGTTCATTTGGCTTCAGTTTGTCTTTCTACAGTTCTCCATCCACCATGAGTATGATATTGTTCTACCTGAGGTATGGCTGTCTTCTGGGTTAAGAGACTCAAATATATTGCCATCTAAATTAAGAGCATCTCTGCAAACTAGTGTCAGGAATTAGATGACTTATTTGTGGAAAAGCTCCTTGTGATCAAAAGTAACATAAAATACAACCTAATTTGCTGATGTATTCATCCTCCCTAGCTAGGAAATGTGGGGACTATTTGGCCCCATTTATGGTGGAAATGGTCAATAACACTCAATGAAAACTAACCATTTCTAAAACTCTGAAAGACTCTTTGATTACACCATTAGCAACAAAAGATATGCTAAATGCTGCTCAACATTTTAGTTGTGCGCCTATCTCTTATGTATCATTCATAATAAAATATTAAAGTAGTTCTACAAGGTTTCCTTTCCCAACCAAGGGTAACACAAGTCGGTACACTGACAAAATATCGACACTCAAAATATCCCCATACAAAAATATTGTGACCAAAATATTGATGTAAAAAATATTGACATCCTATACTTATAATGGTAAGTACAAAAATATTTTTAAAAAATCGATGTCATTAATATAGTTGTATAAAATATTGATTTTTAAATATATATATAAAATAAAATATTAAATATATTAAATAGTCAAATTAATTTAAAAAATATATATATTTAATATATATCTTAACAAATATAACAAATAAACTTAACTAAAAAATTACAATATATTTACATATACCTACTTACAAAAAAAGTTATTAAACTAATAATTTTAATTTATATTGTAATTTTAAAATATAAAAACAAATTAATATATATATACCATTACCATAAAATCTTTTTAAAAAACTGTTATAATTAAATAAAAATGTAAACAACTTCAAATTATTTAAATGTAGCAAAAATTATTTACACATTAAAAATATTAATAATTAAAAATATAATTTTAAATAAACAAAAACATAATAATATAAATTATAACAGCATAAAATAAATTACAAAATATAAAATGTAATGCATATTCTGTTCCCACTTCAATTTATATCAAACTACACAAACTATTAAAATGAATATATAAAAAATGTACTACTCCCATGTCGCACAACGCAAAAATAATAAAACTAGTTACAATTTACACATCTCCCTCCAATAAATGCAACAGTAGTAAAAGCGTTGTATTGCGAATAAGTAATATTTACTGTACCCATTTCAGCCAGTACAACAGTAGCAAAACTGTTGGTGTACGAAGGGATACATTTACTATTTCCACTACAATCACTACAACAGTAGGGAAAGTGTTACATTGCGGAAGGGTAAAATTTACTATTCCCACCCCAATGAGTGTACAGTAGGCAAAGGGTTGGATAGTGGAGGGGTAAAATGTACTATTCCCACTCCAGTCAGTACAACAGTAGGGAATGTGTTGGATTGCTGAGGACTATTCCCTCTCCAATAAGTGCAACATGAGGGAAAGTGTTGGATGGCAGAGGGGTAAAATGTACTATTCCCACTCCAGGCAAGTGAACAGTAGGGAAAGTGTTGGATTGCAGAGGGGTAAAATTTACTATTCCCACCCCAATGAGTGCCCCAGTAGGGAAAGTGTTGGCGAGCGGAGGGGTAAAATTTACTATTCCCACTCCAGGCAGTACAATAGTAGGGAAAGTGTTGTATTGCAGAGGGGTAAAATTTACTATTCCCACTCCAATAAGTGCAACAATAGGGAAAGTTTTGGATAGCATGGGGTTAAAATTTACTATTCCCTCTTCAGCCAGTACAACAGCAGGGAAAGTGTTGGATTGTGGAGGGGTAAAATCTACTATTCCCACTCCAGTCTGTTCTACATTAAAAACAAACAAAATATCTTCAACAAAATAAAATGATTATTAAAACAAAGGGGCTGATTACGAGGTCAGGCTGAGTTTCCTCCACCTGACACCGTCTCGGTTATGGGACTGACTGACACCCGGTCGGCGGTCCCGACCAACTAATTAGGATGCGACCGAACACTGTTTGGTCGCATTCCTATACTTTACAATGGGAGCATGTATTCCGGCTGTAAACCGGCCGGAATGCATGCTCCCATTGTAAAATAGGAGGTGCAGTTCATCCCTGCCCCCCGTGGCAGGCACCTTGAGGCCGTGCACCCCAGGGGTCGAGTTCCGACAGCCTTTCTGTGTCAAAAAGGCACAGAAAGGCTGCTGAAACCCGACATTGTAATCCCAAGGGCGGAAAGAGCCGCCCTTGTGATTGCTAGCCACATTCCGATGGCGAACGGGCTCTCCGAGCCCAACGGAAGCCAGTCAGAATGACTGTTCGGATTCCTTTCCGACCGCCTTCATCGTAATGAGGTGGTCAGAAAGGAATCCGACCTCATATTAGGATGTGATCGGAAAGGCTCCGAACAATGGTCGGAGCCTTTTGCGACTACATCGTAATCAGCCCCAAAGTTAATAAAAATATATATAAATATGTTGAAAAATAAAATAAAAATATATTTAATATAAAAAAAATTAAAAATTAAAACCTATCACAATCATAAATACATATCACAAATACTATTATAAACAAAATACAAAGATAATTTCCATACAAATAAATATTTTTCTTAGAAACTATTCATTAACAATAATTATTACATACATTAAGTTTAGTTACTTCCCACCCTATAACACCACAAAACTCACAACCTGCACCTAAAAATGTCTTAAAACCATTATTATAAATATTCATCAACAAACTAATTTTCATTAATTAAGTATTAATTATTAATTAATTATAATTAATATACTTCCCACAATAAATCCCCACAAAGAACACAACACACTCATAACATGTAATAAAAAATTATTTTTCAGAATTAACAATTATTAAATGAATAATTGATATTAATTTAAAAAAATATTTTTAATTGCTTAAAATTCATTTACTTCCCACCCCGTACCTCTACAAAACCCACAACCCACATCTTCGAAAATATAAATAAAATGATGCACAAGTAAACATAATTAATTATCAATTAAACAAATATTATTAATTAGAAACCAAATTATAATCATTAAACTTAATTAACTTCCCACCCTTTACCCCTATAATCCCCACAGCCTGCACCTAAAATTAAACTACAAAATAATGAATTACTTAATTAAAATTAATTTTCAAATAAATAACTAATAGTATTTAACAACTTATTATGAAGTAATAAAAAATAATTTACTCCTCACCCTTAACCCCTATAAACCCAATTAACATAATTAATGATCAAATAATGAATTAATATTAATTAACAGCTTATTATTAATTAAAAATAAATTACTTCCCACCCTTTACCCCTATAACCCCACAACCCGCACCTAAAACAATTACACAATTAACATAATTTTAATATTAATTATCAACTAATTATTAATTAAAAATATATTATTTGCCACCCTTTACCCCTATAACCCCACAACCCGTACCTAAAACAATTACACAATTAACATAATTAATTATCAATTAATTAATTCATATTAATTAACAACTAATTAAGTAAAAATATATTACTTCCCACCCTTTACCCCTATAAACACCACAACCCACACATACAATTTACCCCAAAAATTAAAAGCACAATTAAATATCAATTAAATAAATATTATTAAATAAAAAAGAATCATTAATTTATTATAATTAATTTACTTCCCACCATATTCCCCTATAAACCCACAACCCGCTACTGAACTAAAAAACACAACATTTATTTCAAATGTAATAACTACTACAAATTTAACACATATATTAAAAAACATAAACAACACTTCTACAAAAAAATTACATCACATACATTCAAAATAAATACTAAAATACATAACCCTAATTAAAATATGATGTTTTAAACAACTATATTTTTGCAAACGATATTAAAGACTTCTATAGTTTAAAAATCGATATTACCTACAAATCAATATTCTTGACATCGATAGTTCCATGTGACGATATTCTAAACCGGATATTCTTGTCTGTCGATATTTGCAACTCAATATTTTGTCTAAACACCAAACAAGTAACCCCGCAGAACCCCTCCCAATACAAAGGGGCCAATTACGATGTCATGCGGGAACTTTACGCCCGACACCGTTTTGGAAATCGGGATCGACATACTTGCGCTCCGCGGCTCCGCCCGACGATTACTATGCAACCAAACACTGTTCGGTCCGATTCCCATTGACTCCTATGGGAGCCCGTATTCCGCCTTACAACACAGGCTCCTATGGGAAAATGAGGTGTGTGTAAGACCCTGCACCCTGTCGCGGGCACACCACGGTTTTGCAGGGGGTTCCCTTGGCTACCCCCTCGGCTCTCAACCGGAGGCCTCAGGCTGAAGGGGGTCCTGCTAGGGGCCCCCAAAGTCACTTTCCGACAGCCTTTTCGTGTCAGACAGGCCGACTCGGAAAGGCTATTGGAAAACGACATTGTAATTAGGCGGAAATGCAGGCCGTAGAGCTGTACGATGCGGGTCCGACTGACACAAATTCTCCGAGAGCCAGTCGGAACCAATTCGGAAAGACCGTGTGGTTTACTATCCGACCGCGAACATCGTAATCGGATGGGCGGATTGTAAACTGACCAAGTCGGTCGGAAGGGTTCGACATGATCTAGAGGAATCCGACTGTTGGGAGGAGGCTTTCTGCCCAACATCATAATCGGCCCCATAGTTGTAGTAGAGGTTTTGCTTTGGGTTACCAACAATCCCTGCAACGGCATCAGTGGCACTGTGGTAACAAAAACAAACCTATTTTGTTATTCATAATATCACTCAGACATTGCACTAAGAAGAATAGATACTTTTAACTTAAAGCATTTATTGCCTGTTTCTTAACCCATCTAAAATAACTTCACAGGATATCATAAAAACAGCAAGAAGGCACGTTGTGAACAATGAGACTAAAATGAACATTTTTAAAATGGTTAAAATGTCATCTAAAACCCTAAAACCTACTTCTATGTGCTACACTAGGAGAGCAAGAAGAGTAGAAAAGCTTGCAGTCTACAGTTTCTTAGGGAGAAACAACACACTGCATACCTTGTTGACAGATAGAGCTGTCTTTATCAGCGGAGGCAGGAAGGCAGTGTTCCCTGTGAAGGACAAATGTGCTGCAGTAGTGGCCTTCCTCCAGGACTCAACTATATCAGCATCAGGAGAGATATAGCATCTTTGGAGTGCACTGACAGTAGGTGAGACCGTCTCTGGCAGAATCTCGTGCAATAACCTGGGTGAAGTACCTTTCCTCTCAAGTGGTCGAGTGTCAATCTTTATATACTAAGGGGCATATTCACTAAAAGGTTGCGCAGCAAGCCACCTTTCTGCACTCCGCTATGTGACCGGGAAAGGCCAGGAATGCTTATGTACTGCTTATGACCTCACATATTACATCACTCAAGAAATGTTCCATGACATCATTTATGACATCAATGATGACATCTCAAATGACATAATTGATGAGAACACTGATGACATCACTGAGGACATCATCCAAGCCTCTTTTGTACACCTTACTCAATAGACAAGTATGGCATTAGAGGTCTGAAAGTAAGTACAAAATAGTCCCTTAGGGTAAGCAAGTTTGTGTTGTGTATACCATACACTTTAAAACAAAAACAGATTTTCTTTATCACACCTAACTATAATGTTACCTTAACCTTTGTTTTTTTCATTGAATTTCTAGGTTTTTTTTCACATAAAGTAATATTTTATTATACGTAAAGCCAACCATCCGCTATGCATTGCCTTCAGCCGTGCATGGCAGGGGTTTGGAGGCAGGGCCTGGCCTCCAGACAGGCCCTGTGGCCAACACCTCCACAGACAGCCAACCCCACGCTGTGCACACCTTTTGGCCGTGTGCAGCAGGGGGTTGGCTAAAGGGATTGGCCTCCCATCAGGCCCTGTAGCCAAACCCTCAGCAGGCTGCCAACCTCACGGAGCACACAGCCTTTGACTGCGCAGCATAGGGTTGGCTTTTGGGTCCCGGGGACCCCATCCCCAAGGCCAAATCATATATATTAAGGGGAGAGGGCATGCAGCCCTCCTCCCTGAGCCTTAATTGGCCCCAGGGACCCCATCCCAGGGGGCCAGTTCCAATAAAAAGGGGAGGAGGCCACCGGCCCCATTCCACAATCCTTAAAAGGCACTGGGACCCCATCACCCGGGACAAAATACATTTAAACAGGGGAAGGGGTGTACAGCCACCGTCCGAGCCTTCCTGGGCCTTGAGGACCCCATCTCCCATGGCCAAAATCTAACGGGAGGTGGATGTGCAGCTCCCCGATCCTTAATAGGTGCCGTAGACCTAATCCCCTGGGGTGAAATGCACTGAAAAAGGGGAAAGGGGCCATGAGGACCCCATCTCTGAGGCTCATTAGGCCCTGGGGACCGCATCCCGCAAGGCCATATCTAATTTAAAAGGGGAGCGTGACCCTATCCCCTGGGGCCATAGGTGGGTCCCCACCTGTAGCACCAACATACTATATGTTGGGGGCCTCGGTCCCCGCTGCCCCAGCTAGCTAGCCAGAGCTCAAACAACACCAAAGCTATTAGCGAAATATATATATATATATATATATATATATATATATATATATATATATATAATTGAGTCGGTCAGGTCCGCCGACCGGGTGTCAGTCGTTCCCAGGGCGGCCGAGTCGGTGTCAGGCGGAAGCAAATTAAGCCACATAGTATTTCTCAAGCCCAGTGTACACCATAGATTCTTGGTGCCAAGGGAATAAGGAGTCACTGAAGAAAGTCTCATGTCCAAAACTAGAACAAAAGTAGAATAAAAGCAGATTTAAAAAGCCAAACTTTCAATTGCTCTCTGAAAGATACTAGAGAATTTTGAGAAGGTAATTTTTCAGGAAGAAGATTTCACTCTTTTTAACAGGTGAGAAGAAAAAAATCTCTCTCTACAAAGGTGGTGGACTGCACTTAAGGAATGTCAAGCAGATATTTGCCCTTAGCGTGTAAAGCTTGAAAGGGAGAATAAATGCAGCTTTTATCCACAAGGAAAGAAGGAGCCTGAACATGTACAGTACAATTTACCATGTAGAAGGACATGAAACAGATTCTTTGTTTATCTGGCAGATTGTGAAGCAGAAAGAGGACTTGGGTCATTTGTTCCTTGAGAGAACATTTAAGTATTAAATGAGATGTGGGATTCTGAATCCATTGAAGTCTACCGAGTAATTTTTTAGGGAGAGTTAAATAGCAGGCATTACAGTAATCGGGTCAAAATAGGAGGAGAGTGGTTTCAACTTGCTAATGAAACGTTGTCAGAATGCAAGGGAGAATCTTCTTTAATAGTTTATGATGTAAGAAACACGAGTATGATAAATTTGCGATTTAAGGTTCTAGCAGCTAGGTAATGTGCAGATGAATTCCAAGATTTTTAACTGCATTTACTGGGGAGGGTGGAATGATAATGATGGAAGACCAAAATTCTGGACTCCATATTTCAATACAATTTCTGGTCACTAAAATTTCCATTTTTAGAAGGATTTAACTTTTAAAAATGTGTAGGAACACAAGGACAAATGAAACTCAAACCGTTATGCATATTGGTATCAGGAGTGAGGGGATTGCCAATTCTAGAGGTTAGAAGCAGCATTTGCAAAATGTAAGTGTTTCTAAACTCTGTGGCAAGAGAAGCTGTAAATTCTGGGCATAACGATCTCACTGTACTACACTAAGGAGTGTGCACTGGTAACAAGTAAATTTCAGTGCACTGAATTTAAGGTTTTGACATTTGTTTACCCAAATATGATTGTATCGACTCCATTCTACCTTAATGGAGGCTTCCTTTCTATGATCGTGGAAAGCACTGACTATTATCAGTCAGCTAAGTAGGATTGTAAAATGAGTAAGTAATCCGACTGCAAATTCACCAATAGTCCTGTAGGATAAGGTAATGATCAAGAGAAACCTGCTTCCACAGCTTCAACATTTCAGTAGAAAGGTATTTATCGTCTTGTCAAACACTGGTAGACGTCTAAGGGGAAACCACCTATATCATATGATAGGTGCAGTATATGGGTATTGAGAGTGGAATCTGATTCTGAAAGCCCCAAGATTCTCATGAAACTCCAGTAGTACCACACGACCCTCCCATGTTCAGGTGAGCCAGAACACATCCAGCAGAGACATTATGAGGAAATCCAAAAGAAGCCGAAGTCAAGCAGACAGTGTCAGAGAGGGAATCATCACTGGCTGCTGTCTTAGAACCGGAAGCACAGTAGAACCTACTGAGAATGAAACAAACCCCAAGTGGGAGAAAACAAAGGCGTGGAAAGCAAACCTTGGGATAATAGTGGGTCCGGGGTCCTGGGGATGGTGTGCTTCTTTTTTGTTCCATTTTGCTAGCCCATATGATATGTGGTTTTCCTCTGTTGTTTATGCCTCATTCATGGCTTCATGTGAGGTGAGGTGCATGTGAAGGCCAGATTATGTTTGCTGCATTCTAATATTTTAAGCACTTGGAGAAGAGGTAATTACCTAATCTTAATTAAATTAAGCCCTAGTCTTCCTTATCCAGTCCTTCTCCCTCCAAACATCCCAGCTTGTTTGCTTGGTTGTTGCAGGAAGGGCTGTGAGCTGTCAGTGGATTTATGGTCTATGTAGGAGATAAAAGACTTTGACTTCATAGCATGTAGAATGGATGATTTTTTCTGACGATAAAGTTTAAAAAGTTGGCCTTTATGAAGATGAAATGCTCCATTGTGTAAGGATTGAGAAGAGGGAGACTAGGAGTTGGAGTAGCGAGTCCAGCACTTTTATTCCATGACCTTGGATGGGGCTAAGAGATATTTTCTTAATGGGTAATTTTTTTTTCTTTTTCATAACTAAAAATATTTTTTTTTGCCAAGCCACCTAATAATTTACACATTTTAATACACAGATTGTCTGTTATCCAAACACCAACATACGGTGCTTAATAGTGGAGCTAATTTGAAAACATACTGACTAGTCTTTGTTGGGTTGAGCAGAGGCATTTGCAAAATCATGGAGTTCAACGTCTAAGAAATCAATATGTGAAGGGTGATGTCATGTACTTAAGAGTGTTCATTGGACTAGGATTACAAGCAGCGCTGGTACATTTTTAAATACTGCCCTACATTATGCCAATCGGGCAATGCATGAGCATCCCCACAACAAATATGTTTAAAATATATTGGATATTTAAGCCCGTTTTCCCAAAAATGGTTACTAAAATTTTATAGGTTTTTCAAGTAGTTCTGAAGAAAAGGGCATACATTATTTCAGGAAATTAGAGTCTAGCAAAGTACCCATGAGCATTATATCCATATAAGAGGAAATCAGCTTTGTATCCATAAGAACATGATGTCGTATTCCCTCATGGCTGATTTCAGAGCTCTGTTAGAGTGAAAACAGCCACCTATCCTTCAATTTACCATTGATTTTTCCCCAGCACCCTGAAAGGTCATTTCTCCCTGGTGTAGAATGCAAACAGCCACCCAGTACTTATTTTTAACTTCTCAATCCAACCAACATTACTATATAGTCGGGGCTACCGACACTTTTGCGCCGCTGGAACGTCACTTTTTTGATCTACCGGTGCCACAATGTGCCACTGGCATATTTATAGGGCCACGTAAAGCCACATTACGTGGCTTTTCATAGCCTTA
Organism: Calotriton arnoldi; assembly: GCA_963921515.1. Taxonomy (NCBI): domain Eukaryota; kingdom Metazoa; phylum Chordata; class Amphibia; order Caudata; family Salamandridae; genus Calotriton; species Calotriton arnoldi. The sequence goes on along the minus strand of CAWUFW010005105.1, from coordinate 1,091,498 downwards.
TAAATATGAGCCCCTTTCACAATGAAAACTGCATGATTCCCAGCAACATCCATGGCTTTTTGACACTGCCCCAGATTTACGAGAAATCGTAAGTCTGGGACAGCGCCAAAAACTTACGCCTCCCCATGGGAGGTGTAAGGTAGGCACAACAAGGCGAAATATCTTTTTCTCCTCTTTTTTCCTCTTTCTATGTGAGCTGCATTCTGCAGCACACATAGAAAGAGGAAAAAGCCTCATGTGATTGTTTTTGTGCAGGAAGGTTTCCCTTCCTGCGCAAAAATAATCATTCCTGCAATGCAGGCACCCTTGCAACATGGTGCAAAGGTGCCTGCGTTGGCGCACGGCAGCCCATTGTGTCCTGGCACAGGGGAACAGGAGAGGAATGCGCCGTATCTAACAGATACAGTGCATTCCTGCCCTTTTCGTTTGCCGTAGGGCAGCGCAACAGCAAGGCCTGCTGTGCTGCCGTACGGCAAAAACCCCATAAATGAGGGCCCCAGTATTTATTTTAGACCACTGATTAGGATCGCTAGCACTTTTGTCCTAAGATCATTGGCAACCATTTATTTTGGAAATGTGCAGTGCATTCTGCTTTATGTATAAGTGAGTTGCCTCCAAGTTTCACGCAAGGTGAGAGAGAGGAAAAGATCCATAAACAATGTAAATTACATTGTGTAACTCCATAATTCAAGTACCCCACTCTGACAATCACTTTTCACCATAGATAATTTTTTTATGAGGATCCACTCAGTCTGTGATCCATGTATTTATTTATGCTGATGGGGTGGCTCATTTACAACATTCCCAATGTATTTTTTATGAATGTAGATAATGTGTTTCAGAGGCTTAATATCAACTGTTACAGGTTTAAAGGATCGTGTCTGCACCACTTCCCAAACTTTTCAATCAAACCTACTTATTTCATTTTGTTTCTACCAGATAGGGAATCAATGGAGCCATTCTATACAACGACAACATTTGTGTTCTTTAGCAGGGTTACAAACTCCCTTAGAAGTTTAAATTAATCTGCCACTCATTGGGTGGCTGATTACATTTAGCATGCACGACTATAATAACAAACACCACTGCCTTGTTCTGGTTGCAAATAAAGTCATTTATCAGAACTAAAAAATAACTAAACGGCTCTTCACTTATATTATATATATGGCTTCACCAGGAATTACCTTGTTGAATACAAAAACATAATGCAGTATGTCTCTTTTCTTAGGAAAAGCAGCAGTAATTCATGCACAAAGTTTTGTTTGCACAAGCCATTTTCTAACTGTGCAATACAATTGCCGTATATATTCTGACACACCTAGACACAGCTAAACACAAGCTTTAAAAGTGGACATTGCTGCCTTGTTGCTGGGAGTTGATTCTTTAATCAGTCTCCCATTACACTTGTTAGCCAGCTAGGAACATAAAACATGGCGTCCACGTAGTCAGTGGTTTTCTTTTATTTCATTTTGTCCAGAGCATTGGATGCCAGACACAACACAAGTATGTTAATTGAAAAGCTTTCTTCATACTTCTGTAAAAATAATCTAAATGTTGAAGACATTTGACATTTCACCCTCGTAAAAAGTTTTCCTTTTTCTGCGCAGTCTATCCTGGGTTTTTTGTGTGCATTTGTTGACCATATTTTTTGCTGGTATTATGACTCTGTGAACTGTGACACTGCCTTTCAGTGCCACAGTGTGTGACTCTTTCTCTTAACTGGAAATGTAAATTCGTGCACCCAATGAGTGCAATATGTCTCCAATAAGGCCATGGTAAATGTCGCAGAAGCTGCATATCATATGTGGGCTGAATTGTGTATTTACATCACCCACATATATGCCCAAAGTGTTTGGGTCAACAGTACATTATTGTGTTGTTGTTGAGCTACAGTGTTACGCCACTGTAGTGAAGCACAGCAAGGAAGTTGCTTTGCCATGTAAGTACACCTACTTTTATATATTAGCAAAGTTACCCATAAATGTGCCTGTTAAACCCACAGAGCTGGGTGCCTAATATATAAATGTCTGACATGTTAGACAATGGGGAAAAGTATGTTCCCACGGTGCGTCATGTATCAAAAGCTGCCAGTCACTGTTTGGGTAAAGCTATATTTTCCATGAGTAGGCCTAGTTTTGAATAAGTGCCTACCTTCTGTAACTTTGTTTAGAAAAGTTTTGTGCAAAATTATTTTTCACTTGTTTATTAAAAATGTAATTCAGTGGTTAATATAGTTCTTTGCTAAATGGAAAAGCAGCTAATAAAACCATCACTTTGTGCTGCCTGAAAGCAAACTGGTTTAAAATCAATTTGCTTAGTGCCCACCCCAGAGAATGGAATACACGTCCCAGACTGGCTCTTAATGACTGACATCCTGCAAGACAGTGGGCTCAACAGTGACCATGTAGCAGAGATTAGTCACCTGGAAGGTGGTCAGAAATTAATGGCAACCTTAACAGCTATTCCTTTTTTTTAAATAGAGATCCCAAATAGGGGGTCACCGGAACTGTAACCAAACATGTTTAGAGCCACCCTAGACTTTCTATATGTGCTCTTGTCAGGAAGCAGGTATCAGGGTTTTGCTCACTGGTTTGTGTGGCCAGTCCACTTGTAGGTGGTACTTCATGTCTTCTCATGATAGTTGGCTGTCAGTGAAGGCTATTGGTTATCGTGGAGGGCTGGTACTGTCTGGCCTGATGCTGCACACATGCGGAAGATAAACATGTGGCAGCATCCTGATAGTGAGCTATGATACCCAGAAGGCCACCAACACTTGCGTATTTCTAGAAAGATGGTGGCAATCTTGGATTATTGAGTTTAACTTCCTTACATGGATTTTATGCTTCTTCTAGGATTGTTCGTATGGAGTATTGAGAAGTATCCTTAAGTTGTTGATGAAAATTAACTTTGCACTGTTCTCTTGAACATTAATATGACCTGCGCAGTCTGGATTTATATTCTCCTAAATTACCCTGTGAAGAAACAAGGAAGATTGTTAAAGTGAATCAATGCATATACGTTTACAAAGTCATGTATAAGATATTAGAGTTTTAGTAAACATATACCATTGTTAAAAATAGATAACAGCAGGATATTAACAGAATTGGTTACCTTTCTACATTTACAGGAGTCATGTAGAAAATATATTTCATCTTTTTCGAGGTAGTGTGGTGTGATGACGCTTGAAATAGTTATCCAAAGCATAGGGAGCAATTCTAGTGTACATGTATATTTGAGATACTTATTCTTTGTGGGCCTGATTCACAAAGGGCCTCTGCACTAATGGAGGAGGCCCCACAGTCGTGGCACGGGCCCCGCAGTTGTGGTGGTATCTCCATACTGCAATTACCCATTGCGCAAGTCCTGCCACGACTGCGGGGCATCTGTGACAAGTGCGGAGGCTCTTTGTGAATCGCCCCCGTAGTGTTTAGTTTTCAGAAATTAGCTGCTCCATATCAAAGTGTTTAGTTTTCAGAAATTAGCTGCTCCATATCGAAGTACAAAGTGTTGATTACACGAGATAGTGGTCAGTAATATCAATTCACAACTTAAGTTAGGTTTCATAGTCTTAACAACAAGACACTTAAGATATCTCCTATGCTTTGTAAGGATTTACTGCATTACATGAACCTCATACACCAGCCGAGTGAAGGGGCAGAATTGGTGGAGCTCTGTGTCTCTGTTTTCCCTCTTTTCCTATTCAATTTTCCCCGCTTCTATAATTTGTCCTCATATATTCATACATGTGATCATTGGTGGGAGTGTTGAGAGATGGAAAGAGACATTGCTCCTGTTGATTCCTGCACACAAGATTAGTACATTCTAACAGCACGAAGCATGAAGAGAAAGGGAGGACAAGGGTCCTATAAATGGTGGAAGGCTACAGCCATTTTAGATATGGGTGTCTGGATACATTTGCAGTAAACTAAAAAGGAAGTGTTGAAAAAGGGGATTTCATTTGAATGGATAGTTGCCGCTATTGAGTGTAGAATTCTCCAATCACTTGCAAGTTCAGAGGATAAGAAATGCACCTAACCGCCACCTTCTCAGAACAATCATGGGTCTGCTAAGAAACATCAAGAAGGAAGAAGACTCTACCTGGCTAATAGAGCAAAGAAAATCCAAAGATGTCTGACTTCTGCTGGCACCAACGGACTGAAGCTACTCTCCAGGGGTCAGGTGGCTGGCCTTCTTTTGGACTGACCTTGAGAGAGCCCTGACTAGTAAGCGATCTGGTGCTCAGAAATCGTGTGTGTGAATATGAAGACTATGGCAGAGACCAAGCACTTTTCCAGCAAAAGCAATGTTGTGGGACTTTCATTTTCTCAACCACCAGAGAACTGGGACAAAATGTTGAGAGTTCCCCATGGTGGGCAGGATATTCTTGTTCATCCCGCTCAAACTTGTTGCGACAAAGCAAAAGGCTTCATCAGGACCTCACTGTGTCTGATCTCATTGAGTCCTGCCTGGCCACAGTATCCTGCCTTGCCCTGCAGGAGGATTTCAAGAAGCAAACAAGTGACTAGGTTTGAAGGTAAAACCTGGGACTGGACAGGGGCAGTAAATCTATTATGGTGGCAAAGTGACCCTGGCAGCTGCACATCTGCTTTGTTCCGTTTGCACCTTTTAGTGCCAAACAGAAGACTTCTTTAGGAGCTCGTTGACGATGCATCTGACTTTGAGGGAACCTTGCAGGCAATAGTATCCTGCCTTATCGCACTTGAGGACTTTGAGAACTAAACAAAGACCCAAAGTAAACCTTTTGGGGTATATTTACAACAGAATGGAGAAGTGTGGTGTTAAGAAAACATTGCTAACGCCATGCTTCTCCATTCTGAAAAATGCAGAGATGGGCCATATTCACAAGAATGCGGCGCACCACTGCGTTTCCCCTAGCACTGGCGGTAAGTTCAGCTGCCTAGCGCCAACGCAGGCACCCTTGCACCATAGTGTAAGGGTGTCTGTGTTGGGGAAAATGATTGTTTATGTGCAGGAAGGTCTCCCTTCCTGCACATAAACAATAATTCATGGCGTTTTGAAACGTCTATGTATGCTGATTAATGCAGCACACATAGAAGTTGCAAAACGTCTTTTCTTTTTTTATTGTTTATGTGCATGAAGGGTCACCATCCTGCACATAAACAATCATAGTCAATTTGTTGTTTCTATGGCTGCTGCACCAGGCAGCATACATGGAAACAGCAAAAATGAGGAGAAATTAAGCATTTCTCCTAGTTTTGCTGTGGAACGCCCACCGCAACACCCATTGCCCTCCCCTTTCACACTAAGTACAGCTTGAAAGGGTGCCTTCTCTACAAGGCAGCGTTAAGCCACGCTTAGTGGCTTAATGCTGCCTTGTAAATAAGGCGAAGCCCCTATCACCAACACAACGTCACTAAAAGTGATGTTGTGGTGGCGATAGGGGCTTGTAAATATGCCCCTTTTACTGGTGTGACCCACTTGGCCTACCCAAACCCTATTCCATCGTGGTTGATCTAAAACAGTGCCATGGTACTGGTCAGCTATGAACTGTGACTTTCAGTTGTCGCTTTTTGATTTCTTGGTGCTTTTTTAAATGAAACTTTAAAAATCTGCTCCTCCTGTGTGCATTGCGAATTTAAATCATTGTTATGTTGTTTTGCTTAGGAATTTTTTTTTTTTGATTTTTCGAAATTGGTCTGGGCATTTTATTTTGTTTCAATCCTAATTTTAATGTTTTTTGGTACTGCTTGAATTTAACATATATTTCTCTGGGGAATTGCCTGCTGTTCATGCCATAGCTAACATGGGTTACTCAGGGATTTTTTATAACTATGTTTTGAGCTAACCACATTGTTTTTTTTTTTAATTATGATTGTAGTGGTTCCCCCTCCCAAATTAATAACCCAGTTTCTGACAACCTGCCACTCTGACAGAATTGCGTGACCCTGCAGGACTATATCATCTTCAAGAGATATTGGAATTTATAAGACATTCACAAACAACACACCATCCTACATGGCCAAAAAAATTACCATGTATGTAAGCCATAATAGTATGCAAAGTCATGGTCTCCTCAGGCTGGAAATTACAAGTTGCAAAACAGAAAAAAAAACTAGAAGCCAGGGCTAGACTTGTCAGCCTAGGATCACAGGGGACTCCATCTCTCTACATAAAAAAGGAACTGAAAATGTATGTCTTGAAAGAACATCTCATCATTCATCAACTACACCTCTTAGCACCTTTTAGCATCCCATTGTGATGTACAAATCTCCATTACTTGCCAGCTAGCTTGCATTGCACATAGTCCAGCGCCTACATTGCTGCTTCACTCACTCATTCATCTCTAAACTGTGTGTGGAATTATAGTTCCATAAATGATCAGAAGACAGTTGCTCCAGTAGAAACTCAAGTGTTTTCCAAACAGGAAGGCTCCATCCACCAGTCAGCAATCTCTAGTCCCTCGCATAATTCACTAAGAATTTCCTCAACATCTCAGGTGAAAATATGCCATAATAAAATCATATATGTGGCCTCCATGTGTGCAGCTAGAATGCTAACCCCAGATACCACACCTAGCAAATGTATTAATTAAAGGGATGGAAGCCTTACGTAATTAGGAGAAAATCAACAACTGTTTTTTTTTCCTTAAAGGAAAGGATGCAGAGAAGAGATTTAATGAGTGCATAACTTTCCAGAGGGGGAAGGGGACAGGGGATCAATGCCTCAATCTCTCAGTCTGTATAGACAAATACACTAAAGTAAAAGGCAGGAAGATCTAAATGGCCTTTATGAACCTGTCAGCGGCCTTCAACTGTGAGTCCCATCAGAAGTTGTGGCCCATGATGGAGGGGATGGGGATCGACACCCTGATAATTTGCTTCATTCGTCAGTTATATGCTAATAGCACTGCCTGTGTCCGGTATGGCATAAACGGGGAATGCACACGCTCATTCAAGATCGAGAAAGGAGTCAGGCAGGGATGCGTCCTCGCCCCGTTGCTTTTTTCCATATACACAAACGGGGTGGAGGCGGCCCTGACTGGCTCATCTCTGGACGTGCCTATATTTGATAACACCCCCCTTCCAATATTGGCGTATGCTGACGATGCAGTCCTAATTGCTAGGACAGGGGTAGCGCTGCAAAGCCTCATAACATCATATGCTTCATTCATGGCCTCATTAGACCTCAGAGTGAATGAAACAAAATCTTTCATCATTATAGCAGGAGCAGGCAAAGGTGCGAAATCCCCTTACTTCCATCTGGACTCAAAAAAAATCGAAGTGGTAGAGTCCTTTTCATACCTGGGAGTCTTATTCAACAAAAAACACTCATGGTCAAACCTGGTGGTGGCTAGAGTCCTAAGCATGGAAAGAAGTCTCCAAGCCATTAAGGGCTTTGTTAAGAAGCTAGGCGCCAGCCCCCTGGACCCAATCAAAAACATCTACTATGCAAAGACAAAGGCCGCTGCAATTTATGGGGCGGGAGTCTGGGGGATGGCTCATATTGACCAACTCCAAAGAATGGAAGATAGCTTCTTTAAAACTCGGGTGTGAATACCACATTCATTTTCCAATTATATTTTACATCTCGAATTAGGGCTACCTTATTTGGTAGACTCAATTAGACTGGCGCCCAATTTGTTATGGCTCTCCATTTGGCGCAGGGCCACTGTCAACCAAACACAATGTATAATTGGAGACTGTCTGAAGTTGGAACAGTACAACAAGATTGGTTGGCTCAGATATGTAGAGGCAGAACTGAGTGCAATTGGTCTGGGAGAATTATTTCGGGATCCTGCCTCTTGCAGGAGGGTCTCTAAACCGAAAATAACTGAGTTATATATGCAGAGGGCTAACCTTTCCCAGAGAGAAAAGAATCAGCCACAAAAAGCGTCCCTTGCATATGATCTCATTTCGCCAAGACTAGGGAAGGATACTCATATCTCTCCCGCACCACCATTGCACAGCATAGATTTATCCTATTGCGTTTCTATCTGAACCTTATTCCTTTGATGTTAGGGTTCCCAGAGAGGAAATTTAAATTACTCAGACCTGATCCCATGTCCGTGCGACAACCATTCGCCCCAGTCGGACTTTCATCTAGTACTGTTCTGCAAGTTCTATCAAACTGAAAGAGAAGCTTTTATTCTCCCATTTTTAAAGCTCCATAATTTCACTCAATGTAGGGTGGCACTGTATTTCTTAAAGGCCCTTTCTGACCTCTTTGTTTGCTTTTCAGTAGCAACTTTTCTGTGGGCTTGTTTGAGAAAGAGAAAGGTGCGGGGCTAGCTGTTTTAAATCACTGTAATCATGATTCCAATGTAAATACATTAAGTGACCTTGGTCAAAGAGACACTTAAAGCTCACTAAGATTTTAAATGATTTTATATGTTTTTATAACATTATTTGTATTGCCTATGGGTCGCGTGATGAAATTGTGCTTTTATGATCTGTTTTTAAAGAGATCGAATAAAGATTTTATTGATTGATTGATTTAGTGCATAAGTCAATCAGGAAATTCCAAGAAAGGGTTACTTCTTGGAACAATATCAACCTAATGGATATTTTCTAATATTAATATGAAAGATGAGATTTATTTTACACCAATGTTGTAACATGAATAACATGAGTTTTTTTCTTTTATTTCTAAGGTGGTTCTTGCACATGTGCCTCAACATGTAGTGAGCATCCGGCCTCTTGTCAAGCTGCATTACAGACAGGTGAGGCTTTTGATTGGTAGGTTACAACTAAGGAAGGACTGGATTGTATCTATCAGATTAGTGGGAGATTACAACTGGGATCCTGAGGGTCCTTTTTGAAATAAGAATTTACTAGGGGAATTGGCAATTGTGGGTCTGAGATTTCATCAGTTTCCAGCAGCCAAAATCTGTGTGTGAAAATAAACTGATCTAGGGGGTCCTTAGGATCTCCTAATTCTGATGGGGCCGGTAACATCTGTTACTGACCCATTAGAATTTAAAGGCTAGTCAGCAGTCCTTAAAGGCTGCACACTAGTTTATCAATTTTCATTTCATAAATTGTAGCATTGGCCTTAATATTGCTTCATTAAATTTGCAGTAACAACTTTAATCAAAGCACAATTGACTTGAGGTGTGCCTACCTTAAAAAGGAAAATGGTATATAAACAGATAAATTAATACCAATGTTCTAACTATGAGTATTCTATTATTCCAGAAGAGCCACTAGTGGAAGTTATTTTACACATCGAGGAATTTTAATGTTATTAATAGAGAGTCAAAGTTATGTTAGGTCGCAGTGATGGGTTAGAAGTAATGGTTGTTTCAATGTTGAACTATTTGTATGTCTCAGTAATGATGGTTGAAGCAGTGTCATGTATGACATTAGATTGCACAAATGGAAAAAAGTGTATAGTCACCTGTTTACCACTCATTTTACCTGTTACACACCTGTTTAGTTTTACAGTAAAACTAGTTTGTGTGATCTGGGTTTAACACATTAATGAAATGATACAATTGCATTATTACAAAGTTATTCCTTTCCCCATTATCACCAACAAAACACTAATGGTAACTCACTGCAAACAAATGTGAAAACACATGCCATAAGGGTATTACAGTGCTTTATTCCCCGTTACTACAGTCATGATAACAATTGATTCCAAAACATCAGCAAAGGTAAAACCATATTTTCCTTCTTATTTACCACTAAATGTTATCCCCTCAGTTCCTCTGTAAGACATTTTAGTGGAAAACTGAATAAAGTTTTAAAACAAAAGAATGCATTTGTCCGAAATTGATGGTGGATTACGCCTGATCAACAACGTTACCTTTGAACTGGAGCAAAAATGTCACCAGCAGAATGGATACCAATGCTTCATCTGCCAAGAGCTCCACAAGGTCGAATCTGCAGGTTGGGTTATTGTGGTGATAGAAACCAAAAGTTGAGAAGTCTCTAAATGGCTAAACATGCCCCTCTGTGACTAGGGTTTGACACAAGGTCCTTCGAACGCTGTGCGACTTCTGAACTTAGTTTACTTTGTTGGTTATTTTAAGCAGGTTCTTTCTCTCCAGGTGGCAGGCTTGTTATTTTTAGTATGGGCAAGGATCCACTGTCCCAAAAAAAGCTCTTAGGTACTTAGAGTGTAGACATTGCAAGAGTTAAAAAAAAGCTTCAATCAAGTGACAGTTCTAGAACAGGCCTCGAATTGGCACCAGATCTTAACAGTCACTTCACATAGCCGTCAAAATGTATCATTGAGTATAGTTCTCAATGCTAACATCTCTTTCAAGTCGTGTCAGATGCAAATCAATGTTAAGTGTTTAACATTGATAAATTGGGCACTATTAAACTGAATATATTAAGCACTATTTAAAAACAAGGTAATATTTCTCTTATTTGATCCTGCTTTTATAGTTTTATTTCAGGGTATATTTTACTGATCAGTGATCATGGAAATCAACAATTTAAGACTTTGTGAATACTAGTTACACTAAGAAACAGGAATCTACAGATGCAAGTCTCTTGCTTCTCCTATACAGTGCCAAGCACAAAACATGACCACATCCATGCCCTCAAGATTCAGAAGTGTTACTGCAGTCTCCAAACTTTAGGACTCACATCTTCCAAGTCACACAAACATTCACGAACTTTGGTTTGCCACTGTATGCATGATGGTACAGTGGCAAACCAAAGTTCGTGAATGTTTGTGTGACTTGGAAGATGTGAGTCCTAAAGTTTGGAGACTGCAGTAACACTTCTGAATCTTGAGGGCATGGATGTGGTCATGTTTTGTGCTTGGCACTGTATAGGAGAAGCAAGAGACTTGCATCTGTAGATTCCTGTTTCTTAGTGTAACTAGTATTCACAAAGTCTTAAATTGTTGATTTCCATGATCACTGATCAGTAAAATATACCCTGAAATAAAACTATAAAAGCAGGATCAAATAAGAGAAATATTACCTTGTTTTTAAATAGTGCTTAATATATTCAGTTTAATAGTGCCCAATTTATCAATGTTAAACACTTAACATTGATTTGCATCTGACACGACTTGAAAGAGATGTTAGCATTGAGAACTATACTCAATGATACATTTTGACGGCTATGTGAAGTGACTGTTAAGATCTGGTGCCAATTCGAGGCCTGTCTAGAACTGTCACTTGATTGAAGCTTTTTTTAACTCTTGCAATGTCTACACTCTAAGTACCAGCCGGTTTGTGGCCAGTCTGATCACCAGTGGCAGAGATTAGTTCAAATATTCCTTCCATCATGCTGTTCTTTGTTATTGTTTGTTGTATGTTGCAGTAAACACCCTATATTTAACAGGTATGGAGATATGGGGCCTGAGCTAATACCAAAGAGGCCTAGATAGACCCAAAACAGTCTGGAGTTACTTGTGTTCCCATCTGGACAAGACCTGTGGTCTGGCAGTTTGGGATGGAGCAGGACCAAGACTGATTGAAAATACCTGTCTCTGTCTTTAGTGGCATGATGGGCAAAAAACGATGGACAGGAATGTAACTCTAAATGAATACCAGTCACTGAGATTAAGTCAAGCATTTCATCCATCACTTGCTGTTTGTTACTATAAGAAGGCAGAGCAAAGCAGAAGGCAGAGTACCACACTTGTTGCACGGGTACAGTTTGCAGTTGGCTGACACATGAGAATGTACTTGCTCTTCTTATTTCAGCAATTAGATCCAGGACCGCTAAATGTTTAATATGTCCAATGTAACTTTGGTATAGGAAAAAGGTTGACTTTTATGCAAGCAAATTCTAAGGGGTCTATTCACAAACTGCATTTTGTGACATGTTTAGTAGTATTACAATAGTACTACTAAAGCACTAAGAAATGCTGTTTAGGAACTCAGGTGTAAATTTCCACCTCCACCTTTCTTATCTTTTCTGTTGGGAGATTCTCGCACATTTAAATTTACTGCTTAGGAGTAGATGTGGGAGAAACCGGGGGCAAAGATTGAAAAATGGGCATAATTAGTACAAAATAGCTAGGGTTTAGGAAAGAGTAAGGAGGGATTGAGGGTTAAGGAGGGTAAGCCTATTGCTATTCCCAAACTGCACTTTTAAAGTTACTACAGCCAAAAAAGACCAAAAATATTAGTAAAGGTAGTCCAGCTCAGCGATAGAGTTAGTTCAGCGCCACACATTGCCAACCACTGGTAATGCAACACCATCTCTTACAAATCAATAGCGGTAGGGACTTAAAATAAAAACCCATAAGAAATAATGCTAAATTATATTAAATTATTAAAACAATGTAGCTTTTCCCTGTACATTACCATAGGGAGATCTCTGTCACCGGGGTGGAGATCTCCCTATTGTTAAGTATAGGGAAAAGTTTAAAACTGTAAATATTTTTTTATATTTATTTTAAAATCCTTTAAGGAAAACGGGCTGAACTAAAAAAAACAAAAAGTTGCTTTATTTAAAAAGCAAACACAGACATGGGCATCTACTGTTTCCAGCAGTCACCATCCCTGTGTTATTTCCTATTCCCAATGGGTCACAAATTACGACCGGCCTCATGAATATTGATGAGGCAGGTCATTTGCTACCCCATTGTGAATCACAAAATGTGTCTGAGACACCTTAGTACATCCCTTTCGCAACTCGCAAATTGTGAGTCACACAAGGAAATGCTTGCACATGTGGTCCTTAGTCACTCTGGGTTCCTCGGTTCAAGATGAAGTTGCAGGTTCAGTTCTTCTGCCCCAGGCAAGAGGATAGTAGGCAGCAGGTTAACACGGCAAAGCAGCAGTTCCTTCAGAGCAGCTGTACATTAGAGTGGCAGGCCTTGTAGCAGCGCAGCAGTCCTTTTTCCTGGCAGAGTATCCACAGGTCCAGAAGTGTACTGAAGAGTTGGTGTCCGAGGTCCTTGTTTTATACACTGGTGCCCTGGTTCTGAAAGGTGGGATAAGCTTCTAGACAGTGGCTTTAAAGTGCATGGAATGTTCTGCCTAACCTGCCCTGGCTCCAAGATGGTTAAGTGACAATGCAGGGTCGCTAGTCCCTTTGTGTGAAGGCAGAGCACAGGCTATTCAGGTGTAAGTGTGGCTGTCCTCAGCTCCGCCCCACATATTCCCACAGTCCCTCTATTGTGTGATAGTCTGGGAGGAATTCACAAAGTCTGTCAGCTACACCCAGTCATATGACCTAGGCCAGGCTATAGGCACAAAAGGCTAAGGGCAGATAAATGGCAGCTTTCTAAAAGTGGCATTAAAACTGTGATCATAAACCCAATGTCACCACTGAATAGGGGCTTTCACCCTAATTCCAACGACACCAAACATGAACTGGTTATCTCTTCACTTTTGACAATTACACTTATAGAATGTAATAAGGCAACTCCAATGTTATCCAATAGGAGAGATATGCCCTGCAGTAGGGAACAACGAATGTAAGGGTTGTTCACTACCAGGACATGTCAAACTTAAAAAAGTACATGTCCCACTTTTTAAATACACTGTACACTGCACCCTGCCCTTGTGCTCTCCAGGGCCTACCTTAGGGGTGCCATATTATTTAAAAATGAAGGTTTGGGCCTGGCAAACATTTTATTTTGCCAGGTGGAAATGGCAAGTTAAGCTGCACACGCAGGCTCTGCAATGGCAGGCCTGAGACATGTTTAAAGGGGCTCCTTAAGTGCTGCAGCCCACTAGTAGCATTTAATTTACAGGCCCCGGGCACATGGAGTACACTTTACTTGGGACTTATAAGTAAATTAAATATGCCAATTGAGTATAAGCCAATGTTGTCATGTTTCAAACAGAGAGTGTAAGCACTTCAGCTCTGGTTAGCAATGGTAAAGTGTCCAGTGTCCTCAAGCCAGCAAACAAAGTTTCAGTGAAATGGAGGAAGAGAGGCATAAAGTTTGGGGGAAGACCACCCTAAGGCTGATAGGTCTAACTCCGGGTGTATCTCACAGTGCTGTTAATCTGGATCCAGGTGTGTAATGAGGTGGTTTGTAAACTTATATCAAGTCTGAGAAATGAGAATACAATTAGGATCTTTTTTATGTCCCTTGAAAATAATCCAGCTTAGCGGGCTAGACCATGCCATTCCATTATATGTCCTAGTTCCCTAACATGAATTAAAAAACAATTATCATATCAGGCAGGTTAATTAGGAATATCAACCTCTCAAAAGATTATGGAATTCGAATCAGTCCAGAGTCATATCATCCTTAAGTCTCAAGCTGAAACATGAGCTAGAAGCTAGAGAGAAAAACAGCATTCACACTAGAGAGGTCGAATTCCTTTAGATTCTGTTTCTAAAGGAGGTGGAATTTCAGCAGTATCATAGTTGCCAAGTTCCTCTGCACACACCAGTAAAATGAAATTACTAGTTTAAAGGGAGGTTTTAAACCGGTCAACCTTAGTGTGGTCTTCCCCCGATCTTCACCCTCCAATTTTTCTGATTTAGTTTTTGCTGACCGTAGGGTTCTGTGCATTTTGCCACTGTTAACCAGTGTTAACCAGTGCTAAAGGGCTTGTGTTCGCTCCCAAAAACATGATGAACTTGGCTTACACCAGATTGGCATATTTAATTTACTTATAAGTCCCTACTAAAATGGCAAACCATAAAAATTTAGGGGCACATTTATCATTGTTGTGTAGAACACCGCAGCAAGCCACCTTGCTGCACTGCGTGACTGGGAAAGGGTAGGAATGCTCTGTATTTAACTTATTATGGTGAAGTCCTGTTTTTTCCTAGCACTGGCACACAATGTGTTACCTAGTGCCAATGCAGGCGCCCTTGCCCATGGTGCAAGTGTGCCTGAGTTGTAAGCAGGATTGATTTTGTGCAGGAAGGGACACCTTACTGCACAAAAACAATCCCCTGAGTCATTTTCCTCTTTCTATGTGTGCTGCAGAATGGGTGAAATCTGTCCTGGGTTACTTGTGTTCCAGTTCAAGGGGGACCTGGCCTGGAAGTTTGGGCTGGACTGTTCTCACTGGAGCAGGGTCAAGACCGATTTGCATATGGCTGGCTCCAAACAGAGGTGGCATTGTGAGCAAAATAACGATGGACTGTGATAACGTACAGAGTAATTACTAATGGCTGAGATTAATTCAAGCATTCCATCCATAGCTTTTTCTATACTTTTTGGGGATTTCTGTGGTGAAAGTGAATTTAGGAAAGCATTTACTACAACAAATCTCTACAACAGGAAATAGATCATTCTTCTGCACAATTTGGACAGAAAGAGCCAAGAAATTTTAATTAGATTCATGTAGTTACCATCATCCCTCGCCTGTTGTTTTTACTCTTTAAATGATCCTGCACAACCTCCTGTGATAGGAAAAAAGCTGAAAAAGAGATGAAGAAAAGAAAATTCCCCTGCTTCTTGCACTTCCTGCCTGCCTGAGTACTGGAGATAAATGTACCCAATGTCTTATTTGAATCTCATGCTGCAGAACTTTCATCAGTCCTTGTGGGAGTAGCCTATTGATCATTCCGAAGGGCATACGGTGTTGCCATTAAAGCCTGATTGTCCCTGACAAATGTCTCTTCTGAGGATGAAGAGTGAGGAATGTCTTGGCACAAAGACAGTTGTAGTTTGTCTGGCAGGTGCACAAAGTACCAGTCACAGTGGGATCATTCAGCTGCCCTATATGGAACTTTTGCTCTGTGCCTGAAGTTAACAGTAAGAGTTATGGACAAAGAAAGCTGGTGATGCTGCAGAGAAAATACAAGAACCATTTGGAACTGGGCACTTTGCTAAGCGCCAGAACCAAAATTGTGAAGAGACCACCAGCAACTTGAACCCATAAGCTGGTGCCTGACCTTAACTGAAATTGCAAGAAGAACACCAGCAGCTTGGACTTATAAACTGGTGTCCGAAACACATTATTTAACATGTGTACACCCTTGGAGTGCAGAAAATATAGCAGTTTTCCTTAACGTTGGGGGCTCAGGAAATATTCACCTCTGAACCAGAACAAAATGGTTAGCACACCCATACAAGTTGTAACCTCAGCTACCTTATTTTAATATGCTTTCCCTCTCAGATATTTTTGGCTTTAGAGAAAAATAAAGCTGCTTTAGCACAGGAGTTAGGAACAACAGTTTTGGCCTTGAACATAAAAAAGGCTGCTCTTGCTCCTGAACAGGGGATGACAAAGATAGGGGCTTGCGTCCCCATAGGCCTCAGCATCCATGGGCCATTCTGCTAATGAGAGTATGGTGGGTGACTCAATAACAAAGAGTTGGTACCAGTGCTTAACTTGTTAAAAAAATAAGTGCCAGGGTTCTCATCAGGAGGCCACTGCAGCTTGCACCACACATTGCCCCTGCTGTGCTGCCAATGATAGCAACAACACAGCTATTAACCATCACACACAAGTGTGAAAATTCAGACTATTACAGACACCCAAATAATGGCTTAGGGTGCAGGTAAGAGCCATTTTTAATGTATATTAAATTAATAATTAACTGTTGTGGTCATCTCCAAATTGGCCAGACAGTGCCACCTTGTGGCAGACTGTCACAAGCACCAGTGTTGATAATTAAGTGCCGATACCGAGCACTTGAAACCACTGGCATAAATTAAGCACTGATTGGTACCCAGTCATGTGGCTGACGATGATCTGCAAACATGGGTTGAAGCCTTTGAGTTGGTTTAGGTTTATTCCATGCACTAGATATAAAAGCAGCACAAGGAGTAGTGATTCAGAGGAGGTTGGTTGCAATAGAGAGGGATTTTATTCACACTCTAGACTTAAGACAGAGGACACAATACAAATGTATGCAGTATGCTTTATTATGGAAGTTTGGATTCGTTCTGCAGAAGTTCCTTAGCAATTTCAGAGATGGCCACAAATAGTCAAAACAGATTAGGAGGACTGGGTAATTACTACTTAAAGAACATTACTACTTTAAAAAGTGGCTTAGAGAAAATCCAGCAAGATGGAGATATATATACAATTTTGAATAATATAATTATGAAAGAGCACATCTTCAGTAACTGTTTTCCTGAGTTGCATCAGTATGTAATGGATTCTGAGCTCACATCTAAAACATGTTTTGGACTGTTCCTGATTTGTGACACATGCTAGCACATTTATCTTATCTAGATGAGTTGAGAAAGGTGACCATAAAGACATCCTAGCAAATGTTCATTGTCCAAAGTCAAATAATAAATGATCACCATAGGAGCCACTAGGTGTATATGTGTGGCCACAAAATTGACAGAAGCACTCAGATGAGCAGATGTACCAATAGGACACACACTGAGGCGCGGATAAAGACAATAATTGCAGTTGCAAACCACTCAAATATACAATTGTGAATTGTAATTAGGATGGGAAGCCCCTTCCACGCCGCGATCTAATTGCAGTTCGTAATGGTTCACAAAACCCCATTTTGTGAGTTAGAAAGTCTATTCTGACTCACAAGTGGGGTTTAGTATGCAGCCTGGACACCATCTTTCAGCATCGAGCCCTGTGATTTAGAAAACCCAAGGATTTTCAGCCTCAAAATGGCTTATTATATCTGGCGCTAAACACCTTGGGCCAAATTCTCAGAGACGTGCATAAATATGGATTTGTAAATTTAAACCCTTTTGTAGGTGCACATTAATGAATATCAGGAATTCACAAATGTTCCTAAACGTACCTCTAGAAACCTTTAACAGGTGTAGGTTTCCAGAATTATTCCTGGAAATAGGTTTGTGAATTCAAAATTACAGGACCTCATTTCAAGCTATCCATTATCTCCATGAGGAGTTGCGAAGGCCAGAATTAATGAACCTGGGTGGTATCTCCCCATGAGATAAAAGGGATTAGCGTTATTTCTCCTGGACAGGAGAATCACATGAGGATTCTGGAATACCGGGTCTAATACTGTATGGTTTTCCGCCTACCAGGAGAAATAACAAGCTAAAATCTGCAAACATTTACCATGCACTTGGACTGGGTGGTAAAAATTGTAGGGGCTTTTTCTTTTGCCTTTGAGGGTAGAAACGGGAAAGGGGGTCCCACAAGAGCAGAATCCTTTTTAGGTCTCGCTGACCTAGCGCTGGAGCGCGCATGTGCTCCTCGCTCTGCGAGGCTTATTGTGATCGAGATGATTTCGGAAGGGGACTTGAAGCCCCGCCCATCAATCTTATTGGCTGGCATCATCGTTTATGGTAAACGTTGGCTTCCCATTGAAAACGAGGCTCCTTTGTTACCGCCCTGTCTCCTTTTGGCCCTGCCCACCCGGACTGGATCGTTTGCTTGCAGCGTTACACGGTGGGCTTTATCTGGTGAGTGAGCACTATTTTTTTTTAAATGTACACTGATGGGGACAATGGCCGCTGCAGCGCTATGTGACACGCGCTCGGTATTTATTTATTTTTTTAACTTTAAGACTGAGCGCGGCGCCCGTTTCAGGGACACCGCGCTCGGTTTATTTATTTATTCCTTAAATATTGCTATATTGTTAAATACGGCATTAACTGCCGTATTTAACAATATCCGTACTCAAGTGGACGCAGGGCATACCACGCTGCTAGTTCTACTTGACCTGACCGCAGCTTTTGACACCCTATCTCCTCTGAGACTAGTTGAGCGTCTCAGAGAGATAGGGGTCGGGGGATCGGCCCTGGGGCTTCTTGCTTCATTTCTTAGTGACCGGGCACAGACAGTGAAATTTGGCCAATTTTACTCGCCCTCTAATTCCCTGTCATGTGGTGTTCCTCAGGGCTCTTCCCTGAGCCCAACACTTTTTAATATTTATGTGGCCCCGCTTGCTAAGGTGGTGAGATCCTTCGGGTTGGAGGTGTTGTCCTATGCGGACGACATCCAAATAATGGTGTCCATCACTCATAATATTAAGGACTCTGCCCTTAATTTTAGGAATTGTATGCAGGCAGTCTCCTCCTGGATGGTGGCTAATTTCATGAAATTGAACGGGGAGAAGACTGAGGTCTTGATCTTCGGCAGCAAACTGGACATTTGGTCCAGCGATTGGTGGCCGGACACGCTTGGCGCTTGTCCCTGCCCTGTATCCTACGGGAAAAATTTAGGGATCATAGTGGACAATTCACTTTCCTTGAGCCGACAGGTCAGTAGGACAGTGTCCACTTGTTTTGGGATCATTAGGATCCTAAGGAAAATCTCCCATTTTCTTTCATTTGACTCACGCAAACAGGCTGGTATTGCATTGGTAATTTCCAGATTGGATTATTGTAATGCCCTGGATTTGGGCATTAATAAAGGTCTGGTGTGACGTTTGCAGCTGGTGCAGAATGCTGCGGCCAGGCTGGTGATGAGTCTTCTGAAATTCCACTCAGTCACAGCCTCTCTTAGGACGCTACATTGGCTTCCACTGGACCGTAGGATCCTCTTCAAAACATTCTGCCTAACGCATAACGCCTTCTATGGTGTACCCTGATGGTATTAAGGCAATATTCCATCGCTATGTTCCAACTAGACAGCTCCGATCTGCAGATAAGAATCTGTTAACAGTACTGAGGTTTAATAAGGCAAAATGGGGAGGTAGAGCTTTCGCGATTGCTGCTGCTAAGTTGTGGAACTCCCTTCCGGAAGAGCTTTCTGGTCAGGTGTCACATTCTCTCTTCCGTAAAGCCTTGAAGACCTGGCTTTTTTCACAGATTTTAGTATAAGCCTGTCATCTTGTCTGCCCATTAGTTCCGCAATAGCGCCTTGACGCCCTTGGGCTAAGTTTAGCGCTCTATAAGTCTTATATTCATTCATTCATTATTTTTTAAAACTGGTGTGTCGCACACCACACATGCATGGGTGCTTGCCACTGGAAGTTCTTAGGTCGCTTTCTAACATGACAAGTAGGCCACAAGAAGTCTTAGTCGCAGTTTGTACCCACTATTAGTACACCTGGGCCAAAGTACTTATTTAAAAAAAGTTGATTTTGAACGGTTGTGGAAATAAACACATTAAAAGGTTCTTATCTTCACGTGGTGGCTGTCGCAGCTCAAACATAGGTCTTCATCCTTAAACACAGCAGGGCATATTCTCAAGGACACATCGCGTAGTTAGCGGCACTTTATCGCAGCCAAAGTGGCGATAAATTCATCGCACCATTCACAAGCTGGTGTTAACAGCCCATAACACCATTTTACCCGCAATAGCATCCGCAAAAAACATCGCCACAGATGACCCCTGCAGCTGTCGCTGAGATGCAGAGGAGGCGTTCCCGAGCAAAAATCGGCGACAACAGCACACCACAACATTCTCAACGACCAGCCTGATTAGCGATAAGACCTCAAAACAGGCGATGAGGCGCATTAGCAGCAGGAACCTAACACCTGCTTTGACCTGGTGTAAAGTCGGACGACAACCTGCACCATCAAACGGAGACCAGTCCACACCCACACATGAAGAACAACAGATGCCATGGAGATACTCACCATGCATCCCGGAGCCCTGAGAGGGCAACAACACCCTGCGCCATCCCCCTCCAGGGCCCCAGCACCCTCCCCCTCCCCCCCAGACCACCACAGAGGCAGCGCAGACAAAGACAGCGGACCCTCCGGAAACGCACCAGCCCCACAGACCTAACACCAGACAATGTCAATGCCCACTACAGGCTCAAAAGGATAACCATCCACCGCATCCGGGTCACCATTGCCCACAGGCTGACTGTACCAACACAGCGGACAACCAACATCCCTCCGCAGACAAAGCTGCTGGCTGTGCTGCACAAGTTGGCCTCCCGTACCCCCAAACAACATCCGCCAGAGTCGGAGAAGACACACAGCCAGCCCCATCCAAGTTCCCCACACCTGTCCTGGATGCCATCACCAGCCAGGTACCCCAGTACCTAAACGTCCTCCACAATGTGCAGGAACAGCTGGAGACCAAGCAAGGACTACACACCATAGCAGGAGTCCCACACCTTTTGGGGGCAATGCACCGCACACACGTGCAACTAGTGCCTTCTGCAGAAAAAACACACAATTACAGCAACAGAAAGCACACGCATCCCACCAATGTGCAGGCAATAGTGGACCAGCGGGGACCCTACACCAAGGTTGCAGCCAACTACCCAGCCAGCGTGCATGATTGCAGCATCCCCCGACAGTCCATCATCAACCAGCGTTACCAGGATGGCACCCATGGAAATGCACTGCATGTAGGTAAGTACCAAATAAAAACAGCACACACCTCAACTCCACAATCATGCAACTCACAACACTGGCAATGCGCACGTCACAAAATCACATACAACATGCCCACCCACCAGACATGACAGCACAACTCACTGTGGCAACCTTGCTCAGCCATGTACATGAACCATCAACGGCATGGCACCGCAGCCACACAATAGGTGAATGTGGGGAGAGGTGGGAACCAGGTATGTGCGAAGGAGGCAAGTGACCCATGAATGAGAATGTACACAATGCCAACTGTGGCGGAGATGTCCTGGACAGATAGCAGTATGCAGACCACAGACATATCCATGCCCACATGCACTGCTGATGTGTGGAGTGCAGTGGACAGTGGACGCAACTATGTCACCACAGCCAGTGGGGAAGTACGCGGAAATGTAGCTTGTGATGTCCCCCCCTGCAAGCGTGTGCGGAGTGGCCTGGCCCGGCGTACGCAAGGCCAGCGTAGGGGTGTGAATAAAAAGCACGTAGCCCTGGGCGTGATCCTCTTCCGGAATGGCAAACGTGCCTGCCAGTGCGGCGCCTCCTAGCCCGCCACGAGGCCGACGCCCCCGCCGTGAGCGCTGTGGCCTGCGAACCTATGCACCTGCTGCACCACGGGCCGCTGGACTCCCAACCTGTCATGCCCGCCCCTGAGAATACAGGCCTCACAGCTCACCTGCCGACACCGGCGTGTGCCGAAGAGGGCCCACCACGTGCCGGCGCAAACTCCAAGCCCGAACCCCGCGTCCCTGGCAGCCTCCTCACACCATCACGGCCCCCGCGACACAGGCCTGCTTCACCCCTTTACCTTTTACGTACTGCACCGCTGCCTCCGGCCTACGCTACGCTCAAGTAGGTCACACATGTGGAACTGAGTCGTGATATCTGCATGGCGGAGTCCATGTCATTGTACGCAAGGAGACGAGTAAGAGGAAGACGCGGTTCAGTCCGGAGGAGAAAAGGATCATCTTCACGGAGGTGTCCGGACACTGACGGCAACTGCCCTGGTGTCACTAACTCTGTGCATCGCGGGCCAATGACCCATGGATGTGTGCCCCTACTGACCGCTGCCCCGGGCCTACACTGCGGTCAAGTAGGCCACACATGTGGGACTGAGTCTTGATTTGGCAATGGCCGAGTACACACGCAAATGCCGAGTTTAACTCCCTTCTATGTGGTGACACGAAGTATGTGCATGGCATCCCAGCCACACGTGTCTGTGGGCCCTTGGAGACTACGCCTTCGGACTATACTGCGGGCCTGCAGGCCTCACACAAATCCAATCCAGTCTGTACCAGGCAGGACACGGCATCGTCGCTGGCCAAACACCCGCTCAGCTCTGTCGCTACTGCCTCGGTCAACCACGAGTCATCATCACATGCCATTTCAATGCCGTGTGTTAGTGTTCCAGGAGGAGCTTGCTGAACAGCGGTTGGCCTGCGCTGCCCGCTGCCTCCGGACCACACAGCAGTCGAGTAGGCCACACATTGGGAACTCTGTCATGAATCATTTATGGCCGAGCTGATAACATTGTACTGGCCACGTCGCAGACTGCATCCCCTCACAGCTCCGGTGCCACTAAGTCTGTTTCCCAACATCCATGGACACTTACTTCTTGAGATCTGTTGGATACTGAGTCCATGGTTTGGGGCTTGTCTTCATCATCGTGTTGGTGACTATGTTACCAAGACGAGGCTGTAGCATACCACTCCTCCATTTGCCGCTTCCGGCCGGCTACTGCCCTCTGCATCATGCCCTGGTGGGGCCCTTCCACTGTCCCCCACAAACCTCCGCGACATTCACCTTCGACATTGACGAGGACCCGCTCCCCTAGAATGGCACTATCTCACTGCACTGCAAGTCACCGTCCCGTGGGGGTGTGGCTGTGCCCGCCGCAGTGCAACCGGGGCCACTAACTCTGTGCAGCTCAAATCATGGCCCCAACCTGAGGGCATGTCGGATGGCCTCGGTTCCGATGGCCTGGGGGGCCTCAACGTCATGTCTCTGTGGCCCTGCACTGTCCGCTGCCTCCGGCCTCAACTGCGGTCCACCTGGGCTCACACATCAGATCGAGTCCTGGCCTGCCCCGACGTCGCATCACCGCAGGATGCACACGCCACCACCGCCAGGACCAACTCCAAACGACAGGTGCAAGAGTCGTAAGTGTCTAACTGCCAGACTGTCAGAGTTGCTCACACCTGTCGTGCGTGCCATCATCAGCTTGATACCCTGCTCAGCCCTACAGGTGCCACTTACTCAATGCACAACGAATCAAGGACCATTGTGCTTGCATGTTGGGTGAACACTGTACTCTCTCCAGCTACCGTCATGATGCTTCACAGTTGTTTCTGTTATGCTGGTGTATTATGTTTCTGCTTCAATTGTGATCACTGTTCCAGTTGTTGCCAGCACCAACGACTCCCTGAGGGCTGGCTGACACTCACCCCACACACATCCAGCACATGTGTCACTGTGCATGTGACCATGCCAATAAAGCTGTCGGGCGCACGTGCCCGTGGCCAGTTCAAGAGCTCTATGATTGTGTACGTGTGCTCATGATGTATGCATTCGGGCCATGGCCCCACAAATCACATTGTGCCGTGTGCAGAGGATGCAGCCATGTCACCGCAGCCAGAGTGTGGGACATTGCACATGTAGCTTTGTCGTCCCCCACTCAATACGTAAGAGGAGTGAACTGGGCCGGCGTGTGCCAGTCCAGCGTGGGGGTGTGGTCACTCATGGAAATGTGCAGATGCAGGTGTCTCTGTCGCAGTGTGGGTCTCCTTTGGGGAGTGTAGGTGGTCCATGATGGGACTTAGACACCCACGTATGTGATCTAGTTCGGCTTCCATGAGGTGGGACCCCACCCGCACCTGTTCGGACACCCCCTTCTGGCAGTCTAACACCTGGCCTTGGAATGCGATGTGTGCTTGGGTGCGCAGCTGGGAGCCAGCCGTGATGGTACGTGCGTCCAGCTGTGTTGTCTGTGCATGGGGTGGGGTATCCTCGATGCAGCTGGGCTGCCCTGCTCCTGGGGGTCGATTGCCCGAAGATGTCCATGTATTGTTGTAGGGCGTCGGTGTCGGAAGTGTGGAGGTCCTCTCCAGAATCACTGTGGAGTTGTCTGGTCTGCTCTGCAGGAGGTGTTGATTGTCCCTCTGCAATGTGAAGGGGAGATGCTTGTTGACATTGTGTTGGCATGTATGTTCACGCATTATTCAGGTTTACATACAGACTGCATGTCAATGTACATTGTGACTGTTTGGGAGGGGCGGACTGTCTGATACGGGACAGTGGACATTTGGACCACATGACGTAGGTGTGGTTGTACACGTCCATTTGCATCTCACAGTTCCTTGCTAGGTCAGATGTGATTGGCCATTTCCTACGCACAGGCGGACCCAGTTGTGTCCTCTGTTCTGCAGTGTAAGTGTTGCACTGTGTACCACATTGTCGTCCATGTGGATGTGCTGGCATTGCTATGTGTGTGTGCTGCATTTTGGGAGGGTCGCACCTGCAGCTGTGATTTTGCTGCCCCTTATCCCTTGGAGGCGGTGTGCCTTTGACTTTGGGGCTTTTAAGGTGCTGTGATGTTGGCGACTTAGGTCATTTGTGCTCTTGGACGGTTTTTATACTCTTGTGCATTGTTTGTCTGCAGATGTCTTGTTGCCGTCAGTGGTTGTTTGTGCAGGTGGATGTGTCAGAGTGTGACCTGCTCCTTTCCGGATGTGGTCCACACTCAGCCACCTCAGTCTCGTGGCGTGCACAATGTCATGGTGATTGTACTCCGGCCATGCTGCTCGTCATGTGGTGTCACTTGCTTTGTCAGTGTGGCTCTCACATACACATCTTTGCTGTCTTTCGCACGGGTGCATGTGTGTGTCGTGGACTTGGTGATGTGTGGGGTGTGACCCCTTTGGGCACATGGTGGACGGGGGCCTACTTGATGTTTGTATGTGTGCTGCAGTGTGCCACGGGGATCAGGGACATGACCCAGGGTCGTTGTGGGTGTGCGGTGTGCTACACGTCGTTGTGCATGTGTGCCATTGTGCCCGTCCCCCCCCGTCCCCCAGTCCCTGTTCGTTACTCACCCTGTTAATGTTGTGTCCGGTCATGTCATGCTGTATCAGGACTCCAGACTCCTTGCACCGTCTCCGCACTGATGACTGTGGCCGCCATTTGCTCCAGCTCCTCCTGTGGCGCTGGGCTCCCACCTCCATTCGCCGTTGCTGCCTTCCTGTTGGCAGCGGGTTTCTGCTTGGTTTGGCTTTTCACATCGTGCCAGCGCATCTTGGCCTCATCGACGCTCCGACTACATTCACGATGGAATGCCATTTGTCCGTCTGTGTTGCCAATGACACGGTGGAGGTGACGGACAGTTGGTGTTCGTGCTCTCTCACCTCCGTGGGACGGTCAGGTTGTCATGCGGACTGTGCCCCGTCTTCCTCTTCCTCTTCTCCTTGGCCTTTCCCGACCCCGAGGTTCCTTGCTGGTGGTCTGTGGGACTTGTGGGGTTCGCGTTGACCTGGGCACTGGTTCTGGGTGCAGCCATGTTGCTACGCAGTTTATTTTTTATTTTTTTCTTGTTCTGCTTTTATTGTGCATTTTCCCTCATGACGCGTGGGTATTGCAGCCCTGTTGCTGGTTATCGCTGATTTTTTTATCGCGGTTGGCCTCATCGCGACTTTATTTGCGTTAGTGTTTCACATTTTTGCGGCGTCGCGTTGATTTTAACGCGGACATTTGACGCGTTATCGTGGGACTATCGCATGGTGCCGCCAGGTTGAGAATGCTACGTTAACACGGCGTTGTTTTCACGCGATGGACTGCGATATGTAAAGTTGCGTTGGTTATCACACGTTCTTGAGAATATGCCCCTGCGTGTAACCACACACCTTGTGGGCAAGTAGTCCTAGCCGCTGAAATTCAGGGTCTGGGAGGCAGCCATGTAAATGTGCACTGCCGCTGCCCTACAAGACGAGCGCGAGCTCCTCCCGCATAGAAGGCGTTCCGAACGCTGCAATAATACACTCTGTGTCTGCCGTCACCAGATTTGTTGCGCATTATTTTTTCATCTGCTGTAATCACGGGTGCTCTCGGTTTGTTTAACCAGCTCTCTCCCGGGTAATATCGATCCAGCCCGGCTGACACATACCAAGAGGGATGCTGAGTAATCAGGCCCAGCTGTTGCAAGGGTGCCTGGAGCCTAACCCTTGGGTAAATAGTCCAACATTCGAGTGCTGCTCCTTGAGCAAGCATGGCCTTGTAATCTCATTCTCTGGGATTGCTGATAATGCGCAGCTAAATAAAGAGTGTCATTCCTAACTGAACAAGGCAGTTTACAGTGCAGGACAAGCCAAACAGGTATTTTACGTGGAGCGCGTGCTGGCTCTCCAAGAAGATCACAGCTAGAAGATGTTTCGTAAGGAGCTTTATCAAAATGACAGTTGTTGGCAACTAAAAAAAAAAAAACACGCCATAACGCTGTCGACTTTTATGTTAGTATATGCTCCCAAAGTAACCCACACTCAAGTCTTCACTGCAAGTTAAAGGCTCAGTTCCGATCCCTGTGCAAACAGGAGTTTGCACAACGATAGGAATTAGGAGCTCTGTGATACGCATCATACACTCTCGGGTTTTCCCTAATAGTTTCCTGCAGGTCAAACCTGGCGAAATGTACCTGAGGTGAGGCCCGGAAAGTAGGCATAGCATGTAGAATTTGGGGCCAGATATACAAAAATGAGGAACTTCAATTTCCTAATGGTGATTCTTACCGAGTCATAATTAGGAAATAACAATTCCTAATGTAAGAAACCTTTCTACCTATAATTAGCGATTCTTACCGTGTTGCAAATCAACCATTTTATTTCTCCCTGCTGTCATTTGTCTAGTTTTGGGGTTCAACTGTGTAGTGATGAGGTGGGTCTCGTAGTAATAGATGTGTACAAGACCCATCCCATAAAGTAAACAAGCATTTGCAATGCAATAGGTCTCGCAATTATGCCAGTTTAAGCTATTGGCATTGTAAAGGACAATGCCTTTTATCTATGTTTTAAAAACCAAAACATAAGTAAAAAGCATTGTCATTTACAATGCCAATAGCTCAAACTTGCGTAAATGCGAGACCTATTGCATTGCAAATGCTTGTTTACTTCAGCCGGGAGGAGCTTGTTCTGTTCCTAGAAGGAGATTCCCCAGCTGAAGGATGCAGGTGGGTGGGGGAGGGGACAGCGGCTGCCCACAGGCTCTGAGGATTCTCAGGGAAGTTCATCCTCGTCCCAGACCTCATTTGTGAGGCAGAAACGTCTCACAAGTTAGGACTGGCGAGTACGATGGAGATGAGGGGAATGTCTCCCTGTCCGAAATAATCAGAGTGAAGATACGTGGACCCGATAATTCCGGGCCTGGTCATCTGGCAAAGACCATCACATTCGTGCATCTTTGAAAGGATGCAAAGCTGAGTCTGTCTGTTGTAGGATTCAAATGTGTGATCTTCAGATCACTGCACAGGTCAGGGGTGAATGAAACTTTATAATTGTTGTATTGCTTCCTGTGCCCAAATACGGTGAGAAATGTGGACGGTAAATATTTTTAGAAATGCCACTTTGTATTCAACAGCACATCCAATGGTTGCAGGGCACTGAAATTGTTGTTACAATTTCATTAAAATTGATCTTTTTTGTGGTTGCTTCCCAGCCTGTGGGAACCGCTGGATTTCAGAGCTGGTAACCTCCATTCTTCAAAGTGACTGTCTGCGCGCCATTGTGTGACAAGGATGAGATTAATCCAGCACATTCCCTATGGGAAACCCGTGAATTTGAAACACTTACTTCAAATTATCGCAGGGCTTGTGGTCCCATTCTGTCAAAACGACAAGTTCACGGACTGCTGCTGTAATAGTTTGAACCTCACGGTAACATATTGCCGCATTGGGAGCGCTCGCCTCAGTCTAGTACTGGCGCCGCCGCTCACGCTAGGTTGCCGAAGGTCACACATTTACTCTGCAGTTTTGCGCATTTTCACCTCCACCAAATACTCTCCTTGGAGTCGTTACAGCACAAGTCATCCTAAACAGGCGTCAGAATTTTAACCTGCGAAATTATAAAAGTCTTTTGAATGAGGGTAGCTGCAGGTTATGCCTAAGAAAGAACGATTCTTATTGGTGGGAAGAGGTCACTGCACATCAGGTCCTAATGTCGAGGGCAGTCACAACCATTCTTCACAAAGTTCACCGTGAGGTGACGTGCTTATAATGAGATTCTTAAACTCACTGCAGGATTACTAACCCGTGACCTGAGATGAGGTTGGGAAATTGAGCAGCTGGCTCGCCTCTTTCCTCCCCCTGAGCATGTATTCCTTTATATGCCCATCTCTCTCTCTCTCTCTCTCTCTCTCTCTCTTCTAATGTACAGCGTGCAAATGTAAAACGTTTTCACTGACAAATTGTGTTCACCCTTGCAGAAATTAAGTAACGCTTTTTTAAAGTACCATTCCATTTATTTTTCATTTCGCCTTTGCTTTGTTTCGTAGGAGTGACTTATTTTACTATATTTCTTTTTTTGTTTTGTTTATAGCTCAATTTCCCAGTCCTCATACTACGGCAGCCTCCGCTTGTCAGGAAACCGTGTGCCATTTTCTCTCAAATGGAAGACAAAAAGATACCAGGAAAAGTAATCTGCAGTTAAAGCCTAAAGTCTTACAAAATGTATCCAAAGAAAGGCATCATTCCTTAGTGGATCTTAAAGCCTACAAAGACACAAAAATTTTGGTTGCTAAGTTTTTGGAACATTCAAATTGTAACCTCCCTCCTGAAGTGCGGCATGTAGTAAACAGCATAAAATCTGTCATCAAATCTGATGAAAGACACATGGAGGAAGCCATCTTTAGTGCCAACATACTAGACCAGGTATTGTACATGTCTTATTACGTGTTTATTCTGATGCTTAGAAATTCGAAGCTCCCCTAACTGAAGTGGGTGAAAGTTTTAGTACAATATTTTGCGAACAGCAGATATGCAATTCATTAAGTGTCACTGTTGCCAAGTCTATTACATTTGTGAAAGGGTCACTGCTTATCTTGATAACATAACAGCGTCAAATGTATGCTTAAGTTTCTGTTATCACGACATCTGGAGATGGTGATCTGCGTGGTCCCTTAGTGTATATTTACTCGCTTTGTGTATTCTTTCTGTATTATTTTCTGATATTCATTTAAACATAATAATTTGCAGCAAAATAGGTATTCTGGAGATATAACTGATCTACCAATTTCTTTGCATGTTATGCAAAATGTGGACGTACTATTTCTACGGTGGAAATCATAAAACCAGGGAGGTCAATGTAGGTCCAGCTAGGGCGGATATTTGTCAGATTTCCAAGATAACCACTAACTATACAAAAATTAATTACATTTAGATTTAGGCCCAGATATACTGTATATTTGCATTTGCACTCACGCAGTGCAAAACATATGTATAGGATAGTCATGTTTGTAATTCTGACTAATTCAAGAAAGACCCATGTTGGGGCAAAACGCGTTGGTCTTTGCAGACCTGTGTATTTATATTTCCTGTACACACACAGAGTGAAGTGCCATCAACTTCTTTCAAAAAGGTTCTTTTATAAATATTACTCAGTGGTTGTTATAGTTAGGACCACGCTTCCATAGGAAGATAATTATTTGGTTTCCTTATAAGCGTGCTATTTGTGATTTGGTGTAAATCCATTCAGTAGTTTCTGAGAAATTTAGCCTAAAAAACTTTGTATATATCACATCTCGGAGGATTCGCAGAGACAACAGATCTCAAGATGAGATTTGATTGGCTGCCACCACATCAACAACAATATTGCGCCAGTCATCTTAGGACTCAGGAGTCAGTCCAAAACTTTGAAAAAAAAGGTAAAGAAAAGGCCACATTTTATTTTTTGTGTTGCAAATGGTCATGGTGGTGCCTCAAATCTGTAGCAGAATTAAAACACAAAAAGCGGACCCGTGCTTGAAAAAAAACACTCCCCGGGTGGGCCAGGATCTGGGGGAGCACACATTTTGATATTTAGGGGATGGGTGTGCATGCCCCCCCTCCCGAGCCACTAGGAGGCACATGGGACCCCATCCATTGAGGCCATGGTTATGTTAATGGGCAAGGGTGAAAGGCCCCCCTCTCTGAGTCTCTTTGAAGCCCATGGGACCCCATTCCCCCGGGCCAATTGAAAATTAAAGGGGAGGGGGCCACGCAGCCCCCGTCCTCGAGCCTGCAAAGGCCCCAGGGACCCTATCCCCTGGGTGTTAATTATTGAAATGGGGAGAGGGTGCACAGTCCCCTCCCTGAGCCTTGTAAGGCCCTGAGGACCTCATCCCAGGGGGGGCGCTATTCCCAGTTGGGGTGAGGGGCGAGAGGCCTCCCTTCCCGAGCCTCTAGAGTCCCTGGGGACCCCATCACCTGGGGCCTGCTCAAAAGAGGTGTTCTGGCGAGTGCACTCCTGGACTACAGTTTCTCTGCCCACAAGAGTATGGGCAGGGAAAAAAATGTGCACTCCCACCCGGCAGGAGCTGCAAAAATGCTCCCGCTGGGTGGGAGCACACATTGTTATCCTAGCCTGCACTCTTGCATTCAGGGAAAACAAGGCTTCTTCTGCCAGGCAGGAGCATAGAAAAATACCTGCCTTGCTCCTCCCCTTAAATAATAATGCAGCCCAGTGGCTTTAAAGGTTCGGGTTGAAGTGCTGCGCGCCCCCTTTGCAGTAAAAAAATAAAACGATCCTGCAAGATGGGGCATGTAAATGCCTGGGGAGGAGGGCCACATGCCACCCTCCCAAAATAAATAAATAAAAGAATTGTCAGCTCCTGCTTACACCCTGACATATTGGTGTCTCGAAAGACTACCAGGACACCAAAAGGTTTTTTTAAAGAAGAATAATAAATGAGCAGCTCCTGCTGCTCCTTTATTATTGACTGCTTCTTGCAAGGAGCATCCCATAAGGCCCTGCAAGGGCTTTTAAAACATATTTATTTCAGCGTGGTGTTGGTCCTAGAAGGGGTATGGGTAGGGGCCCCACCAAGCATTTGTTAGTGTTGTTGGGGAGGGGGGGCTACAGGGAGTGCTGCAGTCCCTCAGCAATATTTTAAAAAAAAATGTTAAGTCTCCTGGGTCACTAAATCTATGACCCCAGGAGAGGTTGCCATATTTTTTTTTAAAGCAGAACTAGCTGGAACTCAATGCTTTTCAACTGGAGTGCAGAGCCCCCTTGTGGTTGGTAGCAGCCAGGTCCTGCATTCAACCCCACACCATACACGGGTGAAGACCATGTGCATCCTGGGACTGGCTGCCCATGGGGACGCAGGGCCTGGCTGCAGGCCAGGTCTGGCATACAACCTCACGCCGTGCACGGCCAAAGGGCATGCAAACCATAGGGTTAGCTGCCTTTGCCATGCACAGTGTGGGATTGATGTTTTACGTAAAAACCCCTAAAAACTCACTGATGAAAACAATGGTTAAATTGACGTTATAGTTAAGTATGGTAATAGCATCTTACTTTACATTAAAAAAACATCTTAGAAATTCAAGGCTAAATAAACAAAACCACTTACATTCAAAAGTTATAGTTATGGCAAATAGCTATACCTCAAGCCCTAAAGTAACTACAACTCGCACCCTGGCCATGCACTGCTAATTACCCCACATATTATATCACTCATGACATGTTCTATGACATCATTGATAATATCATTGCAACTATTGCAATGTCATCATTGATGACAAAACAGTGCATGGCAGAGACGCGAGTTATAGTTACCTTTTGGCACAAGTTATAGTTACTCTTACTAGTTAAAACATATACAACACATTTGCCTTTTTGAAGTAGAATTACTTTTTAGGAGTTCACGAACTATGGTTTTGTACTCGTGAAATTAATTACTGTCATGTACTGTTAAAGTGTTTAAATCTGTTTCAGGGAAAAAGAGTGGGACTTCAGACCAAAATGCCCTGGAAAGTGTGGAAACATTCATAAACGTAGTAGTTTGTGCATATCCACAAACATGAATGACTAATTCCCACCCTGAAAACAGATAGCGATTTACCTGTCAGTGCTGGAGTACAAATAGTCCATGGAGGAAATAGGAAAGAAACACCCCAAATAAGTGGGGGTATGTTCGAAGAGGTTTTTCTATAGGGAAAATATTTCAACATGGAATAAAATGTGCTAAAGTGCAATGGAACTAATGCTGCTAAAATGTGCACTACATGCACTTACATATGTATAAATGCTGCTCTTAAAAATGCATAAAGTAATCTAGGTGTACTTCTGAAACTCTGTTACTGTAGCCCTTTCCAAGCATAAACCAGCAAACCACTGTGAATTCCCCCCAAAAACTCAGAAATGTACTCAAAATACAGGATAATCTTAAAAAAATATGTCTGGTTTTGTTTTATTAGATGGGCCCATATGGTTGTCCTAACTACTTTGCAATCCTAACAAAGTCATACATGTAATAGAAAACAGAAGTCAGTCTACCCTGCTATCTATAATTAGCTGGTTGATGTTGTTGGAATTATAAATGGAAATGTAGGCTAACCTGCAGCAAATTTTGTACATAATTAAACAATGTTTCACTCAGTCCCAGCTATGCCAATAGTTATCTTTTAAAAGAGAACACCACTAACGTTTCTTGCTTATCACAAGTCATGTTTCATTAATGGTAGCAATGTAGGTAGTTGTGCCGGCTATTCATAACCGAACACTTAGGGGTGCCCTAAAAATATGTGTACTTGGTTCCTTCTGACACATGCATAGAAAGGAGGGCAAATATGTGATGATAAAGGGGAGAGTGGACAGCTTGTAAATAGTGTTGGGTAGCACCTAGACTCCTAACAGAGATGAGTATGCGTTCTGTGCTGCCATTTAAGAGCGACTTGCTGGATGGCCTCACACCCCAATGATGTTGGGTGGTGACTACAATTGGTTTGTGGAAATGACCTGGACTGCTTTCATACCACACTGTCTATACTATGATTGAAAGAATTAAGATAGCGCTGAACACCTAGCTGATGAGCAGACCCATGATGACTGCATCATGCTAGAATTTTGATGTATGACCTACATGTCAGACTAGATTGAGAACTGTGTTTTGTGAGGTCTGGAGAGATGCCATGCAACATTACCCGCAGAGAAAAGAGGGCACCACTTCTGATGGATTACTGCATTAGAAGTCCTTCAAGGTGGTAATCAGAGGCCATTAGGCCACTGTATTAACTCGGTGGCCAGAGTCTGGAAAACATCTAATGTGAACATGTTAGATAAATCAATCCAGGAGATGTTGTTGATCAATAAATCCACACAGCCCTAGCATCTCCATGTCAATAGTTCAGTCTTAGAACTCAGAGTGAAGTGCTTAAATCGTGAAAGTGTGACACCCTCATAGGAATTTAAAAATCAGGGAACTCTAACAGGGAATGGAATGGCCTATTTGGGATACTGGGCAATGGCTAACCACAGTGGGAGTGGGAACGTCTTAGCTGCAGGACACTTCTGGGTCGCTAGAGGCAGAAGAATGTTTAACATTTAACAGCCCTACACACAAGACTCCTTCCTTGCCTGGCAATGACTCATAGTTGCACTAACACTCCATTTTGTACAGTTAGAGCCATATTTATGTAGATGTGATGCTGTACAGCAAGCCACCTTTCTGCGCTGCATTAAGGGAAAGGGCAGGAATGCCCTGTATTTATTTTCCCAGCGCTGGCGTACAATGTGCTACCTAGCATCAAGGCAGGCACTACTGCACCATGGTGCAGGCTGCCTGCATTTCAAGCAGGATTGTTTTTGTGCAGGAACGGGCACTTTCCTGCATAAAAACAATTGCCTGAGGCATTTTCTTCTTTCCATGTGTGCTGCACACTTAGAAAGAGGAAAAAACGAGGAGAAATAAAAATATTCCTCCTCATTATGCCTCTCCTGGGAAGGCGTAGCATTTTGATGCATTCCCAGGTCTACCAGTAATTGTAAATCTGGGAATGTTTCAAAATCCATGGGTGTTGCGTGGGAACACCCACACATCACCCACGGAAACGCCTCCCTTGGGCAGAGTAACGCAATGCAGTGATTTGTGCTGCATTGTGTTACTCTGAATTTATCAAGCCACTTAGGGCCACAACCATGGGGCCTTAAGTGGCTTGATGAATCGCATCTTAGGGGTTGTGTTGATTTTGCACCATGTTGCGTGGTGCAAAAGCGACGCAACCCCTTGATAAATACGGCCCTTAGTTCACTCAAAACTGCATCCAACACCTTTGTTATTTTTTCCTTTCCATGGTACTCCTATCTCCTTAGGGCCTGATTATGAGTGGGTCAGAATTATGATTTTGTACATATTTACCGCATCTGATAGTTATGGGATGCGTTAAATAACTCAATCTTTGTTAAATTTTAGCAGGTCAAACCTGACAAAATTTAACAGGGGAAAAGCATGCAGTATTTACTGTATCAGGCGGATTTTGGTGCATTGAAATACCAAAATGTGCATGTTATTCCTCAATAACTCGTAATAGGCGTTATTTATTGCACCAGATAAATAAGATAGCCATGGTATTGTTATTCTTCAGGTGCAATAAATAGCACCTAAACTCGTAATCAGGCCCTTCTGCAGACTTCCCTGTTTGATTTTGGAGCTAGACCATCTGCTGCTGATCTTTGGTCACCAATGCCTGGCCATCCTGGGGAGAAGCAATGGAATTCAGATGGACCTCTGCTCTCATGATTGCACCATCTGCCCAAAATTCGAGTAAGCTTGCCAATTTTATGAGGTTGTTTATAAAAGAACACTCATAAAGTGGGTCTGTACACTGATCTCTGCATCTTTCTCGCTCTTATTTAGCTTACTCCCTAACCCCTCTAGTAGTGGGTAACTAGACCTCTTTGCAAGGAGATGCTATTCCACCTCGGGCTTTGCTGTTACCATCCTGAGACAGCAAGCACTCCTATGTTTTCTCTCTCCCTTCCCTGTTGTTGCTGTCCTTCACTAGTGAGGCATTTGATTAGTCAGTATCTCCAAAGAGTCAGGAGCAGCCCAGACTCTCAATGGATCTATTTCTTTGGTCAAAGCTTGACAATCCCGTCCTGCCACAAATGCTGTAATGCCTCAATCCTCAAAATGCTTGTGCTATAATGAATACTTGTTGAGGACTCACTCTGAGGGACTCTTACTTGCATTGCTATCAAAACCTGACCAAAGGGCCTGACCAATAGAACAAATAAGTGATGGGGGAGACATGCTACTTACCAAGACTGGAATTAATGACACATTTTTAATGACACATTTATAAATTACTAGACTGAACATGACAAGTCAGTGGACACATTGATGCAGGTGGATATAGAAGCTTTTTCAAGCAAGATGGCTTTAATCTGTGCGCCACTCAATTGGGGAAGATAATAAACCGACCAGTGTCAAAATCAGAATTAAAGGAAACTATTAGGGCATTGCCTTCTGGAAGCCCCGGGGCTTACATGGCCTACCTGAGGATTTTTACCTAGCCTACTCTGACATATATGCCCACGACTAGTGCAAAAATACTCTACCACATTTGTGAAGAGATGGCTCAATGATGCAACATGAGAGGCTTTGCTTCTTTCCCTCCCCACAGACAGATCCTCCGCTAGGCCCCTTCTCATGCTGAATTTAGATTCCAAATTGAAATTATGCTTTTAGCTAAGAGACTATGGGTAAGATATTTGAACACATTTACTGGTCATAAACCCTGCAGTTTGGTTAATCACAGGGTTTGGACCAGTAAATGTGTTTTTCAATGTACTAAACTTAGTTAGCGATTCAACGACAGGTTAACGGATCACTAAATGGGTTTAGGAAACCATACCCAATCGCTATTTGGAAGGGCGTGTTTAGGGCATCCCTTCCAAATACCAATTACTTACCAGACGTACCAAACCTCTAGAAAAGCCAATATGATAAACGTTACAAGGTCTTCCTCATGCAAAGGGAATTGATATGGCAATGAACTGTTTTATCATGTAGGAATGTACAGATGTGATACAATGTTGGAAGGGGCTTACTGAATGGCTGACGGCAAGCAGAGGGAGAGAATGGCTCTGTACCCCAGTCGGTTGTTTGCTTGGCTTTTTCTTGACAAGAAAGCAGTCACTAACAGGCTTAATCACAAACAACAATTTTGTAGTGTGATTAGTATAATTATAATATAATTATTAATGTACTGCAAAATGCTATTCACATACCTATGTGCGGAGATGCCTCCGTCTCTTCTATCTTTTATATGCAGCGATCTTTGCCCCGACTGCAGAGATCTCTGCACATGTAGTTAGTAGTAAATGTGAGAGTGGCTGGAAAATGGGGAATACTACTAAAGGAGAGAGGTTAAGGAGGTTCATGGATGGGTTTAGGAAGGATAAGGAGGGTTTTAGTGATGTATATGCACCCACCTACAAACAATTACGCCCATTGGTCTTCACAAACAACCCTTCTATAGCTACTACAGCCAAAAAGGACCCAAAACAGTCGCAAATCAAGTAAGTCCAGCACCACACATAGCAAACAATTGATACTGCAACACCCTTCCATAGAAAATTATAGAAATAGAGACTTAAATTAAAACCCCATAGGAAGTGATGGTAAAATAAGTTAAATTATTTTAAAACGACATTATTTAATTTAATGTTAAAAATTATCTATAAATAAGATACATATATATATATATATATATGCACAAGAAGAGCTCCTTCCGGACTGTCGGGGACCCCAGGAGAGTGGCGCGCACGCCGGCGGAGCACACCGGTCATTCAATACCAATACAACTGCAACAGTTCAGCGCGCTCTCAGGAAAGCAGAACTCCGAAACTGTAAGGTTCCACTGTGTTTATTCCACAACGCGTTTCGATTTCAAACGAAATCTTGATCACATGAAACGTGCAACATAAACAGAAGACTTAAATAGCCTGAAAGTAAACGTGGAAAACAAAACAGAAAAGGGACCACAATATTGATAATGGCGGACATATTGGAGTGGTGGCTTAAATAAAAACAAAATGTTATACATTGCGACACGATTGCATAGGAACACCACAACATAGGTGCAGATCATGTATGACAAGAATTAAATGCAAAATACACATTTGTAATACAAAAGCATACGTAAGTCTTGTGGCTGGCAGTGTCCTCGCACATGCTCAATTGGCAGTAAAACTTTATCAAAATCCTGAGACTCACACTGTTGGCAGAAGTCCGACAAGAACACAGAAGGTGTATTGTGCACGGTCAAAGTGCGGTCATGCGAAGAGCAAATTAACTCGGTCCTGAGAGCGCGCTGAACTGTTGCAGTTGTATTGATATATATATATATATATATATGTATATATATGTATTTTTAATTTTCAAATATTTTAATAATCTTTCTGGATTATAACAATTAATGTACCATTAACTTATTTTCAAACGAATTAAATTACTTTCAATTAATTCTGTACATTACTTTTAATAATAATAAATACATAGTAAAAGAATATTCTCTTTACTTTAGGTGTTTTTTTTCTAAATTCAAAGATCAGAAAACGAATTTCATTTTTATTTATTAAGCTAATATTGTAACATTGTATTATATTATTCTACATTCAAAATAAATATATATCAAGTTAATTAACATTAATATTTAAGATAAAAATATTTTTCCTAATTTTTAAAAGTTTAATACATTTTTTAACTTTTCCATATACTTTCCCATATGGAGATCTCTTCCTATTTCAGGGGGTGCACATGTAAGTGTACACTTTTGAGTAGCTTTACACTTGTAAATTACTCATAAGTGTAAGTTCTATTTGTGAGTGGCCCCTGCTGTTTGTGAACAGTCCCCTGGGCCTTCAATTTGGTGGAAGCATGTAAATTACACTATTGGATTAATTTACCCACAGATTTTGTGAGTAGCTAAAATGTAGTAACGTTTTTCAAAATTGTAAATTACTCAAAAGTGTACGCTACCTTTGTGAATTAACTCCATAGATTCACCTTTGTGAATAGGCTCCCAAATGTATAAATATTGGGCCCCATTCACATTTAGAGGTCGATTCCAATGTCGTTTGGAAAGCATTCATTACGAATCGGTTCTGGAATGTTTTCCGGACGACTCGGATTGGGGGAGTCCGACCGAGCAATTTGAATGTATCCGGATGCGTTCGGATACGATTCGGCCGGACTCCCATTGACTTCAGTGGGAACCTGTGTTCCGAACGAGAACACAGACTCCCATTGAAGAAAGGGGTGGCTGGGGAAAACCTTGCACCCTGTGGCGGGCACCCCATGTGCCTGCTGCACTGTGCATGGTAGTTAAGGGGGGTCCCTTGTGTACCCCACAGGTTGGATTTGAAAGGCCCCGGGTGAAGGGGGGCCGGCTATGGGCCCCCAAAGACAGATTCCGACAGCCGATTCGTTCCGGAGAAACCGAATCGGAATGGCTGTTCCAATCGGTCACCGTACTCGCTTGCTCAGAAAGAGTCCAAAGAGCTGTACGATTCGGCTCTGAAAGACGCGACCTGTCCAAATGCCTTTTGGAACCTATTCAGACA
Organism: Calotriton arnoldi; assembly: GCA_963921515.1. Classification (NCBI taxonomy): domain Eukaryota; kingdom Metazoa; phylum Chordata; class Amphibia; order Caudata; family Salamandridae; genus Calotriton; species Calotriton arnoldi. Next base: position 1,052,817 of record CAWUFW010005105.1, on the reverse strand, counting down.
CCCCTAACGGTTTCCAGGAATCGGAATCGGTCGTTGGGAAGTGTGTACGATTCGATCGGCTACAAGAGTTCCGCATCGGATTCAGCAAACCCAAATCCGATTCGGAGCCCTTCCGAATGACATCGGAATCAACCCCTTAATGTTTTGTTTGCTTTCTGTTGATTTATACATTTTACATTATTCAGATTTGATTGATGCCAAATTATCATTCTAACCATGTATTTGGCTGATACTGATACAATTTATAACTATTGGGCCCCATTCACTTTATTGAACGTTTAATGTTTTGTTTGTTTTTTATTCAGCTTCGTGTGATTCCAAATGAGGTTTCTAACAACATGCTTGGCTGTTACTGATCGGTATCAATCAGTATGACGATTATTACCTTTAGATACTTGAACCCTACCTCTACATGGAAAATATAAGCACCAGCAGTGTGGGCCTCAATGGTGCACTAGTGTATAGTTATTACTAGCTACAAAACACGCTCTACTTTTCATGACCCCACTGCTTAGAAGCCACAGTCCACAATCCACAATTTCAAAAATTGAAAAGGAGCGTGAAATATTGCATGTAAATTTTAGTTTGATTTAATCAATCATAGTGATGTCCACATTATATCCAATATCGTTATCCAATTCTTCTCTCTTCTAGCCCTGTGCTGTATATTAAAAATATCTGGTGACCTGCCACTCTACAAATCCTCGCACCCAAAAAGAAAGAAATGTGGCTTTCTGCCACTCTCCCCTATCATAATCAATATTACTTCCTCTGCCACCCTCATCTGTCCAGAGTGAAGAAGTATACCTGACTTACTAGCCAACCTCCACATCCACTGTGTAATGCCTCCTTCTACCTCTCTGTATCTTCCTACCCCATTTATGCCCGAAGCTGTGCTCTCTGCTTTTAGTGTGAAAGGGCGAGTCAATGCCGTGCTGGCAATAAATATGAGAGAGCGCTTGCCATCGTTGCCTGCATTTCAGTGTTAGTATAGGTCTGATCAGACCTGTGGGGAGGAGGGACACAGCAGTTTGTGGTGCCACAGCATCACTGATGTTCAACCTCCTCCTGTGGGTCTGAAGAGATCTGAAAGTCGTGAGACTGTAAACCAGCATCTGTTATTCCTCCTTTTCACTTGGTCTTGGTAGTCCTAGATCAGACGGGATAAGACAGAGAAGCAAGCACTTTTCTTGGTGACATCAATGCAGTGAAAAATGGCATTTGTTTTTCAGTTCTGTCACACAAGTGTAGTGAATAACTGTATTTCAAAACTGGTATTCACACAGAAATTCAACATTAAGTGATCTGCCTTGAAGGCTGGCTTTATCTTCGCATAACATCTGAGTGAACAAATACTGAAAATTAGACGCCATCCATTGATAATCTTATTTGTTGTTCCATCAATAAATAATGTCAGAGCACGTAAGCCTTTGGCAAACTGTGATTTACAATTTCCTATATAAGTCGAGCATCTTGAATTCTTTTCAAAGACTTACACATAACTTAAGTAAAGCCTCTGTATTGTGAGCCACAGAGTGCCACTTGTCCTGGGTAATTGACTGAGCCCAAAGGTTGACCACAATAGTAATTTGTGGATGTCACAAAACTACCTCACATCCATAAATCCATATGCTATTGTTCAGTTATATGCTAGTTGGTGTTTTGACAGTCTATCGGAAACAAAAATATCGTGGGACAAAATATTTTGTCAAGAATATCGAGAACAAATATATTGTGAGGGTAAGTTTCTATAGATAAGCAAAGTTTTGCTATATATACCTTCAAATATATGTACCTTGACGACACATACATCTTCAAGGTACGTAGATGTGGAGTTAAGAATAGTAAATCCATACTTATCTATTTGCACTTACCTTCTCGATTTTTTGGTCCTCGATATGTTTGACACGATAGTCAGTCCTCACATTAATTTTGTTTCTTGATATTCTGTCAGTGATCCAATATGTACTTAAGAAATAAAGCCTACAGAATGAACTCTGTATATAGCTTTGAATTCTTTGCCATGGGCAAAATGAATATCGGTGTTTTAAAATGAAAAATATGTATAGTGACACCAAAGAGAGTGGGTGCAGAATGCGCTGTGGTCTTACACAGATTCGTCGGCAAACTGGGATGAACTCCCTTCTCCCTGAAAAAGGTACTAGATTTTATTGACTGGACTAAGCGCCATGGCCGTCAGAAACATGCTGGACATTAATATCCCAGATGTTTAAAAAGCATAGTCTTACTGGCAAGAATTGTAATAATACTATGCATTCACCTGCTGTGCGTATTGTAGCATAGTGTCAGATTTATCAGCAATACATGGATTATCTGCTGTAGAGCCTGTGAAAAAAATTGCAGAATGCATTTACGCAATACATTCATGGATGCGCTCTGTTGTTAGCATAGCAGTAACGCACGTACCATCCTCTCAAGATATCGTACCTTCTATTGAATGGTTAACTGGAATATTATATGAGTGGCCTTGCAGATTGCCATTGTAGAGCTCAATAGATTGTTAGGAAATGTAAATGGAAAGCAGGCTGTTCAATGCACTGTTATTACCCAATTTTTATAAATGTTTCTCATGGGAAGGACAGTCCCCAAACCCCACCTAAGGAAGTTGAGTTCACATACTTCATTTACCTGCTGATACCCACTTCAGGGGATTGTCCAAGAACTTAGCAGATCATGCTATGGGGTGAAAGAGGGCAGTGCTGCTGGTGGAAGCAAGCTCTGTCAATACAGAAAGTGGCCCGTGCCTTTGGAGGAAGTTGGTGACTGCCTCCTTAGCAAGATTTTGGGCACCTGTACTTATTTTACTTTTTTTTCTTTATAAATAAATTAAGCACTTGTTTGAATCCAAGTAATAATAGGTGGGTTAAGTGAATGCCGATACTTTTGAAGATAAACATTTTTGGGTGATTTCTCTTTTGCATAGTCTTGTTTCTGTAATGTACATGTTGAGTCATTTTATTATTTTGAATGTCGTCTTTATTTATTTTGTAGTTGCCAACATCACCGCAGGGGAAACATTGTTCTGAAATTTTCAATCCCATTTACAATGATATGCAAATGTATTATGCAAAAATCCAACGTCATAGAATGTTACCGGCAGATACATTTTTATATTTGTTTTTCTGAAGGCTAATATATGTTTTAAACAATTGTAAAGTGAAAAAAGTTTAAAACCTTATTAATTTAGTTTCCTGTAAATAAATTATTCAATTCATTTACATAAATTTACATTGAAAATCTTTTGTTCCTTTGTTCATCCTCTATTTGCAGGTGATTACAACCTCCCAACAGAATGTGAACACCTCTAGGAAGAGATTGCAAGAAGACCTTCACCTTCAGAGCTGTGGGGCTTTGAGTTCCCCAGTTGCCTTTTTAGGTAGGACACGCATAACACAGAGTGTAGAACGGGACAGACCACACAGTTTACTTGGCGTTTGTCGGGAGACCATCCTTTGAGGATTAAAATGGAAAACAAAACTTCTTCCTGCTTACTAGAATGCACAGGTGTGTGCAACATCTAACTGTTACACTGGTGAAGAACTTGACAACATTTTGGCATTTGGCCAAATCAAAATGAACAAGCAACAGCGTCTTCCTTGTTGACCTCAATTCAATATTGTTCAGCAAAAGGATACTGCTTCTGTGAAAGTCAACCAAGATTTGCAAAAATGAAAAGATGATTCTTAAACTTGGAACTAAAATCCTTTCATAAGCAAGGTTAATTTAATGTATTGTTTTTAATAATTATTCAGTTGCTGCTGCGATGTATATTTCTTAAAGAACTCCACAAAGTAAGATGAAACATTGTACAACTAAAAGTTGTATTACCTGAATGTACCTCAAGGTGTTATGATTATTATCAGTGTTTTAATAAAAAATATGTTTTTGAAATGATGTGATTGGTTGGAAATTGACTTGATCTGGTTCAGAAGCTTATTTTTGGTCAATATTTAGGAATTTTATGAGGTGTAGAGTGCGAGAACATATCATCCAATAGTAAAGGCAAATGTAGTATTTAAAGCATATCAATTTCTCTTTTACAGAATGTGAGAAATAATATTTCTATTTACAGATGATCGACTGAAGATTTTATCAAACATCGTGGCTTGAATTCCTATGTGTTATTTCTCAATGATAGTGTATAGAGTATCCATGCCTCTCTGGACTGTGGAATGGTCCTAAGTATGACAAAAATTGTCCCTCCCAGTGTTTTTCGCACTCTGGTTTTAGAAATGCTGCTCTAATTTAGGTAAGGTGAAGAGTGTTTCATTATGGGGAAGGACAAACAAGTGCATCAGTAAACAACCTTTCTATCTACAACTTGACTGCACTTCCTTAATTTTGCAAGGGAGGGCAGGGGCTGAGTGATAAAGGTCACTTTGATTGATTTGCTACCTTGAGTGCACATTGTAATGGATTTTACCAAAATTTACAAGAAAATAAACAAGAAAATAGTGAAGATGAGTATACGGACAACTTGTCACACATACATGTACAAATAGAATATGATTTGACAAAGCAATAATCAAAACATTGGGCTCGGCCAAATGTCTCAGTATGCAATACCATCCTTTTAAAGTTCATAATGACATCATTATCCTAACATATAGTCCCCCAAGTGATAAAGGCCCCCATGTAGTCAGCCCCCTATATTTCCCACTTCTACCATTATTGCTATAAATATCGATCTCCAATTCGTACATGGCACACATGTAATCCACCAGTAGACAAAACTGTTGGTGGAAGGGGTTCAGAATCTATCCAATGTTTATAGCGAGTCGGGCAGTCATTATTGAAAAAACATAACCCGGTATGAACCCATTGAATGTTTCCATCACAGTTTGGTATTATATTACATTCATTAAACTGAATGTCTGTAATATTTTGCTTAGTTCATTACTGACAGCAGGCCAGAATGTTTCCAATGTATTACATAAAGCAGGCATATGCACATCATCTGCTGCATCCTCTACCCCACATTTAGGCAGCTAGAATTATTTTTATAGAGCCAGGTAGGTTCATAGAACAGAATCTGTACAACATGGAAATGTTAGAGGTGTAACGAACAGCCATAAGGTTTTTTTTATCCATAATCTATGCTTTTTAGAAAAATATAATTGACATTGGCAAATTTTGCTTTGTCATCATCTACCAGACAGATGCTCATTATTACCATCTATAGTTTCAGTGAATAATGAATCCACATTTTTAACACTGACAAGTTTAGGCCCATGTTTCCGTATTTCTAGGAGAGGTATCTTAGTCATATTTAGAACATGATCTTCTCCAGAGATCTCTTATATGTGGAAACTTTAAAAAAAAAAAACTCAAAGTAGAGCAAGTCCATGTTGAATATCACTAAAGTTTAGTATTTTGCTTCCATGCAAAGTAAACAAGGATTGGAGACCATGTGGTGCCTAAATATGAAATATATATGAAAAGAATATGAAAAGAGTGCCTTACAACATGTCTGTTAATGATGATTCTTGAATAAGTAGTATATATCTATTTATTCTTGCAATCTTAAGCATTTTACAGTGTCTGCCAAATACACAATCATGTTTTTATGACCTCAAATTTCACACATTTATAAGAGTTGAAATCAAAATTCCTAACCGGGCTCTCAGAAGTTTGAGGTCCCAAACAGAATTGGTATATGCTTCAAATGCCAAGTAACAAGGGTAGATATCCATTTTATCAGGCTGCCCAGAAGAATAAATGGAAATTGAGGCGTGACCAGCCACCTTTTAAGGTGGGCAATTTTAGGAAATTGATAGCTCGGCGAAATTTCTCATAGCCCATGTAAAGCTACTATACTGGTGTGTAGACGACAGAAAAAAACTTTAGAAATGGATAACGGTGTACAATGGAAGTGATATATGTATTGCAGGAGTAGAGTACCTGTAACAATATTACATCTGCCTATTAATGAATCCATCCATGATTACATTTCTTAAGTAAGGGTTCATAATTTAGCTTGACTGTTTCCTTCATATGATGTAGTATTCTAATTTGATAGGAGATAATACAATGCTGCATTACAAAACATTTCAAGCTGGTAGGCATTCTGTGGGTAGAGCTCCCATGCATCCACCCATGGATGTTGGCACATTCTCAGATTTACTAAAGTTAATAAACCCAGTATTGCCTACAAATGCAATGCCACACTGCTTGGCGGTGCTTTCTGTAGCTGGCAGTGCTTGTTAGACATTGTTCTCCATCCTAGTGACCACCATCTTACCTGCTCTTCTTGCAGTTGGTCTCTTGGGCACTGCTTCTCCATCACTGTTCAGGGTGCCAGGTGTCAGAAGGTGCTGTTAATAAACCTTAAGATGGTGCCAGAGTCAAATTGTCACCTTATACCAAGGGGTACATTTTGCATAGGCTTTCTACAGTGATGCAGGACTCTGAGAGCAAGCTGAGACTTCTACAGAGGATATGGTCAATAGCAGGGCAGGAAAGCTGAATTTAAGCATTGCCACAGACCTAGGGGCATATTTACAAGAACTGCCGTATCTGCATCGATGCATCAGATTTCTTGTGCCTGTCACAAATGCCCTAACGACGCCATGGATGCACTGTATGCTGACACATCTTTTGGTGCTAAAGTGGCGCATTTCTGGAGTTGGTCGTGAGACTGGCGCAACTCTAGCAATGCCTCAGAACACAGAGGCGAGTCCCATGTTAAAAAAAGCCCTGCGTCAATCCTTACACCTGGTTTGAGAAGGTGTAGGGATTTTAATGCAGTCAAGTGGTAGAGTGACGCAGTGAAAGATTGTAAATTTCACTGCATCAGTTCGGCGTGGCTTTTAACCTGGGAATGCCTACCTTGCATACATGACGCCTGGGGCAGGTATAACGTGATGCAGGCCTTTACAAACTGGCGCATTGGGCCCAATGCAACGGTTTGTAAATATGGAGTAGTATGGAGCAATGATTGCGCCGCAGCTGTGTTAAAAAAGAAAATGGCACTGCGGTGGCACTAGCTCCTTGTAAATACGCCCTCTAGTTCTAGCCAGAAGAAAGTGAGCAGCACTCTAGCTCCACATTTCAGCAAATGGGCCCAAGGAAGTTCTCAGTTTAAATGATGGTCAGTGAGATACTCAGCACCTATAACTCATATTCCCCAAGCTGTGCAGTTGAGCAGATTCTCACTGAAAAATGGCCACTGCCAATTACAGTCCAGTGCATCCGTACACTTTGAAAGGTCTGTTGACTTTGGCTGGGTTGAGCTTTCCCTCATCAGACCATGGGGTTGATTACGAGTTTGGCGGTCCATAGGACCGTAAAACCCACGGTGGCACTGCGGCTACCGCCGCACCAGAGGTCCAACCTCCCTATATTGAGTTTGGTGGTCTGACCACCGCAGGCCCGCTGCAACTGCCAGGGAACTGCCATTCCCCGGCAATGTTGCAGCGGCGTGAGGCAGTAATATGCTGGTGGGGCCGTTGCGGCACTGTAAAGCATATTACGAGTTTCTTCACTGCCAGCTTTTTCATGGCGGTGAGCCTGCCATTAAAAGGCTAGGTGGTGAGGAATTATGGGGCCCTACAGGGCCCCCTGGTGCCTCAGGCCATTGAGATGCATGCAGGGGGGAGCATGTTGTGCCCCCCTGTATGCATGCACTCCCTTTCCTGCACTTCATGGACTGCAGAGTCCATGCCATGCAGGAACGAGCTTTGGTGTTCCAATTGCGTAGTCTGGCGAGCGGTTTGACTATGGGTTTGGCTGTCCTAGAGCGAGGTGCTGGCATGGCAGCCCGCTCCAGGACTGCCAAACTCATAATTAGGCCCATAGTCTGGAATAGCAGGATTCTCCCCCTACATGCCGGAGATCATGTGAACCCTTTATGGGCTCCTCTGGTTTGGAAACCATGTGTATGCCCTTCACACAGGCTTAACAAAGGAAATGCAGAAGGAGATATGGGGGATGGGACTGCCCTGTGGAGCAACACTTGTCCTCCATCTTGCCTGTGCTATTCATAGAGAAAAGTAAATATTTTTAATCACTTACCGATAACAGTAGAGGTGGATGCACACATATCTTTCATTAATCCTTGACCGTTCTCATTCATGCTAATTGTTTATGAAGCGCTACACCAGTAATGACTACCTTTTGTACCCAAAAACATTACTTTTAACAAACAAAAATAATGTGGAAGGCATTCACATCTGCCCCACCCTTCTGAAAATAATTTTACACATGAATGTCAATAAGCATCACCACTGGTGCAATTAAGAACCACAAAACTTTAATCAGCTTCCTTCAGCTAAGGCTTGTCTCAGCTTGGAACTACATCCCAGCAGGATGTGTTCTCTGGTGATGGGGTACACCATGTAAGCATTTGGAACTACACATCCCAGCATTCTGTGTCTTCCTGCTTTATACCAGAGAATTTGGAAAGCAGAAACTGCTATGATGGCATGTAAGATTCTGAAAAAAAATGCAGCCATAATTAAAAAGAGCATTATGTTTCTGGATCCTTGCTATTCAGCCTAACTCCGTAGAGTTTCTGCTGCATGCTGAAATTCCTGTTTCTTCTTAATGAAAAGTTAATTATTGCTGCTGAGAAAGTCTTCGATGTTTAAAGGAGTTTCTTCTCTCTGTTCGGAAATTCCTCTCAATTTAATACATCTTAAGGTATTAAGCATAGCTCTAGAAACTTTTGTTTTCCTATTGTTGGGCATTAGCCTTGCATTAGTTGTTCTATTTCTTAAGAGGTAACATCCTATTCAATTCTATGAGAATATTTTCTTAATGTACAAGACATTCCCTAGATGAGACAGTTGTGAGTGTGAGCAACATAGTCTTCTGTATTTCACCTTAAGCAGATTCCCCCAAGGTGCATATCTTTCAATTCTTTTATGTTGTTTTCTGGAATTATTACAGAAGATTATCACAAAGAAGATGAGGTTCCTTCTGCCCCACTCTCCTACAGGTTTTCACTCTTTTCTACTTATTTTAGTAGAAGTAATAGTAGTGATAGCCTAATTGGAATTGGTGGTCTCTCCCGTGAGTCAAGGTCACTATGAAAGAGTGTAAAATCTTACAGAGGAGCCCTACGAAATTAGGAGATAGGCAAATCTCCCAAAACCCAAACCTCCTTTAGAACACCTATGAACAAAGAAGAAATGACAGGGATGGCACAGCTACAGTGCTGGTTCTGGACCATCATTTCTTCATCTGTCCTATCAAATGCTTTGTTGAAATCCAGGGACAGTATACGTAAACCTACCTATAACCACACATTTTTCTCATACATATTTTTAATATCATGCAATAGTCAATAGAAGTATATCTTTCTGTCTCAAGTTTGCAGCTGGAGTTTTGGAGCTCACAGTTTCTCATTTATGATCAGGGCTTGCAGGCAAAGACTGTGCAAAGACTGTGCTTGCAGTTTAAGTCTGGCCATCCATCCATAAATAAGCAGCACACATGCACCCACTGCTTTGTTATGCCTTGACAACCATAAACCACGTGGATATGGTGATGGACATCTGCTGATGTGGGTAGGCCCCTGCCACAGCACCCACATCACACATGGCAATGTACTCAACTGTAGAAGGCTTAAGGGGCCCTAGAATATCAATGCATAGAATTACATTTCATTGCTTATGTTATGGGTAAAAACATAAATGTGTACTCCCGGAGCATTACCAAGAAGAGAACCTGATTGTGAACCTGTCTCCCAAATCCCTGACGGAGACTGAACACAGGGTCCTACAAAAAGGATTGGGGTTTGTCCCCACCCCCAGGGAAGATAAATTCAAACAACAATGTGAACTTCAGCGATTCTTTTGCAAAGTACGCCTGAGAGCCTTCTTTGACGGCACACCGCCACAGGAAGTCAGTGACTCAGGCCTACATAACCCCGCAACTTTCACTCCCAACACCAGTATGGTACCGAACGAGGTCATTACTTTTGAACAAGCTGTCTTCAAGGACTTACAAAGGGAGTCTAATTCCAGACAAGCCTGCAACATCACCAATGAAGAATTGGTGGCTGTCTGCCTTGTCAAACGACACCTCTATCACAATCAAACAAGCCGACAAAGGCGGGGCCACAGTAATCATGGCCACCATTGACTATGATACTGAATGTTTGAGACAACTGAGTGACCGGCGGTATTACACCCCCATCACCAACAGTCCAGTGCCACGTCTTAGCACAACCATAACCACACTGATCTTTGAGGCAGAAACCCAGGGCTGGATCAGCAAGAAGGAGGCTGATTTTCTCATGAAAAAAGACCCCAGGACCCCCTACGTTTATATACTACCTAAAATACACAAGGGGGTCACACCAGTACCTGGACGCCCCATTGTATCCGGTATAGACTCTATACTTGAACCCTTGTCACAGTTCTGTGACCATTTTTTGCAACCATTAGTGAGGCAAATACCATCCTATATACAGGACACCACTGACGTATTACGCTTGGTTTCGGAATTCCAGCCAACAAGCGACATCGATCTCCTCATCACTCTAGATGTTGAGGCGCTCTATACTAACATCCCTCAGAGAGCGACCCTAGATGTGATAGAGGAGGCACTTAACTCGGCACCCTGGGACTCCAGCACACCGCCCAGCTTTGTCCTTGAGTGTGCATCTTTGGCCTTGACCGAAAACGTTTTTGAGTTTAAAGGGCAGCTATACCACCAGATGCAAGGTACTTCCATGGGGAGTACCTTCGCTCCGAGCCTAGCCTGCCTGTATATGGCATCTTTTGAGGGTGAGCAGATCCTCCATGACTCAAACCCATATCGATCAAATATACGCCTATGGAAGAGATTCATAGACGACATCTTGATCTTCTGGGCAGGCGATTTGACATCTTGTGAACAATTCTGTGTTTGTATCAACACACTGAACCCGTATCTGAGATTCACCAGTACCATCTCCCAGAACCAGATACCATTCTTGGATCTCACGATCAGACTTGAACAGGGGAGTCTGACTACTACGATGTACAGAAAAGCAACAGACCGCAATAGCCTGCTGCTTTACAGTAGTCATCATCCTCGCGCCTTAAAAGAAAACCTCCCCTTTGGACAGTTTCTGAGGGTGAGAAGAAATTGCAGCGAAGTTGCAGACTACAGAACGAAATCAGAAAGACTAGCCAAAAAACTGGTGTCATGGCACTACCCCCCACGAAGCATTGCCCTTAGCAGAAAAAGAGCCAGAAACAACAACCGGGAAGCACTTCTAGAACAGAGAGCGAAGACCCCTAGTGACACCCTCACCTGTGTGACCACCTTCACACCTGGGTCAAATAGACTTAGCAAAGTGATCAGGAAAAATTGGGGGATACTGAACACTGGTGCCATAGCACTAGATTTACCGCGCTTTGCTTTCAAGCGTTCACGTAATTTGAAAGATATGCTAATTCATACCAGACCCAAGACAGCGGCACCGGCTGTCCAAAGAACCCTATGGGATTTACTGCCGGTTAAGGGACATTATCCTTGTGGGTCCTGCACAGCATGTGCTTTTACCACCATGTGCAAATCAATCACTTTTCCCAACAATTTTACGTGGGAATTACGGGCTCATACCAATTGCAACACATCAAACTGCATATACTTGCTTACCTGTCCCTGTGATTTACAATACATAGGGATGACCACCCGCACCATCAAGACACGCGTTGCGGAACACCGGAGTAACATCCGGTGTCAGAGAACAAACACGAAAATGTGCTCCCACTTTCTGGAACAACACCATTCACCTGACTCACTTAAATGGGTGGTGTTAGAAACATTCACAAAGATCACCAAGCACGCCCTATTTCTTAAAGAACAGAGATGGATACATCGATTATCCTTACATACTCAAGGTTTGAATGATGATATACCATGGAGCACACTGAGGATATGACAGGACATGATATCATTTATTACCTTGCCCACTGATGGGGCGCTAGTGAAGACCCACTGTTTTCTAGTAAATGAGACTCAGGGACTTGTTAACCTACATTAGCCTGACTATCTGACATTGTCTCCCACATGAATGTCCTAGCAATACCCTGAATCCTGACTACTGTAGGTGCTTTAACATGATTGTTCTACGACCGTAGATCACTAGCTGTAAGCCCTATAAACAACATTTCCAGCCATGTACCAAATGGGTGAAATCTAACACACACCTTGGAGTCCGATTCACTAACTCCGAGCAAGACCTTAGAACACTGTCTAAAACGGCACTTCACAATAGCTGCTTCAATCCTATACGACTCATGGAACGACACTGTTCTAAGATGTCTGCCAAATCTATTTTCATTCTCATCACGAATGATCTCCTTCCAAGATGGCCGCCATTGAGGTTAGGATTACATGCACTCAACCGCTCTACACACACTCCCCGCCTCCCGGAAGTGCGCGGAGTGCCTAAATACACGATAGACCTACACCACTCTACCACCCGGGCCTGGTAGGAGTGGGTAGGTCTACAGTCTCCGTGCGTTCGGCACAAACGTGAGTACCTCGTAGAGGAGGGGATGCCTCTGTGGCGTTGCCGCATGCACGGGGTTAGAAGTTCAAACTCTGCCATTAAACTTGTTATGGGCCGCCTGATCATTGGGGGTTACTATAGTCTTAGACGCAGCCTAGTTGATAGAAGCTGGAATTTGATCCTCGCTCTCTACCACGATCCTTGACCTTACATAATATAACATGCAGTGCCCGTTACTACATAATGTGCTCAGAGGTTTACGAGCGTCAACCTTGGGATACTGACACTATTTTCTGGTATGGCTGAAATATACATATCTGGGTGACGCCGCAACCTAATAAATGAATACCCTCATTGGCAAACATATTTTAATTGACACAAGGGGCCTGCACATTGACGCTCTCCCTCTCCTCCTCAATTAAGAATACCACGTGTTCCCAAATACAAGGTATGATCCTTGCAATCCCGCTAGAACTGTTGACACACTGTAATGGGATTCACCAGTTTTAAGGCGCTGTTACCCTATAACTGACTTTTGTGTTGCATTGTTACCGGATCACTACATTGCCGCGCTGTTCGTTAATCAAGCTCGTAATATAGCGAACAAACACATTAAGCAATGTTTCACCATCTGCGCTAGTATTAACCAACATACTTAAATATAATGAATCACAATACTTTTGTGCTCTTAAAGAATTCTTGCTTGCTAGTTTGTGGTGTAATTCTTGTGCACCGTAATCTCCTGATACACTGAGACAGGGTGTGTGCCGTGTTACCATACACAACACCTACTTGATCCTACTTGATTGTGCATGGATCACTCCCCTGTGTGACTTGGCCGTTGATATAACATGTCCTCACAGTTGAGGTTTTTCATGACCACACATGACAGGGAATAGGAGGTCATCAGTGGGCATGTGGTTGTGCTTTCTCATGCATTTAATGTTATGTGTCCATTGTTTCCCTTTCCTCCCTTTCCCTTATTTTATCCTAGTACATGAGGAACCCCTCGTGTGTATTACCTACCGGGCACTGTGATGCCTGGCTAGTTCATAACCCTGGGTAAGTCCCTCTCTCTCTGCTACTTCCATGTATGCCACATTAGGTGAAATTCAATGCTTGCTCACCTGATGTTTTCACCGTGTGGCACCCTGGTTTTTAATGGTTTTTTAACTGTTTGATGCTCACCATAACTTGCTGAGAGACAGCTCTATACAGAGAACATGAGAGAATTCACTTATTGCAACTGTACTACACTGACCAATGTGATGCATTCTCTCTCCACAGGTAGTTCCAGCACTACCAGGTATCCGACGATTTAGTCCTCCTATGGTTGATGTGAGTGTGTAGCCACAACACCATCTGAGTTTTAGTTGTAGATAGTTCCCCCCTCTTGGTCCTGACGAATCGCCTGCAGATTACTCATTTTGGCGAGAAACATGTTCACCTACTACTTATAAAGAGCGCCACAATCTGATATATGACCTCAGCCTTGCGCCTTATAGTTTTGTTTTTACTTAGGGTAGGAGACCCTTGATTAAAGTTGTTTTCTTAGGTACTCCCAACCCTATTTTACATTCACTTCCAACATTAACACACATCTACACACACGAGGCCCCCCCATCCGCACTTCACCTAACGGCTGTTGGAAAAAGATCTCCGCTAAAGTGCCCCTACTATAGGGAGCCCGTCGGGTATTGCACCGCCGACCCGACGAGGAGCAGCCCGATGATGAAGCATGACACCCGACAGGGTGTGTGAGGGCATTATAATCCAATATAATGGATTCCCAACTTTGAACCTCAGCGGTCAGGTTGGTTCATAATTTCCTGTGTTTTGTCTCTCATTTCAGAGGAACAGCATAATCTTTTTGTTGAAAATAATCTAAAACTCAGTCATTCCAAGACCTGTAGAGTGCATGGTCTATAAAGAAGTTATTTTATCATCTCTGTCCCTCACATTTCTCTGTAGAAGTTCTGCGCAAGGTCAGATTTAGTCGAATGGTAGGTTTGTCAGGCACAGACGTCAGAGCATTCCTCTGTAAATAAGGGATGCACTGGCATCTGTACAAGCAATACCGCCTAGTAAACTCCTAGGGGCCTGCTTTATCAACACCTTGCATCTGGGTTGGGTCACAAAAGTGACGCAAAGTTTGATTTTGGGATTTACTTCCCAGTTTGCACTGGAAAGTAGCCCCATAGTACCACAAATGGACTTTGTTCTACTCTGTGGTATTTGCGTCAAGGGGGTATACCATGGATGGTTCATGGGAGTTCTAACGCAACCACCAAGGGATTAATCTGTACAGCACATATACAAAGTTATACAAATGTTAAACTGTCAAGGCACATTATTCTGACTGGATGTGTCCGAAACCTATTGTACAAAACATATGCTAGATATCGCACAAGGCTGTGTATGTTGGTGCAAGGCAACCTAGAGTGCACCCATTCTCACCATGCATGTATGTATAGGTGACTTCCTTACACAGTTAATGGGTTTCTCCCACTGCCAATCACAAAGTCAAAGATTTTGTCACCATCATCATTCCACATTTGTAAAGTGCAAACTTATCACCCCTAAAGGTATCCAGGTGCTGAGGGGTCATCGGGGAGATTAAGTGAGCTATTGCCCAGAGTCACATGATGCTTAGCTGAGCGGCCACCGGTGCTGGGGATCGAACTGTGAGCTCCCCGCTCCGGAGGCAGACGGTCTGGCCGCTGCACTACACCTCTCCCTTATGCTTAAACAGAGAAGGTCAATTTATAAACTACTGTATAGAGTGATATAGGGTGGCTGATAAGTAAGACCGTTGGTACAAGCCAAATTAGTGCAGGGACCAAGGCACAAAGTCCGTGGAAGATGATATTGTTAAATATAACTAATGAGATAGAAGACTCGAGTAAAATATGGATGAGAGTGGAGAGATACATAAGTTGGATGGATGAGAGGGGGTGTTAAGATGAATAGGAGGGAATACCAAGGTGCCCAATCAAAATAAGGCATATAATAGAAGAAATAGAAGGCCGAGACTGAGTAGATAAAATGTGTAATAAGTCACAATACTGATGAGAGAGGAGAGGGAAGCACAAGACATGTGAGAAACAGGATTAAGACAGAATTTGGAAGCAAGTTAAAAAAAAGGTAGATGAGAGCTAGAAAGAGAGAGCTAGAAAGAGAGAGCAGTCTGGACTGCAACAAAAGGTAGATGAGACCAGGATACAGGAATTATCGCAAAAGGAACAAAATCAATGAAACAGAATAGAGTGGCGAACAAGGGATAGAATTGGGGACTCTGAGCACATCGTCCGAGGCATAATGTGAATTAAACAATTTTAAAAGACACAAGATTACTGGGGATCAAGACTAATGAAACATTTGCAAAAGAGACAGTCGTGAGCCCCACGATAGATTAAATTAATGAGCCCCACATTTATCAGATGAGAAAGATGAGCAAGGTTTACGACCGGAGTAAGTGAATCCCAATATGGAATACTAAGGGGTCTGGGTATATGATGGATGACAGAGGAAACTAAGGCACGATGGGGCATATTTACAAGCCCCTTGCGCCACTTTTGCGCCGCCGTTGCGTCACGCAAGTGACGCAGAGGCGACGCAAACCATGCGCCGTGTTGCGCTATATTTACAACGTGACGCATCTAGGGAGATGCGTCACGTAGTAAACCCCTGCGCCACATGAAACCTGCATCAGGTTTCATGTGGGCGTACCGGCGCAGGGGGCGTTCCGGCGCAGGTACGCCTCGGAAAAGTGACGTAGTGAAATCTACAAGATTTCACGCAGTCACTTTTCTCGACGCTGGTGCGCCAAATCCTTACGCCTGCTTCAAGCAGGCGTAAGGATTGACGCACCATGTTAGGGATAGGGAAGGTTGGAACAGTGCTGGAGTTGCATCGCGCTTGCGACACGACTTCAGCACTGCGCCAACCTTCCGCCGGCAGATGCGTCACGCATCTGCTTATCCTTGCGCCACGATGCGCCGCATTGTAAATGCGGCGCATTGGACGTGGCGCAAGGGTAAACTTGCGTGACGCATTTTCCCTGGCGCATCCCTCCTGATATGCAGGGATGCGCCAGGGAACGTAAATATGCCCCAAAGTATGTTATGCATGGATTCAGTGTGAATGTCTGAATAGAGGGTGCTAAAGCACAAGGCTGATGAGAGAAGGGACTAACATGCATGAACCATGATGACGGAGAGCAAGGCACACAGTGGAGGAGACAAAACAAGGATGCGAATGAAACAAGCAATAAGATGGATGAAAGCATTTGTAGACAACTGACAGATGATAGAGGCACAAGCGTGACTAGCCAGATGAGAGAGGGTTGCAAACCACATGAGAGGGGGCAACGAAGCACAAAGTTGAGACAGATCATGCACAGAACTGATGAAAGAGTGGAATACTGAGATTGTGGCACACCAAAAATCAGACAAGCACAGCACACAATGGATCTAATGGAGGTGAGAGATATAAGACAAACGAAAATTGGCACAGTGCAAAAGCCAATGAAGAAGGACTTACAATTGAGCAAATGACAATAAAGATGAGCTCTTGAAGGGAGACATAAAATTGGAGTGGTCATAGGAGGGGAACGAGGTACAAGATGGCTGAGTGTGTATACCAGAACATAAGTATGGAGAGAGACGGTTGTGAGCACCAAAACATATCAAATATACATATGTCAAATAGTGAGAGGAGTAAGGAACTAGCTGCATGAGAGAGAGCACATAGGTAAAATTTGGACGAGAGAGAAGGCCAGTGCATAAAATGAGAGACGAGTCCAAGGAGCAGAAAATCAAGAGAAAGAATGTAAACTCACAGAAAATGAATGAGTGGACCAAGAAACTGAGTCAATTAGACAGAGCCAGAAACAGTGGTTGAAAAAGTGGGAAAACATACAAGATGGATGTAACAGCAAACCAATTAAAAAGCTTGTTAAAAAGGAACATCGCACAGTTCTCTGGTTTATTTTTCTTAATAAAAGGGGAGTGAAATCTCATAGAATACTAAGACATATTAGTATTGTTGCATACGAAAAAACCTATATGAACCGTCGCATGTCAGTATCTTGACACTCTGTAGACCCCAGGAATGCATATCTTGGACTTCTTGCAAAATTACATTTGCTGTAGATGATTGCCTAGAGGAGAACCTCCTTACCTGAAATCCAGATAGAAAAAAAGACAATGAATGATGCATCAGATACCTCTGACAAACAGCCCTTAGACATATTAAGTATTCTGGATATATTTGATAATGCATCTTTGCTCATTGATCATTATCAGCTTGCTTTGTTGGAGATGATCTTCTTAGAGCCTGACCTCGTAAAGAAAATTATATCCACACAGTTAATTATAATCATATTCTCAACAGTGTAGATACTCAAATTGTTTCCATTTGAGATTCAAATTGATGTTGTTAGCTTTTGACAAAATGCCTTTCGCTCAACAAAACCGACACAAATCATCAAAAAGCAATACAAATCGAATAAAACCATCACAATAACACTGATTAAACATGCATACAATATCAGACAATTGAAATGCTAAATAACATACAAAGGTTTTATTTAAAAAATGTTTGTCTTTTTCAAATCTGCCTGCTATTAGAATCCACTTCAATATCCCAGATGAATTCCTTCAAGTTCCCCTTCAGAGCGCCATTTATTCTTCCTCATTCTCGCTGCCGTTCTGACAACTTGTCCTGAGATTCCACTAAATGGCAAAGAGAATCCCACCATCCTTGTCCTGGAATGGAGCAGATCACGTGACAGGAGTAGCATTTGTTCAAGCTAAGGGCAAATTCGAAGAAAGAATGTGTTTCAGGCTTTGAGGACAGTTTTATGTGGTGTCAAAACTGGGTTAATTATTTGAGGGGAGAGGTACCCATAGCAAGTTATGAAACATAATATGGGGCACAACATAGTGTTAATAGAATCTCTGTTCGCCAACTGGTAGCAATGGCACGAGCCCCAGGCAGTCCTCCCGAGAAATGTGTGTTAAGTTTAAGCAGTACCAACCAGTACTAATTATCGGAGTACAACAAAATAAAATTGCCAAACCAATAAAGGAAATAAATAAAAAATAAAATAAACACACAAACATGATCATAATTGGATAAGGGGTACAGAAGATATGGATTTCTATTGTTTTATGGCAAAAAGCACAAAGAAAACTCAAAGTGGCGATGGAAAATCACAGAAACTGTTAAATGGCACTTAAGGGCACTTTCACGTCAGCTACAATGGAGGGGGGGGGGTCAGAGGCCAAACGGGCAACACCAGTCTAAGTCTTTGCTATGTGACTTAGGGCCTGATGTATAGAGAGAGGGAACTCTGTCACAATGGCGACGGAGTTCCCTCCCCGACAATAAAGTTGTCCGCCCGTCAAATTTAATTGAGGGCAGACCTTAAGTTTTGCCACAGCAGAGACAAGTCTGTCTATATGATTGCCGAACTTCTCTGACAGCCCTGGGGAGTAAGGGCTGTCAGAGAAATGGCTACATGTCCGCCCGCCCAATTTAGATGGGCGGACATGTCATTTATTTTTTTACTACTCCTTACCACACAGTAAAAATATTATAATGCTCCCCTCGCCATGGGATAAAACTCCCATGGTGAGGGGAGCATTACTTTTTCTTCAATAAGAAAATCTTGTTACAGGATTTTATTTTTGAAAAGAAAAAAGAAAACAGTTTGCTATAGGATGCGTCCTTTCGAAGCAGCCCTTTAGCCAACAATAAAATGCATTGGCAGGAACTGCAGTGAAGGTAGTCCCTGTAATCCATTTATAAAGGACTGTCTGCTTGGTGGTCATTTATAGATTAGGTGGGCGGCCTCTCCACCATGGGGATGGAGTTATTTACTCCAGTCCCATGGGTGACCCATGGGCCATACGCCTAAACTAAATCAGGCCCTTAGTTTCTCAAACTCTTCCAGCTGGGTTTCCTCAAAAACGGATACATCATAAACAAAGCTCCAGCTGAAGCTTTTGTTTTGGCACTCAAAGCTTTGAGCAGGATAAAACAGGGTTCCGCAGCCAGGGCACGAATGCAAACCGGAAATTGGTAAAGCCTCTATTCCAAACTAATGTCCCAAACTACCAATGTCAGCCTAGGAACAGAGAAGGACTACAGTCCCAGCTTTTGTGCTTTTTGTCTAAACACTGCACCCAATATAGACCATGTTCCTGTTATTGAGTAATCAATAAAACACTAATGCTTCCCTGTCTTCCTCTTTCCCCATTCTACCATATACCGCAATTGAACCGCTTGATAGTAATAACTTAGATTGATTAGTGCAAGATCTCCGTCATTCACTAGAAGGTAGAATTTGCTTGCCACTTGTGGCTTTTTGCTCCACCCAAATAAACTATTTGATCAGGTTTTTCGAAGTGTAACAGGGAGTGCTATGGTCTGGAATATGTACAGTATGTTAGTCAGGACTAACGCATGTATAATTGTCAGTATCCCTTGCAATGAAAAGTTCCTTCTTTCCCAAAGTTGGAGGTCCTCACGCACCACTAGCCAGTAAAGGAAAATAGTTCAACGCAATTATCTGTGATGTAGTCTGTGCTTATTGAGATACTCAAGTAGGTCACCGCCTTAGCTGTGCACCTAACGGCATTGTCACTTTGCAGTGTGTCTACTTTCTTTTTTGAGATGTGTAGGGACAAGACTTCAGATTTAACTACGTTTATTTTAAACCCTGACACCTTCTGAAATATACCTAACTCCTGCAACAGCGCTGTCAATGACTGTAATAGATTGGTGATTGAGACCATGAAGTCGTTGGCAACATCATCAATTAAAATGTGTTATTCCATATTTTGATGCCACTTATACCTTGGATATTACATATGTTTTCTGCAAACAGCTTCCATCGTTTAGACAAAGCAAACAGAAGTGGAGATTGTGGGCACTACTGATGTGTACCCCTGGATATCCTGATGGGTTTTGTGGGGTGTGGTAGCTTGCCAGTGCTCATCTCAGAAAGTGTGTATCAAAGCCAAGTGCCTTGAGCAGCACTGCCATAAAGGGCCAACTGAGGCGTTTTGCTACCTAATGAGATCAGGATTGCATTTTATGAGTCTTCTGCACATTTTCTTCCATATAAAGCATCTTATATTGTTGATCCAAATTGTTCCCCCATTATAAAACCCGACTGATCCAGATCTACGAGAGAGGAAGCAGAGGAGCCCACCTGTCTGATTGTATTCCCATAGAGAGCCGGGTGTCCAAGTTTATTAACAACAGCAGATGATTAGAGTTACACAGTGTAAAGTCCTTTCCTGGCTTGGCACCACTGCTGTGATGGACTATGCCATTGTGTCTGTGGGGCAACCCTGCTTCTCCAGTTTGTTAAAAAGGTGAGCAAGGGGACGAGGACTCCACCAATTGTTTTTTTTAAAAGCAGCAGGGGCATAGCCTGGTTAGTAAAACGGGGGGAGCGGGGGGTTGGGAGGTGAGCTTCAGATTTTCCAACAATAACGATGTCATAAAATGTTAAATTACATTATACGACAAGCAGGGCACACAAGAGGGGCTTAAGTACCGGTGGAAAGATAGAGGAATGCAGATTATTAGGGGTACTAAGTGAGGTAGAACACATTATTTTGTAAAATAACCAAACATTTTGAAGACTTTCAAAACAGAAAGATTGTCAAAGTGTGTTTTTGTCTTTGTGGTGGTGAAATATGACCACCACCTCACCAAGCCCAACTGATTTCCCCTGTACCCAAATAATTTCCTAAAAAGACATCTATTAGGGGGTGTAACACCCCAAACACCGCCCCCCCCTCCCGAAGCGACGCCCCTGTAAAGGGGCTCTACATCTGTCAGGTCCTGGGGCTTTACTATTTCCATTATCATGTCTTCCTTGGCAATGGGTGCCTTTAAACTGTGTCTCCATTCATCTGCTAATTTAGGGGCAGGGAACTCTTTCATATATTTCTGCCTTTTCTCTGGGAACATGTTCATCCCTGTATAGGTTTTGGTTAGTGGCTGAATGAGTTTGACATGGCTTTGTCATCCTTTATTTATTCACTTATTTGAGGAGTTTTATATAGCGTGAACATGACCCAAAGTTGTTAGAGCGCTTTATAGAGTAAATACAACCGAATATCACGATAAACAAAGAGTAAATAAAAATACATAGTAATGATAAACAAGCATTTGCAATGCAATAGGTCTCGCATTTACGCGAGTTTAAGCTATTGGCATTGTAAATGACAATGCGTTTTATTTATGTTTCAAAAACCAAAACATAAATAAAAGGCATTGTTATTTACAATGCCAATAGCTCAAACTCGCGTAAAGGCGAGACCTATTGCATTGCAAATGCTTGTTACAATCAGTTCTCAGGATATTGCACTGCTGCAATAAGTGTATTAACCACATCAGCGACTAAACCAGTATTCTAACCTGAGATTTGTAGATTTTGAACATAAGCATAGATCAGAGATCTCAGTTGATAGCGTTAAGGACCCAGATACAAAAATTATCGTATTTTCACACTGATAAAACAGTTCAGTTTGAACGCCATTCACAGATTAAGACACGTTACACCACATTCTTTACCGCAATTTAAACTCTAATAAATCTCCAGTTCAAGCTCAGAAGGGTAATGTGCCTAGTCGTAACAAGAACGGGACGTCACGCATGCGCATGATAACCCACTCAGCACTTGCAAGAACCAGAAGGATCGGAATAGAAAGCTAACAGAGGAACACCAGAGAATTCGATTCTCCTATGAATGTGAGGGTGAGATTGTCTTGCCACTCGTGTTTGTCCACATCTGCGAGGGTCACACTCAGGGCTAATCACGAGTTATCTACGATATTCTTTAAGAAAAGAGAGTCCACTACAGCAAAAGTTGTACTGTTAACACGTCCGTATTAATATGCTAATTTATATGCAGCAGTGTAGCCAATCGTGTCCCGGTTTGTAGCCTCTTCCCTTAAAATGACCACCCACAATAGGTTCTATTTAGTTACAACATAAAGAACGGAATACATTGTATCCTCAGCAGACATCATGAAATGGCAACATTTATGTTTAAAAAAACGTGGGTTGAAGGGGAGGAAGCTGCGTTCTTGGGATATATTGTGAAGATAAATGAACACTTGAAAGTTTAATGTAAACTGACACTGTTTCAGCGCCATCTTTGAGTATGAGTATGCTACGCCGATCGCAAGCAATTCCATTTACACAACTTTAAAACTGTTATAACTTCGAATATTAAACTGTCGCCAAACCGTTGTCCTGAAAGAGAAAGGGGGATATTCACAAGAACGTGTGCTAAACAACACAAAAAGATGTTAACGCAACTTTACACATCGCGGCCTATCGCGGGAAAATAACCCCATGTCAACGTGGAATTCACAACAAGGCGGTACCATGCGATAGTCTGCCGAAACCGCGGACAATGTCCGCGATACAACAACCGCGACGGTAATAAAAACACAAACCTCAACGCGAAAAAACATGCGATGGGCCAAAGCGCGATGAGGAAATCAGCGATAAGCAGCGCCAGGCCTGAAATACACAAATGGCAGGCGGGAAAAACCACTATAAAAGTAGAAAAAACACACAAACAGAAAATGACCAACACCGAAGCACCATGGAGGCAGCCGGAGCAGGCGCAGAGGACGAGCGCAACCCCACAAGCACCCCGGACGACCAGCCTGGGACCTCGGGGACAGAGAAGGGAAAGGACAAGAAGAAGAGGAAGACGAAGTTCAGTCCGCAGGAAAACAGGATCCTGGTCACGGAGGTGATGGAACACCATCAACAACTGTTCGTCACCTCCAACGTGTCATTGGGCACCAAAAATGGAATATGGCGGGACATCGTGGACAAGGTGAATGCCGTCGGAGAGCACAAAAGGTCAATGGACGAGGTCAAGAGGCGATGGATTGACATCAAGCGCAAGACCAAGGAGAAACTCGCAGGCAACCAGAAGGCAGCAATGCAGACTGGAGGTGGGAGCCCAGCACCACAGCTGGAGCTGGATGACATGGAGGAGCTGGTGTCGACAGTCATCAGTGTGGAGACTGTGGCCGGAGTCGGGGGACCGGACACTGCTCGACAGGACACAACACAACCGCAACAGGGTGAGTGACCACCAGGTACTGGGGTGAACGGGTGGAGATGGCCACAATGGCACACATGCACAATCAAGCAGAGCACAGTGCACACCCACCATGACTCTGGATCATGGCCCTGATCCACAGACTGTCACAATGTACAATGCCATGCTGTCTGAATGTGAACCTGTACCATGCGGCTACATACATGCGGACACATTGTAATACACCATCTCCCCTTCACATTGCAGGGGCACCGTCAACACCTCCTGCAGAGCAGTCCCAGCCACTCTTCACTGATGACGAGGAGGACACCCCCAGCATCGACACCCAAGCCCTCCAAGACATCATTGACATCATCCGCAACTCACCTCCAGGATCAGGGCAGCCCAGCTGCATCGAGGAGACCCCACCCACTACCCAAACCACCCAGCAGTATGCACCCACAGCCCCGGCAGTCTCCCAAGACCCCCATGAACAACACATGGCCTTCCAACGCCGTGTGCTGGAGGGCCAGAGGGAGACGGCTGAGCAGGTGCGGGTGGGGTTCGACCTCATGGCTACCAAACTGGACGCCATCCATGGGTGTCTAGGTCCCATCAGGGACCAGCTCCAGTCCCTAACGGACACCCACGGTCCGCTCCATGGTCTCCAACGAGCCCTGACTGACATCGCTGGAGTCATGACTCGGAGACAAGAACACCTATCCGCTCAGAGTGGCTCCAGCGATCCCAGCCGTGAGCTGGCACACATGCGGAGGCTCATGGAGGACATGGTGCGGATGGAGGCAGAAAGGATGGCAGCCACCGCTGCACATCAGTGAAATGTAGCTGGGATTTACCATGCCCTGCAGATCCTCATCATGGCATTGCTGCCACAAGGCGTGGCGATGATGAATGCTGCTGCCCCCACACCATCCACATCTCCGCCCCCTGGTGTGTCAGTGCCTCCCAGTGCGGCAGGCGTATCCACTCTGGCACCTGATGTGTCACTGCCACACAGTGCGGCCGACAATCCTCCTCAGGCCCCTGATGTGTCAGTGGCACACAGTGCCACAGCCGGTACTGCAACAACCACAGGTGGGTCAGAGCACACATCCGAGGACGAGGACGTGGATGGGATTGAGATCAGAAGGAGGCACTAGCATTCATTTCCGCCACCTTGCCTGTTACTGCTTGGTGCCGAACATGGCCCCATGACCTTCCACTGACCCCCGATACACTCTGTGGCACTCACCTTGGACCGCGACATGGACTGCCATATCCTGTTTGATGACCAATGACACAGCGACCAGACTGCGGACTGTACCCTTCTACTTCCGCAGTACTTGTCATCCCCGGATGGACTCTGGCTGGCCCTCCACGGTCCCATATTATGTAGTGTGCTTGGCATGGCCCTGTACCGCTCCAGCTGCAAAACTCCACTGGATGTGCAATAAACATCCAGAAACGCACTGCTGTGTCATGTCTTTCATCATTCATGTATGAATGTGTGGATGAATGTAGGGACAGTGATTTCCCTTACGTCAATGATGCTCATCTAGCGGGATGCCAGACACAGTGTGCTACATTGCCTATTGTGTTCCGGGTGCCGTGGACACTACAACAGGGACACCCGCATTAGTCACTTCCTTGTCCGGACATGGACTGAACCACGCCCAGAGCCCCCGAGTCATTGTTGCAAGCCCTGCGCTGGTCCGGCGTACGCCAGGCCAGACCACTCCGCTTACGCTCCGAGGGGGGCCCACATAGCTACATGTCGTAGGCGTACGCGCTGGTCATATGCAGGTCACTGGTCTAGTTGTCAGCATGTTACGGCCACTCCCTGAGGGCAGGTTTGCACACACACCACACCCATCCGGCACAGGCGTCACAGGCCATGTGACCCCGCCAATATAAGGGGCCGACAACGTCACATTCCCCACTGCCGGTGATGACTGGATGACGGACGCTCCACGGTTCTCAATCATAAAGGGCCCATGAGTTGTTGCGCACAGGGTTGGTCGCACCCGAAGCCTTGCGCCCGTCATGGGCCTACCACCATGTGGCACTGACTGGGGTTGCACAGGGTTAGTGGCACCCGAATCCTTGCGCTTGTCACGGGCCTACCACCACGTGGCGCTGACTGGGGTTGCACAGGGTTAGTGGCACCCGAAGCCTTGCGCCCATCACGGTCCTACCACCACGTGGCGCTGACTGGGGTTGCACAGGGTTAGTGGCACCGAAATAGCTGAGCGGGTGTGCAGCCTGCGATGATGACGTGTGCACTGATGTGGTCTCTGCCATTGATGCCTCAGGACTCAGCGTCATGTGTGGGACCTGCTGGGCTGCGGGGCGGGTCCGCATGATGTGGACCATGCCATGGTGGTGGGACCGGTGCCTGGAGCTTGCACAGGCACGTGGTGTGCCCACTGGTGGACACACCGTTGGCGGCAGGTGAGCAGTGGGCCCGGGGTGCGCAAGTGCGGACGGCCGGTGGGAGGGGGTAGGGTGCGGCTGCATGCGCGCGCAGGGACGGACAAGCGTTGTTGCCGTGTGCTGTGTGATGGACTCTGCCACGATTGACTCTGGCCTCGATTACAGATTGCAGACCTGGTGGCTTGCACTGTATCCCGGCACGTGGTTGGAGACACACCGGTGGCAGCAGGTGAACAGTGGGGCCTGGGTGCGCAGGGGCGGCGGTGTCTCTCTCTCTCTCCTTTCCTTCCCTCTCTCTCTCTCTCTCTCTCTCTCCCTTCCTTCCCTCTCTCTCTCACTCTCTCTCTCCCTTCCTTTCCTTCTCTCTCTTTCTCTCTCTGCCTTTCTTTCATTCTCTGTTTCTCTGTGTCTCGCTCCTTTGATGTGCGCATGGCACACGTTCTGATTTTGTGCTTTATTTTCCAGGCTGTGACATCGAGATTGTCCCGGACGGACCCAACAGGAGTCTTCCGCATTGGTGTTTTGTGTTGTATTTCAATAAAGTTTTTGGTTGTTACTTCAGTGCTGTGTGACTGTTTCTCGTTCTTCTGGCCACACATGTGTGTTATTTTTTGACAATGTGCGTCATCATGCGCTTTTTGTGGCTCTTGTGTCGTGCACGGTATGTGTATGTCTGAGGGGATTGGGGGGGCCGTGGGGGCGGTGGTGGCGGTGGGTGTTGTGGCCCTCATGGTTATCCGAGCTGCATGATCATTGCCTCCATGGCATCTGTGGGTCTTCAGGTGTGGCTCTTGACTGGGCTCCCTTTCATGCTGCAGGTAGTCGTCCTGCTTAACACCAGCAAAAGGCAGGTGTTAAATCACTGGTGCTACCGTGGCTTATCGCCTGTTTTTGGTTCGCATCGCAGATCTGGCAGTTCGTTGTGAAAGTGGTGTTGTGGTTTTTTTCGTGTGTTTTTGCACAGGAACGCCTACTCTGCATCTCATTAGGGTTAGTTGGTGGTGTCCACCGTGGAGATACATTTTGGGGCAGTTATCGCGGGAATACTGGCGATGTCTGCAGTTTGCACCCGCTTGTGAATGGGGTGTTAAATCTATCTCCACTTTTGATGCGTTAAGGTGGAGATAAATCGGCGGTAGGTCCTTGTGAATATGCCCCAAAGTCTTTGCAGCTCACTGCAGATATACAATAGACGTGGTGAAAAAGTGCAGCATCACGATATCACCACGTTTGTTTCTTAACCAACTTTCATGAAAACAAGCATTTGCAATGCAATAGGACTTGCATTTACGCGAGACCTATTACATTGGAAACGGGAGTGCGGGTGGGCGGGTGGGAGGGGTGCAGAAGGCACAAACAACAGGAGTGGGGGAGCGGAAGAGAAGGCACGGCCACGGGATGGGGGGGCACGGGAAGAAAATAGTGCTCATGAAACACGTAATAAAGGGGCCAGTAGCCATGGAAGGATACACATGATGACATGGCCATCATAAGGAGGTACTAGCAGTCTATAAACCAATCGGAAGGCAGCATTTACGAAGGACAAAGACACAAGCCAATGAAAAAGTGGGCGGGGGAGTGAGTGGGGCTTCCCTCACGTAGTCAACTACCACAGATCATACCCAGAGCAGCGCTTGCTCGCTGGCTCAGGGCTCGACCTAAAAAAGAGTAAACAATATACAGTGGGATATGTAGACAAAATAGCAGCAATTATTCATGTTACATAGACGTAAATAAAAATACAAAGTAACAGAATATTAAAGATGTAAACAAAACAATATACAGCAGAATATGTGAACTCTAGGTTCTGAAGTAGAAGAGGGAGTGAGTTACAGGGTGGGGAGAGTAGAGGCATACATTTCTCAGAGGTAGTGATGCACAGGTTAGGTGGGGGTTTTGGGGTAGAAGTACCAGTGACCTAGGCCTAGTGAGAGAGGAATTTGTTGGATAGAAAAATGTTCACTTCTTTCCGGAAGCGGGATGTGGATAGGTTGCATTTGATCTCAGTGGGTAGAGAGTTCCAAATGTTTTGGGCCATTCAAGAGAAAGAACGGGGTAGGTTTTCTTTTTCTTGAATTTGTGTGGCTTGAGAAGTAAGGAGCTCATGCTTTTGGAGGATCTGTTTCTTCCTGATAGGGTCAGTTTCTGGGATAGGTAGGAGGGGGTATTGTGGTGCAGCGCTTTGTGGGTCATGCAGGCAATTTTGAAATGACTCGAAGGGAAGCCAGTTCAGTGCACGAAGATCAGGGGTGATGTGATCACATTTTTTTTAACCCATGATGAGCCTAGCTGCAGCATTAAGGGTAGCCTTCAGGGGACCAACCCAACTGTGAGAGTCAAGCCGACTACCTTCAACTGCAACCTGGCCAAGATTTCAGGTTTGTCCTGCTGAAAGTTCCTGAGCTCCGAAACTTCCAGGGTTTGACGGGGGCCTCGCCCGAAAGCGGCTAGGTGTGGAGGGTCGAGTACCGTTGGAACAAAAAGCTGCAAAAAAGTTTCTAAGTGTGAAGGTAACATTTTTACTGGGGTCTCCTGCTTAGTGTATCCGACCATGTCTCCATCGCAGTCGACCTGAAACTTTGACTGTATCCCAGTCAATCGCAACCAGATGTCTCAAAGTGGCACTATTGATTTTTAAGCACTATAAAGTGGTTAATCTTTAAAAATTCATATCTCCAGGTTCCCTACATTGGATTTTTGTCATTTTTGTGTCTATTTGTTCATAAAAATATTTCCTATTTTTATAAGTTGGGGTCTGATTTTTATTGTGTGTTATGTCTTACTTATTTGATGTATTGGTGTTTTTAAATACTTTACAATCCAGTCTCCTAAGTTAGGCCTGACTGCTCGTTGTCAGCTACCAAGGGTTGAGCAAGGGGCTGATTTACTGATACCTTTACTGGACCCTATACTGTGTTAGTGGGCTTATTACTAGTGGTAGGTGCATGCTTACCTCTACCAATAACCCACTTTCCAACAGTTTCCTTACAGTTTCCTCCATAGCTTGGGCTCTCAAGTAGGCTGCCAGCCTGATTTATTGTCTGATGAGTAATACCATTATTTCGTGCAACACAAAGCATATCCCACTTTGTCCATGTCAAGGCAAGGATGAGGCACCATAGTTAGTTGGAAAGGGTATACTTATGCACTGATTCTAGGCATTGTAACTGGGATTCTAACTGCACTCCCTTTTCCATACTCAACTTATTAATTCAAGCTGTTTCTTCAATAACTCTACCTCTTAAAGTGCCTTACAGCACCAAAACTGATATGCCTTCTGTAAGAAATTCGGTTATTAGTTACGAGAGATTTGGGGTCCTTCACAAATAATACACTCGTAATCAGGGCCGGCTTTAGAGCTGGTGGCGCCCGGTGCGACAATGTTTGTTGGTGCCCCCCCCTATTGACCACCTCCACCCAGTGGCGTAGCTAGCCCTATAGCGGGGGGAGGCAACCGCCCCCAAAACTTGTGCCGCACGGGGCGGACCGCCCCTCCCACCCCCTCCTAGCTACACCACTGCCTCCACCATGGACTCCCTCACCACCACCCTTTAACAGTGCCAAAGTCTCCATAACCACTCTCTCTCAGATGCATATATCGCACTTTCTCTCAGATGCATATATAGCGCCACTCATACCAGTGTAGGGTACCAGAGCAGTTTGCATCAAACACACATTACACAGAGACAATCAATCATACGTGTGTAACTCAGCATATAGGAAATGTTACATAAGACCGAGGACTACAAGGTATAGGAGTCACATGTCATCAATACTGGTAGGCAGTATAGTTTAATAGTGCTCGAACTCAGAATTTTAAATGGGACACCATAATTAGGGGTTGTCTTTAACAATGAGAATAGATTTCTGCCCAAATGAATCCTTTTTGCAACATTAATTTTTGCTCAAATCTATACTTTGCAGAGTGCATGCAGTTCTTTGATAAAAGTTAATTATTCAGTACAATTACAAAGTGCATAGAACGTAAATAGGTCAGTGGGTTACTGCTTTAAAAAGAGACATCATTTTGTTACTTGCAATTTATAAGTTCAAATCCTATATTAGGATTTGAACTTATAAATCGCAAGTAACAAAATGATGTCTCTCTTTAAAGCAGTAACCCACTGACCTATTTACATTCTATGCACTTTGTAATCTGCTCGGTACTTGTTTTCTGCAACAGGCGTATTAACCCTCTGCTCTACTTTATAGTGAGTCAAAACCCCAATTAAACAATACTTCGATCTCACTTCAGGAAGCTATTCAAAGGAGTTATCCTGACATTTTTTTGTTGCCTGGGAATTGCTGGAGGAAACGAACGCGGCAGGAGGTGCTTTAAAATAATAATAAACTTGCAAACACAGCGCCCCCCGGAAGTCAGCACCCAGTGCGGTGGCACCGGTCGCACCGCCCTAGAGCCGGCCCTGCTCGTAATTGTCTTTTTACTGGGAACCATGTACACCATTGTAGCACTTGACCATCTTAGGATAGCAAAGTGGAGCACTCCAAGACCTACTCAGGGGGGAGGTGTGGGCTAGTAACCCCAATCCGCTGATACACAACAATAACACTCAATAAATCATTGTGTAGTCAGTGCTTTTTCTTTTAAAAACGAAAAGGGCTTTCATTACACACACACACTGTTAAATACTGTGCATTAAATTCCAAATATGCACATCAGGTAGATGGAAATGCCCTCATATGACATTACCCCCCTAGTGGGTACCGAACACTACAACCACTATACCCTCATCCATATTAGATACAACATCACAACGAAAGAGGATGCCATTTTAAATAAGGCATGCCTATATGCTTTGTCAGGGTGTCACCACATTAGTAAAAACAGCTACATGTCATGATTCATCAGTGCAGCACCACTGGAATTAAAGAGTGCTATATCGATATTCAATATAATGAGAAACATTATATTGTCAATACTGGCATTATCGATAACGTATTCAAAATTAAAACATGTCTCCTAGTTTTTCTTTTACTTTAATTAGGTCACAGCATGGAGCTTTGGGACCAACCACAGGGAGTCTCCACACTACAGAGCCCAAGAGCGAAAGCTACAGTTCCAGGAGTGCTTTGAATAAGTGGTACGTTTATCCAAATACATTCCTGAAGGGGCTGTTGCACTTTCTGCAGGCCCCCACCCCCCCCAAGCATGCTGGATTACTCTTGATGATGCCCTTGGGAACAAGGAGGCATTTGATGAGTAAGGGCCTTACACTGCACTTCTATTTTTAATTTTCTGGGTCCCAGTCTCACCTGGGACACCATCAAGCAGCCTGGGTCTTGGGGTCTGCTGGGAGAACCCCAAGATCCAGCTGACCCAACCAGCTCCTTGCTCACCAGCTCCTGTGCAGTGTGCGGGAGCTGGCACATCTTCCATTCTACTCACACCTGAGGGAGCAGTCTCTCTCTCTACTCCTGCCTTCAGGTGGACGCGGTACAGTTCCCTGCCCGTAAGGACAGCAAGGAGAGGCCAGCGTGCCCCACCTCTCAGATGCGGGCACTATGGGGCAAGAAATGCATCCAGCCCTATGATGGCTTCCTCGGTGCCAAGATATGGAGTGCCTGGGACCTTCAATACATGTGTTGGCCCCTTGGGAGATTGGATTCAAGGGGGTGCAAATGTGCTTGGGGACTGGCTCCCCAGAAATGCCCCCTCACCAATAGTTATGAAAAATACGTATTACGCCAAACCCTGGGTCCAGCCCACCAGTGGGTATATTCAGGAAATAGGGTGGAGCGCTTTGCGCTCGCTTTGTCATCTTTCTCCAAGGGGGCCAGACCTCATAGGCCTGTTTCTCTGGCCCCGTAGGGCCAATTGTCAAGATCTTTGGTTGATTTGGTTCCTAGTGCCCTGCCCTGGCCACCAGGAGCATTTTTGTCTGGCCTCCTGGCCTCTTACTGGGTGCTTTTCATGGGAGTTGGATTTTCTGGCTCCCTGACCCAGACCTGTTCTCTACCTGGCTTCTGATGCTCTTCTCTTGCTTGTGGGCAGCCAGACAGCAAAACACTCTTCTTGTCACTTTCCCCAGGCCCCAGAGGCTCCTGACGTCTTGAAAGGCACCTGTGTGTCAGTGGAGTCAAGGGTCAGTCCACAGAAGGTTCAAAGAAAACATCCAGGGTCGCCTAGTAGGTCATTTACCCCAACTGTTCCTCAGGAGGCATAAGGGGGCTGCGCCACTGGCCCTGGAGCGAACTATCCTAGTCCTGGGAGTCAGCTGGAGTCAAAGTCCCAAAAGTCCATCCTTGAAGGACTTCAGGATGCTTCATTTTCCAGCTGGGCATTCTTTTGCCATTGTCGCTTCCAGGTCCAGTGTCTTCTAATCTATCTCTGCCTTGTACAAGGGCTTTCAAGTGAGGTGGAAAGTTCTAGAAGCCAGATATTCCTGGCCAATCCTAGGTGCCACATCATCACTCCACTCCTGTCACAATCCTGCTGTACAGCATCCTGAGACAATCCAATATGGTGACTTCATATTGTTTGTGGAAAGAGCCCCTCTGAGAGACTTAGTTCCACCCTTAGCCAACACAGCCGCCTGAACCCTCCCAGTAAAACTTCAAAGGTAAGTCTGTTGTCGCCAAAGGTCTGGCCCTTCTCCTTTGTTCGAATGAACCTTGGCTGTCCAAGCCCAGGTGCATTGTGACAAGCTAATTTACAGATGAAGATTTCCTCCCATCCATTAATTTCACAGGAAATGGGTCAAACACTGTTAAAGTGCTCTATTGTGTGGGGAGGCCTTTGATTACTTTGCTAAGGAACAGAGTAATTAACTTAGCCCAGTAGTTTGGAAAAGGGCCTGGAACCTGTATCTAAGCATGTCATATAATATGGCTCCCAGTAAGCACTACAGATATACACTATGATTACCCACTGACATTATAAGGCCTACTCCAGAACAGTACCAATCCCTGAAAAGTCATTTCTGCTACAGGCTGCCTGTGCAGATAGTGGGCTGTGCAAGACTTTGCCCAACAATGGCCTTATCCTAAAAGACAGACAATGGCAGTTAGCAGTCTCAGTCCATTTATCAAGAATTTACCATGAGTGAGACTCAGGTAGTTATATTCACTCATAGTAAAAGTCCAAAAACCAGGTAGTCAAAAGTGAAAAATCTAAGCACATTAAGGGGGCAGAGTCCACTTTGTAACATAAGCCCCCACCAGCTGAAACTAGGGGAAGTAGCTAGTCAGTGCTCATGGGTACACTTTCCTTGTCGGTGGCAGCAACTGGCAATGGGTTTTGACCAGACATATATCCACCAGTTTTTCGCCATCACAGATATCCTAAGCTGGACTTCCTACCCTTAAGAATTCCCACTGTATGGGCATGTGTTCACGTTTTACCAACCTAAAGTTTCATGCCCTAAAAGGTGAAAACTGGCGATTAGCACTCTTAGTTCAATTACCGTGATGTTACCATGAGTGAGACTTGGTCACATTAAAAGTTTAAAAACTGGGTAGTCAATAGCAAAAAATCCAGGAGGACTAAGTGAGAGAAACCCAATTTGCTACACTTTCTTTATCGTTCTCACTCATGAAACGTTTTACCGCTTCTCCTATGTCATGTTTGAGCACTGTGTTATGCATAAGATCATCATTCATTTTCGCTGCTGCTTAGACAGGGACATTGGTAGATGATTAGATAGAGCTATATGACCTATAATGAATTCAATAACATTTTGTTTTCACGCTTAACAGGTAGTAATCCAGCCTGGAATAAATATGATGGGCCACCAAATCGAACTTGTAGTGTATGAGATCTACATATGTTCATCAGTCATGTGAGTACAGTCAGACTTTAAAGGCTCGAGAAAACTCTTCTACTCCCCAGTGTGTGACCTAATCTTTTATTTTGTTAGGTACCACAATCAAATCCCCATGCATATCCCTATTAAGCTTGCTGCAATTAGTTTGCAGCTTTTCGTTACCAGACCTGCGCATACATATCTGCACAATGTGTCCCTTGCATCCTTTTAAATTGTACCCTCAAGAGCTGTGAGCACAGCATAGCTGCCGCTGTCTTTTTTTTTAGTTATCTGAGGAGTTGTACTGAATGGAGAACCATTTCAATTTCAGCCTATGAAATCCTTTCTGCAAAGGTAAGTTTCCTTTATGAGATGTTGTCTCCTTGTGACCCCTTCAGGTGGGAAAGCACTGCAAGCCTTTTTTCTTGGTTATTAAGCACTTCTACATTATAGCTCACTACTTTGAGCATGGCTAGAGTTTTTCATTCTTTTCAGTGTGCCAACACCATCCCTCCTAGTCCAGTTATTCCACTCGTGTCTCATCTTTGTCATGCTCATCATAGCTAGTTTTGAATGTGGGCTTTTTCTGAACTACCATACCTGACATGGAAATATCCCAGTAACATTATTCAACAACCAACAAGCAAATGTTTTATAAGACCTCTCTTAGTTGGGATTCTGTACCCTTTGTGTTCTTAGTCTGTGTCTTTCTGGGCTTAGTTTGTCACCCACCAGTTACTTCATCCATCAGCATTATATTTTCTACCCCGTGTAAGCAGTCACAAAGGATTGGCTCATCACCTCATCAGATCCTCTGCAAGAATATTGCTGCACTCTTTGATTCATGGCACCTCTGATCCACTACACCCACCATTGTGAAGTGGATCTGAATTGCTTCCTGTATTGCTTCAGAGCTCAATTGTTTTTTTTATCCTCCTGACCTCTTGACCATACTCTAGACAGGTGAGTTAACTATCCAATCTCCAACATCTAATGCAGGTGTCTCCAACCTTTTCTGTATAAGTGATACTTATGTTAAGTGAAAAACATCCTGAGCTACTAATATTATTAGAGTTTTATTAGCGACCACATAAGATAGGATTGCATATGGCCATATGCAAGATTACCATAATCACTTCAGTGCATTGCGCAGGGTTGCTAGCAGCAATGAAAAAATGCTTTGTCAATGTGAAATACCTCTACATGGGTAATACATACCAGTCATAGCCGCAATGCCTCTGGCACCAAATTAATAATAGCAATAAATCTTTCTAACGCAGTATGATGCATCACATAAATATCAGTTTTAGATATATTTTGAAATTCAATCATTTTTCTCCAAGTATCAGTTTATATGAATACACACTTTTCAATTCTGTATTAGTTCAACCAAGCAAAAACTTCTAATTTGCTATGCTGGGCTGTAAACAGGAGAGCTACTTAAAGGTAGCTGGAGAGCAACCAGTAACTCATGAGCTACTCATTGGAGAAGCGTAATCTAATGTATTTCTATTGTCTGTGTTATCCTCCAGATGTTTTAGTATCTTGTGCGCTTCTTCTTGATGCCGTCCATAATAAGGTATATTCTCAGATCAGAGAAAATCTGTTGCTACTTTAAAGGCCTGTTTCATTTCAAGAGTGGCCCCTATAACTCGTGGCCTTAGGTAACTAAAACTTGCGCCCTCACCATGCACTGCTAATTAGCCCACATATTACATCAGTCCTGACATCTTCTATGATATCATTGAGAATATCACTGCAACATTTGCAATAAAATGATTGATGAGAAAACTGTGCATGGAGTGGGCACAAGTTATAGTTACCTTAGGGCACGAGTTATAGTTTCTTGTGATAAGTATAACTATAACTGTTGAATTTCTATGGTTTTGTTCATGTAAAATCTGAACGTAACTATAACGTCCCTGTTACTTTTGGTTTTTTAGTGAATATGTATAAATATGAAAAATACAGAAAAATGAAATAGAGAGAGGAATAGATTGAAAAAGGAAAGAAAAGAAGAGGAAAAGGAAGAG
Organism: Calotriton arnoldi; assembly: GCA_963921515.1. NCBI lineage: Eukaryota > Metazoa > Chordata > Amphibia > Caudata > Salamandridae > Calotriton > Calotriton arnoldi. The sequence continues at coordinate 1,017,027 of CAWUFW010005105.1, read as the reverse complement.
TATGTCATTTAAATGTATCAAACGAAGCATGCCATCTACTTCGAAAGGAGTACATATCAAAACTATGCAACGTGAACTATATGAATAACCATGAGTTACATAAGCAAAATTAATAAAATGGAATATTCAAGGAGGTTTGGTAACTTTTTGTAGTAATGGATGAGGTGCATTGTATCCAGGGGATGGACTGTCAATACAAATCGTAACAGGTAACCAGAAAGCATCTCTTTTTATATCTAAATCAATTAGATTAAAATATGCTATATACAGTTTATGATTTGAACATACTACAAATCATGAGTGCTTCCAATTTTTTGGTGACCTTTGAAATGCAACAGCCAATAAAATATCAATAATATGTACATTTAAAAGAGAACAGTTCTTATCAGGTGATAAACTACTTAAAAAGATATTTGAAAAAGAAAAAGGTACATTGGTATGAGAAATACTATTTAGTTTCTGCCACACTTTTAACCAGAACTGATGAGTAAGTGGTAAACCAAACAAAACATGAGTCAGTATGAGAAGCTTTACAGGAGCAACATTCAGGGGATATGTTCGGATTCTTTTGATTTAAAGTAATGATGTGAGTAAAAGTCTATTATCTATAAAAAATAATGTTTAGGTGGTGTTCGCAGCACGGGAAAATTTACGTATTTTAAACCAAATTTTATTTCATGAAACATTGAAATCTTTTTTCCACTGAAGGTCAAGCTCAGTCTTTTTTCTAGAAGACTCTATAGATAACAGACTCAGGAGAACGTGTTGAAGGAGATGTGAAAACTGTGATGGAGAAGTAGTAGAAATGATAGAAGATGGAAGAGTCAATAAGGCGTGCAAAATAGAATCAATTATACACTTACATTTCGTATTAAAGGAATCTGGAAGGTGAAACAGGGTTTGTGCCTGCTGGAAGTATAGAAAAATATAATTCTGTAGAAGCTGTTTAACCCATAACAATCCCCTGTATCGCCAAAATGTTTCTGCTGTTAATCTTGATCAGTTTATTACACCTTAACGAGGAAATCTACTCCTCTCACTAAGATGTCAAACTCAAATTAGATGTATTAGTCTACACATACTAGGCAGAGATATGGAGCTAATTCTGTAAAAGAGAAAGGCGAAAGAAATTAAAGCTCAACCTCCGTCCATAAAGAAGTAGACCCAGATAGTTAATTTAAAGCAAAAACTGTGAATTGTGTCACAAAGAAGGCAGAATGGTAAGAATAAAAGTTGAGGACATTAACTCCACCCAATTCTTCAGGGTGCCATTTGGAAAAGGGCATCCACGTTTTTTTATGCTATAAAAATTTAGGGGCTGATTTACAAGCCCCTTGTGACACTTTTGCGCCGCTGTTGCATCACTTTTGACGCAGCGGCGGCGTAAACAATGCGGCCAATTTACAACGTGACGCATCAAGGGAGATGCGTCACATTGTAAAGCCCTGCGTCATATTATACCTGTGTCAGGTATAATGTATGCAGGTTGGGCGTTCCCACGCAGGAAAGCCTTGTAGAAGTGACTCAGTGAAATCTACAAGATTTCACTGCGCCACTTCTAGGATGCCACTGCATCAAAACCTTACGCCTGCTTGAAGAAGGCGTAAGGAGTGACGCAGTACAATGAGTATAGGCCTTCCCAGGCATTGCTGGAGTTGTGTCGTGCTTGCAACACAACTCCAGCAATGGGTGGGCCAACAGATGCGTCAGAATTTCTGACGCATCTGTCAATCCTTGCGCCATGGTGCGCCGTATTGTAAATACGGTGCATCAATGGTGGCGCAGGGGTATCGCAGGCTGGCGCAGGGAAACAGACGCAGATGCGTCCGTTTCTTGTAAATCTGACCCTTAGAGAGTATAGAATACATTTTTTGAAGTAATTTGACAAGGTCTGTACAGACAGGAATGTTGGACAAAGTAAAAAAGAGAATAATTAGAATAAGCATCATCTTCATTGAATCCAATTTATCCCACCATGATAAAAAATAATAGATGTCATTTTCAGGTTAAAGATGTTAAGTTTGCTATTAGAAGTTAGATGCAAAGAGACCATTTCTTGATATTGATTGAAAACCAAAGTCCCAAGTATTTAAGTTGAGGAGGAGTCCAGGCAAACTTGGTACATTCAAATTTATGTCTAAAACATATTTTATTAAGAGGCAGGACGTCACATTGTTAGAAATTGGGTTTCTGGTTTGAAGGGGTATGCACCATGTCCAAGCAGGAACCACAATCCTAGTCAGGGTAAATCAGAAACACGCCCTAAGCTCACTGCCTGGTAGCTTGGCACAGAGCAGTCAGGCTTAGCTTAAGAGGCAATGTGTAAAGTATTTGTGCAACACTTCAAACAGTGAAAACACACCAGATAAAGATACTACACCTGGTTAGAAAAATAGAGCTTAATTTAATGAAAAAACAAGACCAAAGTAACAAAAATCCAATAAGTATAACCGGAGTTATTTATTTTGAAAGAATAAACTGAAATGTAGTGCTTAAAAGCATAAAGCACCAACCGGGGCAATCTGGTCACGCTAGACCGGGTCAAATTCAGAAGTTAAGGCCAACCGGAATTGAGCACAGGTTGAATACAGGGACCAACTGCCCACAGCAAAGTACCTTAGTTGCGTCGTCGATGGAACCGAGATGCGCAAAGCAGCAAGGCGATGCAATGTACTCGTGGCAGCGTCGATGCGTCAATGGAGATGCGCGGGTTTCCGGCGGTGCAACAGCGTTGATGCATGGATTGCTGCTGGAGCAGCACTTTATACCCACTTCCAAGGGCCCAAGTCGACTGGCACCACAGATGCCAGAGTCCAGGTGCTGTAGTTGTGTAAGTTGGAAGTCTTTGATATCCCAGAGACTTCAAACAGGAAGCAAGCCAGCAAGCCCTTGGAGTCACTTTGGTTCTGGGCTGTAGAGCTGCAGGTCCATTCCTTCTCACTCCCAGGCAAGAGGGCAGCAGGTCAGCACAGCAAAGCAGGAGTCCAGCAGAGTAGCAGAGTGGCGGTCCTTGTAGCAGTTCAGCAGTCCTTCTTCCTGGCAGAGTATCAAAATGTCCAGAAGTGTACTGAAGTGATGGTGTCTGAGGTCCCGTATTTATACCCAGTTACGCCTTTGAAGTGGGGGAGACTTCAAAGAGAGCCCTTCGTAGTGCACAGAGTCCATACCAATCCTGTCCTTTCTCCAGGCTCACTATAGAGGGGTATGCTGCCCTTTTTGTGGGAACAGGACACAGCTTGTTCAGGTGTAAGTGTGAGACTGTGTTCAGCTCCTCCCTCCCATCTGCCCAGGATGGCCCATCAGGATATAGATGGCCCATCAAGTCACACTTAAGCTCCCTTTGCGCGTGAGAGGAAATACATAAAGCCCAGCTGTAATCCAAACAAAGTAAAAAAATGCCAACTTTCTAAAAGTTGCAGAATTTCAATTTAAAATCCGATTTCACCATAATTTGTGATTTTAAATTGGGATTCCAGAGCCACCAAACTTGGGGGTCAAATCTCTTCCCAAATGGAAATTACTCTTATAAAATGTAATCCTAATGTTAATCTACGGGAGAGATAGGCCTTGAAGTAGTGAAAAACAAATGTAAGAGTTTTTCACTACCAGGACATGTAGAACTTAAAAGAACATGTCCTATTTCTGTACCCTACCCTCGGGCTGTCCAGGGCCTACCTCAGTTGTGACTTCTATGCATTAAAAAGAAAGATTTGCGCCTGGCAAGAGGGTTAACTTTCCAGGTCGACATGGTAGCCTAAAACTGCACCCACAGGATCTGCAAGGACAGGCCTGAGACAGATTTAAAGGGCTACTCACGGGATGGCACAATCAGTCCTGCAGTCCCTCTAGGGCAAAAAGAACAATTGATGAACAGAATGCAAAACAATGTCATACATTCACCCCAATAGAGAGATCTGGGCCTAAATCCATTGTTTTTTTGCTCCCCATGCCATTCCAGTTTGAACCCAGACATTTGCAAATCAGTCTTGAGCCTGCGCCCAATGGGAACAGTCCAGCCCGAACTGCCAGGCCAGGTCCTCCCTGGACAGGAAACAAGCATGCTAGGACCGGTTTGGGGGTGTCACCTCTCATCAGCCAGGATAGCTTGACTCCAGTGGCATTGAGTGCACGGGACCCACGTCTGGGCATACCCATCCCACTCGGGGTGACAAATGCAAAAAGAACAATTGATGGACAGAATGCAGAACAATGTCATACATTCACCCCCAGTCACAGATCTGGGTTAAATCTATCAGGTTTTTTTCCCATGAGGAGCGGAGTCAAGACTTATTTGCATGTGGCTGGGTCTAAACTGTGGTGGTACGGTGAGCAAAATAATGATGGCTTTAACCCAGATCTCTTGACTGGGGGTGAAGTGGCATATCTAAAGCAGTAATGTTAAATCCAGCTTCACCAGTTTCGAGGGTTTATCATTACCATTCCAAACATATCAAACATTAAAAAACTACTCCTCTCTGATCAGGAATTACAGTTTAAAACTATATTAAGGAATTCCCAATGCTGGCCTATGAGAGCGGCAGGCCTCAGTGAAAAACGAAATAGGCTGTTTGTCACTACCAGGACATGCAAAACATAAAGGTACATGTTCTACCCTTTACATAAATAGCACCCTACTCTTAGGGTTACTTAGGGCCTACCTTAGGGGTGACCTATATGTAATTAAAGGGGAGTTTAAGGCTTGGCAAGTAGTTTTAAATGCAAAGTCAAAGTGGCAGTAAACTGCATCCACGGGCACTGCAGTGGCAGGCCAAAGATAGGTTTGAAAGGCTACTTCTGTTGGTGGCAAAATCAGTGCTGCAGCCCACTAGTAGCATTTGAAGTACAGGCCCTGGGTATATGGTATACCAATTTACAAGGGACTTACCAGTACAAAAAATATTCCAAACAGGTGTAAACCAATTATACCATGTTTAGAGGAGAGAGCACATGCACTTTAGCACTGGTCGGCAGTGGTAAAGTGCCCAGAGTCCTGAAGCCAACAAAAAGAAGGTTAGAAAAAGAGGAGAAGGAACTCTAAAAGTTTGGTTTGACCCTTTAGAGAGGGCCATTTTCCAACAGAGGTATATTAGGTGTATCTATCATTAAGAGTAAAAATCCCTTTCAGAAAGACCTCAAAACCCTGAGTAAATAAGGGATCAAATAAAAGCGAATCATTAAACAGCCAGCATCTCGGACCATTAGAAACAGAGAGAGGATACAAGTCAACAGCGAACGGAGCATGATCAGATATCAATATTGCACCAATATCTTAATTGAAAAGTCATTGAGATAACGATTTGGAATGAAATTAATGATCTATTCTAATTTGAGAAGAGTGTACCGGCAAGGAGAAAGTATATTCACTCAGGGAAGGATTACAGATCCTCCAAGCATCCACCGGTGATCTTTGCTTTATAGCTGAGGTAGACTGTTTGTGCATAAGGGAAGGGATAAATGCAACCATAGAGTCATGATTAATGAAAGGGTCCATAACAAGATTGCAATCCCACCAATAAGTAAATCATCATCTGAAATAAACATTAATTTTTAGGAAGTATCAGGCCACATACAATAAGTATAGAAAAAGGGATTTTATAAATAAGTAGTAATCTATCTTCCCACCTGCTCAGAATCTTGGGAAATCGAGGTAACATCAAGCGATATTTGGCAAAGAAAAATAACCCCATTATTCTTACCGGATGCGTGAGAAGAAAAAACGTTCTTGCTAGTTAGTTTCTGCATCTCTGACCCAATAATATGGGTTTCCTGTAAAATAACTACATCAGCTTTTAGCTTTGATAAATGCAATATACCTCTTTGTCTTTAATAGGTGAACCAAGCCCCCTAACATTCAAAGAAAGTTTCTGCAAAGACAATGACAAGAAATCATTACAATTGTAAAATTTCTATAGAAAAATACGAAACACATTGAACAGATTGTAAACTGTACCTAGAAAGAATTATATAAGGAATAAATACAGAATTGTAGAGAGAAAGTATATCATTAATAAAAAATGAAACAGAAATAAGAAGTGTATGGGAGAGAAAGAGACAGAAATGAAAAAATAGAGAATACAAGCACCAGAGGAGCAAACAAAACGTATGTAATGACAAACAAATATTAAATGGTGGTGAATCCACAGAAAGAAGATGACACTTTCAGGGTCCAGGGCAACCTAAGGGGAGATAAAGAAATTAGATTAACGGGTTCCGTATAAAAGCATCTAACAAGCTATAGATAATATTTTTGTTATCCAGACACATAATACAAATTTTAAAACATGGCACTGCAATGAGATTCAATGACAAACTAGTTCAGGAGGAGGAAAGTGTTGATGTACCAATATGTTCTTCTTTGCAGGAATTTCTGTAGTAATTTAGGATCTTCATACGTTGTAGTTATATTTTTATTTTACTTTAAACAGACCTGAATGAATAAGGCCAAATCGAGCTTTTAAAGAATGCAAGGGTGTGTGCATAGCTAGGAATCTCTTCTGTTGATCCGCAGTAGAATTAAGGAGGTCCTGTGAAAAAAAGTGTTGCCAGACTAGGAAACACAACCTTTACTCTAAGCAGCTCTGATGGCTTTAAGTAGATCTGTAGATTAAAAAAAAAAAAAGAATAATGAATAAAAGAATAAAGAAACTTCTAGGCTTTTGAGAAGAAGAAACACCTAGAGCAGTATGTCCCAACCTCTGAGCATGTTGAATATTTAATGAAGTAGATTCTGGCATCTGGAGAATCTTCGGCAAAAATGTCTGAAAAAAGCTAATGGGGTCAGATCCTTCCAAACCCTCTGTCAGGCTATAGATGGAAAGATTGTAAATCTCCAACTCTACGTTCCACCTCTGTGTCTCTGTTATCAATTAAGGACCATTTATCATTGAGACTCTGGAACTCTCGATTTGTTGCCTCCATGCAGGCTTAAGAGCTCTGATTTCGTCCAGATTGAGCTCCATGGAGATCGGAGAAGGAGACTTCACTGGAGAAGGTGGATCTTTGTTCACTCTCTTATTGGTAGATATATTAGAAGACACACCACTTTTCAATCCCAGTTTGGCGAATACCATAGTTGTGAGATGGAGATTCAAAACATTTGAATCCTGTGGAATATGTAAGGTATTTTCCATGTTATACTGAGTATGTGATGATGCAGAGGACTCAGAGAATGTTGAGGTCAAAATACGTGACATATACACAGTCCTCAAAGTAGCTTTGACATTTTGACCATTTTTTTTTTAAACCTTGTGGGCATATTTACAAGGGGATTGCACCACCGGAACATCACTTTTTTTGACGTTCCAGTGGTGCAATGGGCCGCACCATATTTACAAAGCGGCAATAAGCCACTTTGCATGGCTTAACACTGCTGTGTAAATTTGATACCCTTTCACACAGTTTTCTGAATGAAAGCGGTGTGCAATGGGTGTTACTATTGGCGTTCCACCACAACACCCATTGCTTTTTGATGCTGCCCCAGATTTACAAGGAACTTTGAATCTGAGGCAGTGCCAAAAACTACCGCCATGCAAAAGCAGGTGTTAGATTGGCGCAACAAGGAGAAATACTTTTATTTCTCCTCGTTTTGCTCTTTCTATGTGTGCTGCATTCTGCAGCACACATAAAAAGAGCAAATCGCCTTTAAAGATAGTTTATGTGCAGGAAGGTCTTCCATGCAATGAAGGCACCCTTGCACTATGGCGCAAGAGTGTCTGTGTTGGCACTAGGCAGCTATTTTTAGCGCCAGCGCAAGGGAACACACAGGAGTGCGTCGTATTCTTGTGAATACAGCACATCCCTGCATTTTTTAAATGATGCAGTGCAGCGCTGCTAAATTTGCCGCAGCACCATGCTTCCCCATTTCCTTGTGATATATCCCATGGTTCGTGCCACAGGAGAGTAAGCAGAGGCAAAGGTGAAGAAATGATTTAATGAGAGAGAAATAATGGCTCGCTATAAGCTTGATAGACCTTTGCAATAATGAACAAATGTACACACAAATGTACCCATAAGCAATTATCTCCAGAGAGGTATGAGACTCATGCAGATGCCATTCATTTAAGAAAAGTAGAAAACATCATCAATAGAGAAGCCTCAACATGGTAGAACCAAAATGGTGGAAACATTGTGTAGAGAAACCTCCTCAGGTCATGAAATGCAAAAAGGCTGGTGGGACATTTCTCAGATGCATTACTGCCACCATGCAGTAAAATAGTGCAGCTGATAACAAAGCACCACTAAAAAAGAAGCCTTGAATGAGCACCACTGCTCCCCACGTCAGCTTCTTTACTGCATGCCTGCCAATTGAGGTAAATGCATGTGTTCTTCTCTGTCTTCCCTCCAATCACTGCATAGCTCTACATTGGGGTGGCCATCATCTAACAGCGCCTGGCCACGCCCCAAAATGGTTGTATGTCAGAACCATGACTGCTATTACAACGAATGGCCTTACAATGAAGGATTTACAACAAAAATGCCTTTACAACGAAAGTTTTTTACAACTAATTTTCTTCCATTGGACATGCCTTTACCACGGACGTCTTTACCATGAAAATGTATTTTACAGGTAAGTATAAACCTTTTATATATATACATATCTATATATATATATGTGTATATATGTGTGTGTATGTATATATATATATATATATATATATATATATATATTCACTGAAAAAAACACAGGTTTCAGGGACGTTATAGTTAGTTGAACATTTCACTCGTACAAAACCAGAGAAATTCGGCCGTTATAGTTAGTTGAGCTAACTAAAACTCTCACCCCCGCAATGCACTGCTGATGACATCACATATTACATCATTCATGACAAGGTCAGTGACATCACTGATGACATCGCTGATGACATCTCAATTGACATCACTGATGACATCATCCAGTGACTGTGTGTTTCTATAAAGTTTAAATATGTTTTATATATATATATATGCCAAGGTGTATTGAAGAATGAGTGGGTGTATAAGTGTCTGAATGGATGATTTAGTAGGTGCGTGACTGACTGTATGGGTGATTAAACGTGTCTTACTGAACGCATGGTTTAGTGACTAATCTGTGTGAATGTCTGTCAGTTGGTGTGTAAGCGGCTGCATGGGTTGGTGAGTAGCTACATGAGTGTCTATATGGGTTATTGATTAGTTGTCTGAGTATCTGTTTGGGTGCCTGAGTGTCTGTGTGGGTGGGAGGGGGGTGTGACTCTGTGCATAGATGTGTGAGTGGGTGATTCACTGCGTGTATGGGTTCAAGAGTGCATCTGTGAAGGGCTGTATGGGTGGGTGAGTGTGTGTATGGTTGTGTTGGTGAGTGAATGGATGTATCAGTGGTACATGTGTGAGTAACTACATATGTGAAAGGCTATATATGTGAGTGTTGGAGTATATAAATGACTATATGTGAGAGTGAGTGATTGTGAGAGTGGCTGTATGGATGAGTGTGTGCTTGTGTCAGAGATTATATAAGAGAGTAAGTATGTGTTAGTTCCTGTATGAATAAGTGAGGTGGTGTGTGTATAACT